>CM032794.1:19369689-19917189 GCA_019155185.1 Beaufortia kweichowensis | reverse complement strand
GCAAGATGAGGACAGACGATTTTGACTCTGCTTTTGCCAGTCGCAGTGCCTCAGTGACTGACAGAAGCGCAGTCTCAGTGGAGTGGTTGCTCTTGAAACCGGACTGTCTTTTGTCCAGTAGGTCGTTCTGGGTGAGGTAGGATGAAATCTGATTAAAAACAGCTCACTCCAGTATTTTTGAGATGAACGGGAGGAGAGAGACAGGTCTGTAGCTGTCGGTGAGGGAAGGGTTGAGAGTGGGTCTTTTAAGCAGCGGGGTGACCCGGGCCTGTTTAAATGTAGTGGGGAAAGTGCCCGAGAGGAGTGAGGAGTTAATAATGTGTGTGAGTGATGGAGTGACTGTGCTAGAGATGGATTGGAGCAGATGGGATTAGGTCGAGTGGGCAGGTGGTGGGGTTGCAGGAGAGAAGTTTGGTAACTTCAGTATCGTTTAGAGTGGAGAAAGAGGAAAAAGTGGAGCTGGGTGAAGCCTGTGTGTGTGCTGGGGTTTCAGGAGTTGTGAACTGGCTGCTGATCAGTGATGTTTCGTTTGTGAAGAAGTTAGCAAAATCATCAGCTGATAATGAAGAGGCAGGTGGGGGGAGGTGGAGAGAGGAGGGAGCTGAAGGTTTTGAACAGTTTTTTTGAGTCTGATGCATGACTGATGTAGTGAACAGCACTCCACCAAGGCATTTCAGGTTAGAACTTTACAAGCAGGGTCCCTCTTTAATGTAAACTAAGGACCAGTGTCAACAGATAAGGCTACCAGAAAAACTGCCAGACACCCTCTATGGGGCAGCCTTATCATCAAACTAAACCCCTCACCCAAAGATTCAGGTCAGCCTGACCATAAAACTCCTTAGGACCTCCACATGTGGCACGTAATTAACTGGCCATGCGGCAGCTTTGGCTAAAACAAGGGACACATCTCTACATTCCTTAATTTATAAAAATGGACACAAACATATTGGACATATCACATATTCATTCTGTACTCTTTGAGAACATACTTTGTAATAGTCATTTGTGTTAAATACGGAAGTTTTACAAATGCTATTCACATATGAATGATTTCATGCATGATAGTTTAATATCTTTCTGTCATGTTTATACTCTTTGTATTCAGGACAAAGCCAAAGGTATTTTGAAAGTGGTTTGGGAAGTGAGAATTCACAGTGAAGACACAGTTTTAATGCTGTGCTTTACTCTATGCAAATACATTCACTTCACAAGCGAAAGGATGAGTGAGCCCTCTCTGACATCAACAGCCAATCACAGCCCTGCAAGGGACAAGCGCCAAAATGCAATCTCCTCCTTATCTGAAAGGGGATAAAAGTACCCTTTCAACACATTCTTTGTTCTGAGTTTTCTGGCTGTTGTGCTAGGAAGCATAACAGCAACACCCGTTCTGAGTTTCCAGGCTGTGTGCTGGGAAGCATAACAGCAACACCCGTTCTGAGTTTTCTGGCTGTTGTGCTAGGAAGCATAACAGATCACCCGTTCTGAGTTTTCTGGCTGTTGTGCTAGGAAGCATAACAGATCACCCGTTCTGAGTTTCCGGCCGTGGTGCTAAGAAGCATAACAGATCACCCAGTTCTGAGTCTCCCCACAAGGACTGAAATAGAGAAACCACGTTCAGAGTCTGCTGTCCAGAAAGGCAATCACAAACGTCTGCAACAAGGTTAAGCCCAGGAGGGCAACCTTACTTCCAGGTACCTTCATCTGCGTGTTCCAGATCGTCAAGGACCTTCCGCACCAGCTTCAGGGCCTCATCTGCGTGTTCCAGATCGCCAGGACCCTTTTGGTGCTCCAGGAGATTAGCATCCCACAGCGCTTCGTGTTCAAGGCTGTTGAACGGATTCAGATTCCTTCGCACTGCAATAAGGCCCAGCCTCACCAGTGGAAGACGTCGCCACCCTCAGACTGCTCACGTGAACGTAAATATCACTTGCCAAACCTCTTTCTAGAGACCTTGGCATTAGTGTACTCTTTCAGTTCATTTCAGTTTATACCTTAGTTACCTGCATTCTTTTCATTCTTTACACTCAACTTTACTATCCTTTAGCTCTTTAGTATCATTTAGTAGTGTGTTAGTTATTCTTGTATGTCTTTGTAAATAAATCCTCTTTTATTACAATTGTGTCTTCCTTGTGTTGATAATACAGTAAAAGGCTCTACAAGTTAGCACGAATATCACAAAATCCTTCAGATACCCCAGGTGACTTACTCCCTCCACTTTACATAATTTTTCTTATCATATTACTTATGATTTATGTTGGATTATTCCAACGAATGTTGAGGTGGAATTCCTCAGCTGGTGCCCCGAGGTAAAAGGAGGGAGAGGTCACCTGACACACACACACACACACACTTGAAGTGACGTGGGATCAAGTCTCACTAACACCTGTAGTGTCCTGTGTGAGGCATACTATTAATTGGTGCCCCGTGTGAAGATCACTACATAATTGGTTTCCCCGTGTGAAGATCACTACATAATTGGTGCCCCGTGTGAGGCTAACTTAGATTGAAATGAGCCTACTGTCTTATCAACACAAGTCAATAGACTGAAAGATATCAAGACTAGTAACTTTGACAGGAAACTTTGACAGCTAAATTAGTAACCAGTTGCATAACAAGCGTGGTTCCCTGTAAGCCTGACAGTTTCCCTGCACAAGTTCTATGGTACTATTTATGGATAGGATTGGTTGCAAAGTGTACTGAAATCATGAATGTATTGTGACAAACAGATGAAACAGTGGCAGCCTTAAAAGGTGCTCCATTTTTAAAGCTTCTTTCTAGCTTAGCGCTAAATTGGCCTGCCCAGCTAACTCAGGTCATAGACAAAATATCCCTTGCACAAAAGCAGGATGAAGAAAATTATATAAAGTTTCAAGAACTCATACATGAGATGTCTGATTTGCGTAAGGACAATGAGCAGTTAAAGGCAAAAACCATTACAATGTCAGCAGAAGTAAAAGACCTGTGGGTTCTTATTAAGAGACAAGAGTTAATAAATGATATGTTTAGAAATAATCATTCAGACATGAAAACAGAACTTAAACAGCTCAAAGATGAATGTTTAAACATGACTGTGCTACTAAAAAGCCACAACAGAGAAATGGTCACTCTGCAAACAGAGCTGACCCGTGCTCAAGATGAACTGTCAGCACAGACAGACCTGTTAAACGAAGTAAGTGTTAGTGAGCAACAGACCAAAGCTGAGTTACAGTCAGCCTTAGTTGAAGCATCAAAGTTAAAAGACGCTCTTGAAATAGAACAGAGACTTTGCAGTAAGGCCTATGAGCATTCACAAAGGCTTGGACGCCAGTTGCATTATTCATGTGTACATGCATTATAAGAGAAGATCTGGGTAAAGCAGATGATGAGTTACAAGATATGAAAGATAGCCATGAAAGAATTGCTGCTAGAGCCCAGGAGTGGGAAGATAAAGCTGTTGCTGCTGAGAAAAGACTTAAGAAAATAGGAAAAATAATGGAGGAAATGGATATAGGAAAGGACAGACCCTTTGAGCAATCTGAACCACCCAATGTGCGCTTTGGTTCCATTGGCTCAGCAGACAGGGATCCAATACCTTACAGCCCAGCAGAAGGACAGCGCTATCAGATGCATAGTAATGCTGTAGCCGCTGATGGCTTAAGTGCCCATGCTGGCTCCAAACATCCATATGGGTTAGACCCTAAACCACCCAGCAGAGGGTAAGACTAGTTGCCCACTCCCTGAACTTCCTAGTCTGGCTATATCTAGGGACAGCAGACTATGTCAACTGAGGGAATTAGCACGAGACATTGAAGTGTTTAACCCCGAAATCCCAGGAAGCAACATAGAGCTATATCTTAAAGATGTCAATTATGCTTTATCTTACATCCCTGAGGCCACTATGGCAGACAAACTATTTCTTCTGAGGAAGACAACACCACAAGTTGTCCATGGTGTTGGAAACTTTTTTCAGCGAAGACCAGGAGACTTGGATTTCCTTGAGCAGTAGTCTTTATTGTAGATAGCGAGTCTTCAAATCAGAGCATACTGCACGGGCGCTGCAGTCATCAAGTCTGATTTGAAGTTTAAACACATTGCATATATAGCCATTTGAGGGGGCAGTCCCCTCAAAATGGAAAACAAAGAAACAATACATGAAAGGGGAGTAGTAAGCCCATTCCAAATTCTGAAGTTTCACCCATCCTGAACCAAATCAACATAACTGTCTCACTCAGGCCACTTCATTATCATAGAAGTAAAGAGTAGCTCACACCTTAGGCTGGCATTCACACTTGACCTAGACCTTAGACTGGGTTATGAGCAAATGGCCACCAAGTCACACAATAGAACAAAAGGCACAAAGAGTGACCTGATAGCCTTGGCTGCCTTGCCCATTTCTTTCACATTAATGTGAGACAGGAACTAGAAACCTCTTAAATTATCATTTGGCTGTTTAGCATTTGTTATTTGATTTGGTTCCTAAATACTAAATACAAGCGGTACATATAAACAATAAAAAGATATTATAAAAACAAAGATATAAAATTATATTCCCACAATTCCCCCTTTGAGAGTTCTAATAACTCTCACACACACAAAAAAAATTATTTTTACATAAAATTACATAACATTTCATGGATAATAGTTCCACTATTATAGACCACTTCTTTACGGGAGGGGGTCATAACTTGCTGCATACAGCACTGCATAAGACAAAAACCTGTATAGAATAAGAAGAGAAGTGATAGAAACAAAACCGCTGTATCTTTAACCCATAGCCATGATTCACCAAAAATATTTTTAAACCATGAAGAATTTTCCATAGTCATATTATGCAGTCCAATTGACAAACCTCTAATGTATTTTTATATTGTGTCAAGGTCATCAGTTGGGTCAACCAGTCCTGTGCAGCATTCAGGACCAATAATGGTGCACGTTCCCCCTTGTGTAGCCAAGATATAATCCAGTGCTACTCTGTTCTGTAAAATCATTATTTTATGTGAGACTAGAGCATTGGAGATGTTTCCAATGGCAAGGGCTGTATCATTCGCTAACTGCTGTACTTCCTTCGATAAGCTCCTTACTTGGTCTAGAGCCTGTATGACTCCATAACTTGGAATTAGTGTTCCAAGTGTTCTTGACCACCATGTTTGTGCACATGTGAGGCCCAGAATGCAATCATCTTCCTTGTTAACAGAAGGTACAGAATCTTGTAACTGTAGAGAGTCTTGCGCAACATTTGGAGGTTGATTATGAGTAAATCTTACATGTTCTCTAATGGCTGGGAGAGCATAAACTAAAGTACATCGTCCATTGAACTGAGCTGGTAGCTCACTATAAATTGAGGTTCCACATAGCCAATGTGTGCCTTCTGGAGAGGAAATCTTACACCACTTATTGATTGCCCATAATTTAAACCATGATCTAGCTTGCCTAATGCATGGTTGTACCTTTTTGTCATACTGTCCTGAGGATGACAATAGGGTGTCCACATTATACAAAAAATCACAAGCAGCACGAGGAATTTCTCCCAAACTGGGACTGTCTGAGGGATTTGCTTCAACACACCAGTGAAATGTAATGGGTAACAGTAACTCAGTCATTATGGGTGATGCTGATGTTAAGTTGCATGACTGTAAGCCTGGACTACAGCACTGTGTAGCCAACGGGACTGTGATATTGTGGCAAGTGCTCCTATTAAGCCCTCTAGTGTCAGTTCGTAATATAGAGCAGGTGTCACAATCAGAAATGGGGTGTGCTACCCATGGAATTCCTGCCCCTACAGATGGAGGATGGGGAATGCACACATGTTTTCCAGCAAACAAAGCATTTCTGGACATATTCATTAACGCAGTGAATATATTCATTCTTAAGTCCAAAACTCCAGCACCATTTGTAATATGCACCACTGTGATGAAGATGCATATGGTAACTTGGTCCATCTTATTTGTCAGGTTAGCAGGGATGGGAAGAATCCTGGTCTGCCAGTCTTGAGGATCTTTGTAGTGAAGAAGAGGTTCTTTCCTCTTGTTAATCTTCTGTAGACTTCTGTACTTCCTTTGTCTCACAGCCCAGCGTTTGTATCTGTAACATAAAGAAGCAAGAAAAGGGGAGCGATAGAAAACAAAAAGGAGAACTTTTTTCTTTTTTCTTTCTTACATTTTGTTTTAAAGTCTTTTGTGATCGTATAGTGTTTATTATTATTATTTATTTTCTAACAATTTCTTTACCCTAATCTGTAGTGTTATGACACCTATGGACCAGTTAGGTAGGGATAAGCTAAAAACAAAACAAAAAAAAGGAAACCTATGAGGGAGTCTTCACCACAGGGTTGGCCCCCGAGGCCTATTGCACTTCGGTTCTTCCCTGGGCTCCTTAGGACACACTGATCCGTGTGTCCTAATCTATCCCTATGGGAGGTGGAACTACTTTACAGTGAGAAACATGTGTCCATGTTCTTTTTCCTTGGCACAGTAGTGCGGCATCAGTAACTAACAATACTTGGTATGGTCCCTGCCATCCAGGCTCTAAGGGTTTGCTCTTGAATGATCGTATCATTACCCATTGGCCTGGAACTATGGTATGCCCTCCCTCAGGTGGGGTTTGCCAGCAAGCAACCACTCGATCTTTGGCACTTTGTACTACCTTTGCGAGATTTTCACAGTAAGTTATTATAGCGTCTGATGCTATGTGTACATCAGCACTTTTAAGATCAATAGTACCTGGCATTGACATGGGGCGCCCTGTGATGATTTCATGTGGACTTAATCCAACAATCCGATTGGGTGATGCTCTCATGCTACATAATACTGCTGGCAGGGCCACGACCCATGGCACACCTTCCTGGTGCATTTTGATGAGCCTTGTCTTAATTGTCCTGTTTGCACGCTCTACTTGACCTGAAGCTTGTGGCCTATATAGACAGTGAAGATTCCATTTTATTTTACAACTTCCCCTGTAAAATGTGTACCTTGATCAGAGTCAACTGAATCAGGCAAACCCCATCTAGGGATAAAATCATTAATCAAACATTTAGCTGTATGTGTGGCAGTGGCTCGCCCTGTGGGATAGGCTTCTATCCATCTAGAAAATTTGTCCACAACTACCAAGACATCAGTCTTTCCCTTACATGGAGGCATTGAGATATAATTTACCTGTAAATGCCGAAAAGGCCCTGGTGGGGCAGGGGTGTGTGCTGCTGGTGTGACAGTTGCTGGAGTTTTGTTATTCTGTTGGCATGCAACACATCGCCTGACTGTCTCTGTGGCTATTGCTCTGAAAGCAGGATTTCACCATTGATTTGAGAAACGATGCATCATTGCTGCTGGATTAATATGACCTAAATTATGTAGCTGCTGGGCCAGATATGGTAGAAGTGACTCAGGTGCAACATACTTTCCCCTTTTGATCCAGCAGCCTGATGAATCAACAACAGCTCCCTTATCTAACCATTTCCAAGCTTCATACAGAGGAACATCTTTATAGAGATCAGTAAGAGAGTCTGGAGGCATAATGACCTTGGGTGACATCATCCCAGCGCACACTTGCGCTGTAGTACATAAACAGGCCTGTTTGGCCGCTATATCTGCAAGAGCATTACCTTGAGCTTCTACAGTGTTAGGTTTAAGATGTGCTTTCACTTTAATCACTGCTAACTCTTTGGGAAGAGTCATGGCAAACATTAAGTCTCTCACTAGTTCAGCATCTTTAATAGGAGACCCAGATGATGTTAAAAATTGACGACTCTGCCATATTATACCAAAATCATGAATAACTCCAAAAGCATATCTAGAGTCTGTGTAGATGTTTGCAGTTGATCCTGAAGCTAGTGTACATGCTCTAGTCAATGCTATCAATTCTGCCGCTTGTGCAGAATAATGATCTGGGAGACGACCAGAGGCTATTACATCAGACAAGGAAGTCACTGCATATCCTGCTCGTCTATTACCTTCAATAACTTGAGCTGAACCATCAACAAACAATTCAAAATCAGCATTTTTTAGTGGAGTTTCTGCAATAGCACTTGCAGATGAATGTGTAAGCGTAACACAATCATGAGTCACTTCATCTCCATCCTCTAAAGAAACCTCAGTCATTGCAGACATCATACAAGAGGATGGGTTTGTGACAGGAGCTCGTTGCAAAACAACATTCGGGGCTGAGAGTGTAGTTAACCAATTTCCCCAACGGGAGGAGGTGATGGAGGTGATTTTAGCTTGATTCATTAGTGCGGAGACAGCATGTGGACACCTGACTGTTATTGTCTGACCTAAAACAACATTTGTACAAGCTAGAAGGGCAAGATAAACTGCCTGTACTGCTCTTAGACACGGACCCATGCCCTGAGCAACTATGTCTAGCTTACCAGAATAATATTGAACTGGACGCAAAATACCACCATGATCTTGCATAAGGCATGCTGTCATAAAGCCTAACTGTTCGTGTACATACAACACAAAAGGACAATCAGCTTGTGCAATACCTAGTGCTGGCGCTTGACATAATGCTTCTTTCAGGGCACGGAATGCTTTGAGGTGCTGTTCTTCTAGATCTATAGCATCCATATCTTTGACAGACCCTTTCAACAAATTATACAGTGGCTGAGCAAGCAAGGCATAATCTTCTATCAAAGGCCTACAATATCCAGCTGTGCCTAGAAATGAACGGAGTGCTTTAACAGTAGTGGGTGGAGAAATTTTCTTTACAGCAGCTGCCCTGTCTAGGGTTATAGATCTAACTCCTGCTCCAAT
Organism: Beaufortia kweichowensis; assembly: GCA_019155185.1. Lineage (NCBI taxonomy): Eukaryota > Metazoa > Chordata > Actinopteri > Cypriniformes > Gastromyzontidae > Beaufortia > Beaufortia kweichowensis. The sequence continues at coordinate 19,908,463 of CM032794.1, read as the reverse complement.
GGTCTGCCCTAAGAAGGTAACCTGATCCTTAGCGACTTGTGCTTTGTGTAGACTGCATTTGTGTCCTTTTTTTATGTAAATAGTTGAGAAGAGCTGACAATTCATCTTTATGTGTGTCTCTGTCTGATGATGCGATTAAGATGTCATCAACATACCGAATGACTGTTGACTTTTTTACAGGACATTCTGGGTCAGCCAAATCACGTCTTAATGCCTGATGATATATTGTTGGAGAGTTTTGAAAGCCCTGAGGTAAACAAGTCCACTGATATTGTTCAAAATCAACTGTGAATGCTAACCAAGGTTGGCTATCCTGGTGTAAAGGAACAGAGAAAAAACCATTGGACAAACCATTACAGATTGTGGAAGGATCTGCAACTAAAGGAGTGATCTTGTTGATGTATTTATTAGCTATTCTGTAATCAACTGTAAGTCGCCATGTTCCATTAGCTTTCTTGATAGGCCATATTGGAGAGTTACATGGACTATTAGTCTTAACTAGAACACCCTGTGATAGCAACTATTCTATGATAGGTTTGATCCCTTGCACAGCTTCCTGGTTTATTGGGTATTGTTTAGTAGCAGGAGGTGCAGTTCCTGTAAGTCTAACAGGTTCTACTGATATTAGAAGTCCACAATCATCTTTATCTTTAGCCCAGATAGAATGATCTTGTAAATGTGAAAACTCAGGTGGCAGTACACTATCCGTGGCGATTTGCGCTGTAGCTATTTTAATGGTGGCAGCATCTGAGGATATGTCTAGCGTTAAATGTAATTGCCTTAGTAAATCCATTCCCAGTATAGCACCAGTGTTCAAAGGTGCACACAACAGAGATGTAGTTAATAACTTTGGACCTAACTGAATTTCAATAGGGGAAGTTTCATACAACATTGAATCATTGCCCACTACACCAGTTAAACACAGCTTGGTTTTTTTATAAGGAATACTTAGGCTTTTGGCTAATGCAGTTGGAATAACAGTTATTTCAGCACCTGTATCAAGCAAAAAATCAACCTCCATTTTTTTTTATAGTACCTTTCACAAAAACCATTGTGGTAGATAACAGGAGAAAGGTATGTACTCACAGCCCCAACAATTAGTTTTATTGCTGATCTTTTTGTGCCTTTAGTAGTGCTTGAGCAAGCTGTCCTAAGGTTTCACTAGAAAGAGAAGGAACTACCTCTGGGTTGTAAGCAGGTTGGGCGGGGGAGGGGTTATGCTGTAAGTTCCTTCTGATGTCTTGCTGCTTTTTCCTACACTCCTTCACCCAATGTCCTGATTTTCCACAATAGTTACAAGTACTCTCTCTTTTTACAAATCTGTGTTCTTGTCTACCTTCTGTATTTGGATTATTCATTGATGCTGCTGCTATTTTTACTTTTATTTTAACATCAGAATCTCGTTCCCAAGTGGCTAATCTGTCCAAATTGCTTCGCAAGGTTTGATTAGACCATGTAAGATCTAAGAAAGGCAGAGCACTCCTGTATTCAGATAAGAGGCCATCAAACCATGCACGGACTAATGGTCCTTTGTCATCTAAAACATTCTCAGAGCTATTGACTATTCCACTGTATGCAATGGCAGATTGACAAAATCTTTCAGTGTATTCGCTCACAGTTTCTTCCTTCTTCTGTACACAGCTAGTGACTCTGGCCCAGTCAATCTTTGGCCCAATAATATCTTTCAATATCCTAAGAACTCCCTCTCGCAACTCATCTTTGCTGGCACGTTTAAATTCAGAAGTATTGACAGTACTTTTCAAAGCTATTGAACTCTGATTCTGTTAGAACTTGGGACATAAGTTTCTCTATAGCTTCAGGTCCCAGAGTTTTAATAACTGTTTGTACTTGCACTACTGGAGGTGTAGGGGGAGTAACTTCTACCTCTTCTGTTGCACTTTGAACTCTTTTCCGGGCTCCACACACTTGAACTGTATTAACTAACAGATCAGCATTGTCTTTAAGAGATACATTATCTTCCTCAGAGTTAAACAGACATTGTAGATCAGGATATAACTTATCTGACTGCGTTGTGTTTCTCAAGTTATTTGTCATTGCACTCTTTTTGATTCCTAATTTCTTAGTAAGGGAAGATACTCGGGCATGTAATTCCTTGTTTTGTTCTTCTAGTTCTAGAGCACGTTGAGTGTGTTCTTGTGCTATGGTAACACAAAATTCTCTGTGGCAACAGATAATTCCCTTAACATTGTTCTTCCTGATACATGCACCCAACACCTTTTTGCATTCTTCAATGGACCATACTTTATTTGGATGTATGCCATATTTCTTTGTTAAGCACTGCTTGACCGATGTTGTAACAATAGAGTCCATGTGTTCCCCTAATATTGACTTAAACTCACTGTCTGTCCACAAAGGGGTAGCTAATCCACCTTTCTCATTGGTAGGGATCAGTCTTGCATTCTTTTTAAACATATTAAACATCGTCCCTGTTACACAGAGGATAAACCAAAATTCTTCCCTGCCTGAACAGAGGATAAACCAAAATTCTTCCCTGCCTAAACAGAGGATAACCAAACTTCTTCTCTGCCTAAACAGAGGATAACCAAACTTCTTCTCTGCCTAAACAGAGGAAACACAAATTATTCTCTGATAAACAGAGGATAACCAAACTTCTCTGCCTAAACAGAGGATAAGCAAAATTTGTTAACAGAACCCTGCAGCTGTTGTTAACACTTCCCTGGCATAGCAGAGGATAACCACATGTACTGGTCTGTAAAGGTTCTTTGGATAGAGTGACATTCACCAAATCAAAGTTGGGTTGAAAAATTCAGTTTGGAAAGGTTTGGAGAGATGAGGAGCTCTATTTGATTCACGGCACCATCTGTTGGAAACTTTTTTCAGCGAAGACCAGGAGACTTGGATTTCCTTGAGCAGTAGTCTTTATTGTAGATAGCGAGTTTTCAAATCAGAGCATACTGCACGGGCGCTGCAGTCATCAAGTCTGATTTGAAGTTTAAACACTTTGCATATATAGCCATTTGAGGGGGCAGTCCCCTCAAAATGGAAAACAAAGAAACAATACATGAAAGGGGAGTAGTAAGCCCATTCCAAATTCTGAAGTTTCACCCATCCTGAACCAAATCAACATAACTGTCTTACTCAGGCCACTTCATTATCATAGAAGTAAAGAGTAGCTCACACCTTAGGCTGGCATTTACACTTGACCTAGACCTTAGACTGGGTTATGAGCAAATGGCCACCAAGTCACACAATAGAACAAAAGGCACAAAGAGTGACCTGATAGCCTTGCCCATTTCTTTCACATTAATGTGAGACAGGAACTAGAAACCTCTTAAATTATCATTTGTCTGTTTAGCATTTGTTATTTGATTTGGTTCCTAAATACTAAATACAAGCAGTACATATAAACAGTAAAAAGATATTATAAAAACAAAGATTTAAAATTATATTCCCACAATGGCTTCATGGAGAGACAGGCTCCAGCCGTTGCTCTCAGTTATCCTGAAATGTGTAGGGCTCTAATAGCAGAATATACTTTATACCAGAACCCATCTGCTTCCCGTCTATCTGCCTTACAGACTAAGCAAGGTCGCTATGAATCCCCAAGAGAGTTCTATGAGCGCTTACGCAGAGTTTATTTTGCTGGCACAGATTCCCCTGGAGTGGAAGAAGATGTAATGTTTAAGAGTCTGTTTATCAATAACTTGTACCCTACTATTAGGAAAGCACTCACACTTCTGATAGATGTTGATCAAATGTCTGCAGGAGAACTAAGACAGCTTGCAATGCGAGCCTGGGAGAATGGGAAAATGGGCACAGACAGGAAAAATAGAGAACCAAGTTATTCCATGTCAGAACCTCCTATACATAGGTTTTCCCATTCCAGGAAATACAACCATTCTTCCCAGTGTAAATCCAGTGAGTTACGCCAGAGCACTCAGAGCCCTAAGCCCTCTGGTGACAATAGACTTAACAGTCACTGGCATGGTCATAGACCGAGAAAGGTTAGGGATTGTTCTAAGAACAGCTGTAGACATGATAGCCAAAGAAAAATAAAAGCTAAAACAACCCAAGAAGATCATGACAGTCTGTTCAACCATGTCTTTGATAGGGTCCTAAAAGATCTAAAAGACAGAGGCCTGGTTCTGACAGCATGACCAGGCTGTGTCCCTTTCCCCTCCACCTCACATGCACCTCAGAAAACCTAGGGAAAGGGGGGTCATAGGACATCTTAATAGCTGATAGGGTTTTCAGGACCAAAGACCCCGTATCTATTAGATAGTACACTAGTCACAAAAGTTTTTTCACTACATAATTGGTGCCCCGTGTGAGGATCACTACAGTATTCAGGACAAAGCCAAAGGTATTTTGAAAGTGGTTTGGGAAGTGAGAATTGCATAGGTAAAACAGTGAAGACACAGTTTTAATGCTGTGCTTTACTCTATGGAAATACGTTCACTACTGAGGCAAAAGGATGAGTGAGCCCTCTCTGACATCATCAGCCAATCACAGCCCTGCAAGGGACAAGCGGCAAAATGCAATCTCCTCCTTATCTGAAAGGGGATAAAGGCACCCTTTCAACACAAATTCTTTGTTCTGAGCTTTCTGACCGAACTAGGAAGAAACAACAGTACAGCTAAGATTAAGCTTTGCGAGCAGACCATAAACCGTACCACTATCTGCACGGGTGGGCCTTACCAACCTTTACGGTCCTCCCAGCCTCTCAGCTTAACTGCAATGACTCCATCACGCCTTGGACTTTAACAATCTTTCTGGTGCAGCACACTTAATCTCTCAATGACTGGGATTCTCTGAGAGCGATTCCACGCCTTTCGGACTGCAACCTACAAAACCTGTGAAGGACGCCCCCGACGCCGGACTAATCTCCCAACTGTGTGGAACGTAAATATACCTTTCCTTCCAAACCTCTTTCAGAGACCTTGGCACTAGTAAATGAAGTATTGTTTAGTATGTACTACTCAGCAGGGGGTATAGGGGTTATCTTTTGGGAGTTGACAGCCTAAGAATATCCTCCTGCCACCATATTCAGCAACAGCATTGCATTTTGTCTATCCAAGTTATTGCCTCCATACAATAATTCAATTTCCTTTTCCTTTGTCAAACATCTTGTTAAAAGCGTTATTCAGTTATAGTTTTATTTCATTTACATGTATTCCCCAGTAGTTTCCCTTTGCATGTTTAGTGAATAAATCCCTTTTGCATTTGTACAACTGTGTCTTTCTTGTGTTGGTAATCAGAGGCTCTACAAGTTAGCACGAATATCACAAAATCCTTCAGATACCCCAGGTGACTTACTCCCTCCACTTTTTTCTTATCATATTATTTATGATTTATGTTGGATTATTCCAACGAATGTTGATGTGGAATTCCTCAGCTGGTGCCCTGAGTTAAAAGGAGGGAGAGGTCACCTGACACACACACACACACACACACACCTGAAGTGACGTGGGATCAAGTCTCACTAACACCTCTAGTGTCCTGTGTGAGGCGTACTATTAGTTGGTGCCCCTGTAAAGATCACTACACTGACCTTTGTGATGTAGTAGGATGTCTTTGCTGTGTGGACAGCAGCGGAGAAGGAGGAAAGGAGTGACTGATAATCACAGAGGTCAGATGGGTGTTTCGTCTTGTGCCATTTTCTTTCAGTTGCCCTGAGTTTGGTCCGGTGTTCACGAAGGATGTCCGAAAGCCAAGGGCAGGAAGGGGAGGCACGAGCCAGTCTGGAGGATAGAGGGCAGAGGTTGTCTAGACAGGAGGTTAGTGTTGAACATAGGGTGTCCGTGGCTGTATTGGTATCCAGAGATGAGATGTTGGAAGGGAGAGAGGATGACACCTCAGCAGATAGTGTGCTGGGGGAAAGAGAGCGTAGGTTGCGTCTGAACGAAACGGATGTGGGTGTGGCTGTGTTGTTAGAGGTGAGATGTATGTTGCAAGTTATTAAGAAGTGGTCAGAGATATGTAAGGGTAGAACAGTAGGATTAGAGGTGATGCAGTTGCGCGTGAAGATGAGGTCCAGTTGGTAAGGAGGGAGAGGTCAAATGAGAAGAGAAGGTTTAAAAAGTCGGTGGCAGAGGATTTCTCCAAGTCCCCAAAGACAACGAGTGGGCTGCCGTCCTCAGGAAATGAGGAAAGAAGCACATCCAGTTCGTCAGTAAAGTTGTGAAGCGGGCCTGGTGGATGGTAAACTACAACAATGTGAATACGAGAAGGAGATGAAACAGTAACCGCATGATATTCAAAGGAAGTGTTTGTGCATAATCCTGGTAAGCATGTGTATTTCCATGTGTGGGAAAGAGTAAACCTGTGCCTCCGCCCCTGCCAGATTGACGAGGGGAGTGGGAGAAAGCGTAGTTGGAAGAGAGTGCAACGGGAGTGGCGGAGTCCTCTGGACGAATCCATGTCTCAGTGAGACCAAGGATGTTAATGTGTGACTGTGTAGCAAAGGCGGGGATGAACTCAGCCATGTTCACAGCTGACTGGCAGTTCCAGAGGCCCACAGAGAGCGACAGAGGAGGGGTGGGGGTGGTGTGAATGAGGTGTAGGGCAGAGTGTGGGCGGTATGTATTGTGTCTGTAGGCGTGTCTGTGGTGGATAACAGGGATAGACTGAGAGCGCATAGAGGTTATGTAGAAGGATGCATTAAATAGAAAGTGCTAAATACAAAGTGATAGCCCCCAGGAAGCAATAATATTAATTTAAATGATAATAAAATAAAATAAAATAAAGGTAACCTTTTAGAAACAGTATAAATAAATGAAAGATTGGACCCCAGAAGCCACCAAAGCCTTTGCCCACCTGAAAGAGGCGTTCAGCACGGTACCTATTCTGCACAATCCATCCTCCGAGCTCCCGTTTGTCATCGAGGTTGATGCCTCCACCTTAGGAGTAGGTGCCGTGCTCTCCCAGCAGCAGGGGAATCCGACGCGCATTCACCCATGTGCCTTCTACTCTAAGAAGCTATCCCTGGCGGAGCAGAACTATGATATCGGGAACCGAGAGCTCTTGGCCATCAAGCTAGCCTTAGAGGAATGGAGACACTGGCTGGAGGGAGCTAAACACCTCTTCGTGGTACTAACGGATCACAAAAACCTGCTTTACCTTTGAGAAGCCAAACGCCTCAATTCCCGTCAGGCCCGGTGGACCTTATTCTTTACCCGATTCAACTTCACTGTGACATATCGACCGGGGAGCAAGAACGGGAAGGCCGATGCTCTCTCTCGGCTCTATGCTTCGGACATAGATAGCAGTCCGCTCGAAGCAATCCTCCCTCCGGCCATGGTAGTCTCCCCGATTAAATGGTCCCTGGACGAACTAATCGTAAGCAGTCATCGTGATCAGCCTGCTCTGCCGGGAGGTCCAGAAGGGAAAATCTTCGTGCCTGAGAACCTGCGAGTTTCCCTGATGGACTCAGCTCACTCTGTTCCGGGATCAGGGCACCCAGGCAAGCAGCGAACCCTCTCGCTGATCTCCCCCCGTTACTGGTGGCCAGGTATGACCAATGATGTCTCCCGTTTTATTCAAGGATGCTCAGTCTGTGCCCAAGCTAAACTTCCTCGTCGGCTATCCTAGGGCAAACTCCTACCATTGCCAGTTCCTCAACCACCCTGGTCCCATATTGCCGTGGATTTTATGACTGACCTCCCCAATTCTGACAATTTCACGTGTATCCTGGTGGTAGTCGACAGATCTTCTAAAGGTTGCAAACTCATTCCTCTCCCAGCTCTGCCACTGCCCTGGTTACCGCAGAAACCCTATTCACTCACATTTTCCGGCACTTCGGACTACCCGAAGACATAGTTTCAGACCGTGGGCCCCAGTTCATCTCGAATGTCTGGAAGGCATTCTTCAACGCTTCCAGGGGTCACAGTTAGTCTCACCTCAGGCTATCATCCGCAAGCCAATGGCCAGACTGAGCGGAAGATCCAGGATATCGGGAGATATCTGCGGTCATATTGCAGCCAACATCAACACAGCTGGCACCGCTTCCTCCCATGGGCAGAGTATGCCCAGAACTCCCTCCGACAGGATACCACAGGTCTCACCACATTTCAGTGCATGCTTGGATTCAAACCCCCCTGTTTCCATGGTCCGAAGAACCCTCCACGGTGCCAGCTGTTGACCACTGGTTTCGGGCCAGTGAGAGGGTCTGGAATTCTGCCCATGTCCATCTGCAGGCTGCAGTACGTAGGCAGAAGAACCAGGCCGACCAGCGTCGTTCCCCAACACCAACCTTCCAGCCGGGACAACTGGTTTGGCTTTCCACCCGGGACATTCGCCTACGTCTGCCCTGTTAGAAGTTGAGTTCCCATTTCATTGGTCCCTTCCCCATCGACTGGCAAATCAATGCAGTGACTTACCAGTTGAAGCTTCCCCGGACTATTGAACTTCATTTCCCATAACACCTTGCACCTTACCGTACATGTTCCCGATCACCAGCCGCCATCTTGATTCACCCGCACCTGTTCACTATTACTTGGACTCTATTTATACCATGTGTTTGTCATGCATCATTGTCCGGTATTGTTGTTTCTGGCTTGTCGTTTTTGCTACCTGTTGCATAGTTGCAGGACAAAACACCGCTCAACCATTCCGATTACAATCTCAAATAAACTTGCCCCAGTTGGTGAAACACCTACCAATAAATATGCAGAAAGTGCCCTAGTCATAGGAGATTCTATTGTTCGGAACGTAAAAATAGAGGCACCAGCCACCATAGTCCAATGTTTATCGGGAGCCAGAGCGCCTGACATCAAAGCAAATTTAAACATGCTGGCTAAAGCTAAGCGTAAATTTAGTATGATTATTATACACATCGGCACGAATGATGTTCGACTCCATCAATCGGACATTACTAAAAATAACATTAAAGAGGTGTGTGAACTCGCAAGTACGATGTCAGACGCAGTAATATGCTCTGGTCCTCTACCTACTTATCGTGGTGACGAGATACATAGCAGACTCTCATCACTAAATGGCTGGATGTCTAAGTGGTGCCTGCAAATAATATAGGCTTTACAGATAACTGGAAAAGTTTCTGGGGCAAGCCTGACCTGTTGAAAAGAGATGGTCCTCATCCCTCTTGGGGTAGAGCTGCTCTTTTATCTAGAAATATGGCACATAGTCTTAATGTTAATGTTAAACCATGACTAACTGGGGCCCAGGTCAGGGAGCAGACAGACTGGCTTAACCAACCGTCTGCCAGCCATCACATGTCACATAGCACAGATAATATACAGCACATAGAATTTAAATTTAAATTTAACATTAAATTTAAATCATTAATGCTAACATTTAAAACCATTACAAACTCTGCACCCTCATAACTCTCTTCTACATACCTACAACCCATCCAGATCCCTACGCTCAACGAACAAATGTCGACTGGTGGTACCCTCACAGAAGGGCACTAAATCTCTCTCTCGCTCTTTCTCCTTCTCTGTCCCTGGCTTGTGGAATAATCTCCCTAACGTAATCCGCTCTGCCACATCCCTCACCTCCTTCAAGAAACAACTAAAAACACACCTCTTCCACAAACACCTGACACCATAATATAAAAAAAAACCCTCTTCTTTCCTTTACAGGTATTTCTCTAGCACTGCATTACTTTGTAAACTTAGGAAAGCACTTCTCAGTACTATTGTTGCCGCTTTTGATATGTCGCTTCATTGTCTCCTAATACTTGTAAGTCGCTTTGGATAAAAGCATCAGCTAAATGCCTAAATGTAAATGTACATAGAAATACTGTCTTCTAAAAATCACTATATAGAGACTGTGTCTGTCCCCCGGACTAGCAATTACAAAAAACTGCACAAACCTTGCAAAAGTAATTTAATAAATGTTCAACAAATGAAACCAGAATCCAGATTAATAATTAGTACGCCTTGGCATGCTAAATATTAGATCACTCACTAATAAAGCACTTTTTGTTAATGATATGCGTTACATGTGTAGGGAAGAGGCACAGGCAAAACAGGCAAGTAGAACACAAGTTTACTGGAAAAAGTTCAAACTCAAAGTCAATCCAAACAATGGGAACAAAAAAAAACTCCAAACAGGCACCAAGTCAAACAAAGAGGCAATAATCCAAACAGGTAGTTGTTCCAGACAGGCAGGTAACCAAACAGGCACTGGTCAAACAGACAGGCAGCAATCCAAACAGGTAAATATCCAAGAAGACAGGCAGTAATCCAAACAGGTAATAATCCAGACAGGCAAAATCACACAACGAGTTACAAAACTGGCAGGAACAACAATACTGGGCAATGGGGAAACACAAACACACACATTATAAAGAGTCCAGAGATTGATGGCAGGTGCGGGTGAAATCAATGGTGAGTGCGGGTGAGTGGTGACAGGTGTGTAGTGCAATGGATTGTGGGAAACAGAGTTCAATAGTCCTGTGAAGCGGATCTTGAATAGGTGACGGTGGAATCCGATGTTGAAGTGGGTGGAACTGACTCCGTGACAATATGATCACAGATCGTGAATTAGATGTGCTTTGTCTAACAGAAACATGGCTGAAACCAGATGATTATATCACTTTGAATGAGTCTATTCCCTACCGACTACTGTTATAAACATGAGCCTCGTCTAAAGGGCAGAGGGGGAGGTGTTGCTGCACTCCACAGTAATAACTTTAGCACTAGCCAAAAGTCTTATTTTAAATATAAATCTTTTAAAAACAATGGTATTAGTTAGTATTATGTCATCTAATGTAAATGATAAAACATTCTTAAAATTTCTCCTGGCTACAGTGTATAGGCCACCAGGGCACCACACAGACTTTATTAAAGAATTTGGTGACTTTTTATCAGAACTAGTACTGGCCGCAGATAGAGTTCTTGTAGTTGGTGATTTTAATATTCATGTAGATAACAACTCTGACATTTTGGGACTAGCTTTTACAGACATTCTCAACTCCGTAGGCGTTAGACAACATGTCTCAGGACCCACTCACTGTCGTAATCACACTTTAGATCTTATACTGTCATATGGTATAAATGTGGACAATGTTAAAATTTATCAGCAAAGTGAAGACATCTTAGATCATTATTTAGTATCTTGTACGCTTCATCTGCCCACAGCTACAAACCCAACTCCGCGTTATAAATACAGTAGAACAATAACTGCTAGTTCCAAAGACTCATTTCTTAGTAATCTGCCTGAATTACCACCATTGCCTAGCATATGTGATAACTTGGAAGATCTTGATTATATTACAGAAAATATTAACTCTGTCTTTTCCGGAACACTAAATACGGTTGCTCCCCTGCGCCTAAAGAAAATCAAAGATAAAAGTCCAACTCTGTGGTATAATCAGAACACGCATGCACTAAAAGGGCTGCCCGTAAAATGGAACACACCTTTAAGAAAACAAAACTAGAGGTATTCCGCATAGCTTGGAAGGATAGTGTCTTAAAATTCAGAAAAGCCTTAGAAAACTCTAGACCTGTCTACTTTGCATCATTAATAGAAGGAAATCAACACAACGCAAAATTTTTATTTAAGTAGTGATGAATTTATGAATTTCTTTACAAATAAAATTGATAATATTAGAGAAAAAAATATAACTATGCAACCAGAGGCTATATTCCCAGGACAGACGGAACATCCCAGCCCCCTTACTAAGCAATGTAGTGATCTTCACACGGGGCACCAGCTATGTAGTGAAGCCTCACACGGGGGACCAATTATGTAGTGATCCTCACACGGGGCACTAGAGGTGTTAGTGAGACTTGATCCCACGTCACTTCAAGTGTGTGTGTGTGTCAGATGTGTGTCAGATGACCTCTCCCTCCTTTTAACTCGGGGCACCAGCTGAGGAATTCCACCTCAACATTCGCTGGAATAATCCAACATAAATCATAAATAATATGATAAGAAAAATTATGTAAAGTGGAGGGAGTAAATCACCTGTGGTATCTGAAGGATTTTGTGTAGAGCCTTTTACTGTATTATCAACACAAGGAAGACTCAATTGTAATAAAAGAGGATTTATTTACAAAAGACATACAAGATTAACTAACACACTACTAAATGATACTAAAGCTAAAGGATATTAAGGTTGTGTGTAAAGAATGAAAAGAATGCAGGTAACTAAGGTATAAACTGAAATGAACTGAAAGAGTACACTAATGCCAAGGTCTCTAGAAAGAGGTTTGGTAAGTGATATTTACTGTACGTTCACGTGAGCAGTCCAATGGTGGCGACGTCTTCCACTGGTGAGGCTGGGCCTTGTTGCAGTGGAGAAGGAGTCTGAATCCGTTCAACAGCCTTGAACTGTGGGATGCTAATCTCCTGGAGCACTGAAAGGGTCCTGGCAATCTGGAACACGCAGATGAGGCCCTGAAGCTGGTGCGGAAGGTCTTTGACGATCTGGAACACACAGATGAAGGTACCTGGAAGTGAAGGTTGCTCTCCTGGGCTTAACCTTGTTGCAGACGTTTGGGATTGCCTTTCTGGACAGCAGGCTCTAAACGTGGTTTCTCTACTTCAGTCCTTGCGGGGAGACTCAGAACTGGGTGATCTGTTATGCTTCCTAGCACCACGGCCGGAAACTCAGAACAGGTGATCTGTTATGCTTCCTAGCACACAGGCTGGAAACTCGGAACGGGTGTTGCCGTTATGCTTCCCAGCACACAGCCTGGAAACTCAGAACAGGTGATCTGTTATGCTTCCTTCCCGGAAACTCAGAACGGGTGATCTGTTATGCTTCCTTCCCGGAAACTCAGAACCAAGAATTTGTGTTGAAAGGGTACTTTTATCCCTTTCAGATAAGGAGGTGATTGCATTTTGCCGCTTGTCCCTTGCAGGGCTGTGATTGGCTGATGATGTCAGAGAGGGCTCACTCATCCTTTTGCTTCAGCAGTAAATGTATTTCCATAGAGTAAAGCACAGCATTAAAACTGCGTCTTCACTGTTTTACCTATGCAATTCTCACTTCCCAAACCACTTTCAAAATACCCTTGTCTTTGTTCTGAATACAAAGATTATAAACATGACAAAAAGATGTTAAACTATCATGCATGAATTCATTCATATGTGAATAACATTTGTAGAAACTTCAGTATTTAACACAAATGACTATTACAAGGTATGTCCTCAAAGAGTACAGAATGAATATGCGATATGTCCAATATGTTTGTGTCCATTTCTATAGATTAAGGAATGTAGGGATGTGTCCCTTGTTTTAGCCAAAGCTGTCACTGTTACCGTGCATCAGACGAGGCAGAACACAAGAATTCAGATTAAAGTCTTTACTGAACTTCATCAGAGGAATAACAAGCTGGCACAGACCTCACTTCAGAGGGGAATCAAATGCAGGCATAGAAAACAGCGGTGAACAACACACTGAGATTACTCACAAACTTTTCCAAGGCAAAATGCACGGCTGACAGACAAAATTACACACTCAAAGCAACGACATAACAACAACACCAGACAATGAACAAAAGCAAACACACACATTAAATAATGTCCATAATCAAAGGAAAACAGGTGATGATGGTTGCGGGGCTGAGTGACAGTGATTGATGGCAGGTGTGCGGGGTGCAATGGAATGTGGGAAATGAAGTTCTTAATAGTCCGGGGATGAAGAGCGGGTGACGTGATGAAGAGAACCCGATGCTGAAGGCATCGACTCCGTGACAGTCGCATGGCCATTTAATTACGTGCCACATGTGGAGGTCCTGAGGAGTTTTATGGTCAGGCTGACCTGAATCTTTGGGTGAGGGGTTTAGTTTGATGATAAGGCTGCCCCATAGAGGGTGTCTGGCAGTTTCTCTGGTAGCCTTATCTGATGACACTGGTCCTTAGTTTACATTAAAGAGGGACCCTGCTTGTAAAGTTCTGACCTGAAATGCCTTCTGGAGTGCTGTTTACTACAGCAACTGCAATTATTCTCAAACATAGAAAAGGATGAACTGTTTAAGATAATTAAATCATCTAAATCAGCAACGTGCATACTAGATCCAATCCCTACTACCTTATTAAAAGAGATGCTGTCTGAAATAATAGACCCTATGCTTAGTATTTTAAACTCATCTTTAACATTAGGATATGTCCCTAAAGCATATAAGCTGGCCGTTATTATGCCTACTATTAAAAAAACGCAACTTTATCCTAGAGACTTAGCAAACTATAGACCTATATCGAATCTACCTTTCATTTCCAAAGTACTTGAAAAGGTTGTTTCATCACAGCTATGCTCCTACCTCCAAAGGAATGGAATCTATGAGGAATTCCAGTTGGGATTTAGAGCCCATCACAGTACAGAGACTGCTCTGATCTGAGTTACAAATGATTTGCTCTTGTCATCTGATCGTGGCTGCATCTCATTACTTGTATTGTTAGATCTTAGCGCTGCCTTTGACACCATTGATCACAGCATACTTTTAAATAGACTTAAAACTTATGTTGGCATTAGTGGAATCGCATTAGAGTGGTTTAAATCATACTTATCTGACCACTTTCAATATGTAGCAATAAACAATAAAAAGTCTTACCGATCACAAGTCCAGTACCACAGGATCTGTTCTAGGACCACTACTCTTCGCCCTGTACATGTTGCCCTTAGGAGCCATAATTAAGAAACATGGAGTTAATTTTCACTGCTATGCCGACGATACTCAACTCTATATCTCCTCAAAGCCTCACGAAACACAGCAATTCACTAAAATTATGGAATGTATAGTTGACATAAAAACCTGGATGAGTAGCAACTTTCTGTTGTTGAACTCTGACAAAACCGAGGTGTTAACCATTAGACCTAAAGCTCCCACACTTAACCAACAGGAATATTATCTTACTATTGACAGGTTGTCTACTAAGCCTTCATCATCAGCTAGGAATCTGGGCGTTTTATTCGACAGTACTCTCTCATTTGAAAGCCATGTTGCCAACACCTGTAAAACCGCTTTTTTTCATCTCAAAAACATATCTAAACTGCGTCATATGCTGTCACTATCGAGTGCAGAAAAGTTAGTTCACGCTTTCATGACATCTAGACACAGTATGAAACAGTGTGAAACAGTATTTTGCTCCCAGTTTGTTTGTTTCTTATTATTCTGAGGTTGCATCCAGTCTATACCCTGACCTGACGTTGGATCTGTCAGAAGGAGGCGGCGATCCCCAGGAGAACCTGCACTCATTATAGCTAATGCTAATGCTAGTTACTACATTAATGATAATGCTAAACAGTATTTATGCTAATCTCTTATGCTAAACTATTTAACTTTGACTAATTAACTACTTCTTTTCTGTCTATGTCAGCAGTCTGATGTTATAGCTGCACTCAGTCAACTCAGTCATCCCCGGCTAAACAATCCTTTATTGTATAATATTAGCCTTTTAACTACTACCTAGTTTACCATACACACAAACACATTGTTAAATTCAATCACAACTAATATTCCAGATCAACTCAAAACTCAGACCTACAATGGCTTCAAACTTTAGCAACTTATAGTACACGACTTTAAATCAAATAATTTTTATCAAACTACTGACTACTGCAGTTGTGACGCGTCAGAGGAGAAATGACCCTCCAAGTGAGCCTGGGTTCTCCCAAGGTTTTTTTCTCCATATATATATACATTCATTTATGTGTGAGAGTGTAGAGACTTGGCCGGGCCAAATGTTGGATTTCTTTAAGGGATCATAAAGTTACAACAAACAACAAATTCCTAGGGGGGGAGTCAACACCAGAACCACTTTTGGCTCCAGAACGTCTGGGTTAAGTGATGACCTGCCGGTTGTTACTTAACTCAGGAGGACAGTTGTGGTACCTTTCTGGCCTTCCCCAGAGAGGGTGACCCCCCAGCTCAACTCCCTGAGATTCTCCAGGCCCCCTGGAGATTTGCAGAGAGGACTAGAGAAGTACATTCCAAACACCTCAAAGAGACTCTCTAGGATAAGAAGGACTAAACTGCCCAATTTGTATCTATATATATATATATCTATCTATGTGTGTATTCCTCCATAATCACTTCATACCCTGCCATAGTTATTGCATGCATTTCAGTGTCATTGAAGTTTAACTGTTATTTCATGGCAGATGAATGAATAACTATTGTTCTTACTTCACTTCTCTCTCGTGTGTGGTATCAAAATGATCCACAAATTATTTCCTAAATGATGCACAATACATAGTCATGGCGTGCATCATACTCAATTTACAATAATTTTATGTGTTTGGTGCAAACAGGACATAAACCGTACCTGTGTAAATCATTTGTCACAAAGAAGGACAAAGAAATTTCTCCCGCGCAACCACCGTCCTTTTGCCATTGGTCAAAAGACCTGACAGGGGCGTGACAGCTGTGCCTTTAAGACCACAATGCATCGGACAACTCTTTGCTCAGAAACTTGGAATCTCTCCAAAACTTTGTGGGACCTGTCCTTCTTCAGGACAGCTTTTCCGGCAAACTTACTTCGGCAGACTTCGACACTTCTCGCTCTCCGAACGGACTTCGCGAATCCACCGGGACACTCTCTCTCTCTTTCTCTCCGCGCACCAGGATTCTTGCCGACGCAACTAACTGTTCAATGCAAGTATCACAATTCAACAGCGCTTAAGCATTGCCCCTTGGCTACCAAGGTGAACTTTGTAGAAAAAACCCGGTGGTTGTGTCCTGCTGATTTAATATGCCATTCTTTACTCAAATTTTTCTATGCTTTATCTTATATGAATGTGAATGTGTATGTGTTTTGTGTTAGTTAATCAATATCATATTTCTGTAGCTTAGTCAATAAATATTCATTTGTATTCACTCATGATTGTCTCTGCTTAATGCTCATAACACATCCCTTAAACTGTGCGATACTGTTACCGGCTCTGTATGTATTACTGTATTGGGCATGGACCGTTGTTAATCAAGGCCAGAAGAATAATGCGTTTATTGCACCAGGTAATGCTACAAAATACATACATGTATAGTTAATAATCTTTATCTGTAAGTATTTCCATTTGAGTCACAAGTAATTATACCCCGAAACTGAACCGTGTTTTAAATAACGCCGTCCTAGTTTCACAATAACTAGTGGAGATGCTGGGGAGTGTTTCAATAATACCTTCCTCGCAGAATCACTACAGGAGTTTGGGTTCCTTGCCACCGTCGCCATGTTGGAGTGCTCACTAGGAGACTGCTGATATTAGATATTAGTTATTAAATTAGCTTTTATATTTCCCTGTTTGTCATTCTGTTTATTCTGCTGTAAAGCTGCTTTGAAACAGTGCTACACTGTTAAAGCGCTATACAAATAAACTTGAACTTGAAAAGGGGCAACCTTTATTGCATAATTTTCTATCCATTCTGAACTGAATGCAGTCATTCCTAAAAATGTCATAATTTGCCCACATTTTGGGGTAAAGATATTGTAGGAATATGGTGGGTTCTCCCTGAGTGGCAATATTGGAAAAAAGACAGATACGATGGGAGGACACCTTAACCCCATCGGCTCCAAAGAGTCTGTCCCTTTTAACAGGTTTATGACCCTTTGAGGCTAGCCAGGGAAGACCCCTGAGCTTCAAAGGAATTCCATGGACATGGGAGGAATAAACTTAAACATCTTAAAACATTGTAGGAAATATCCATTTCCCTTTGTATGCCACAAAATGGGTCCTTAAGTACATTTATGTATAGTTTTTGTTTATACTTTGCTTTTTGTAAATGTTAACCTTGCTTTAACTAGTAGATATGTAGGTTGTGTTAGGTTTTAATTTTGTTCATGCAGGGGAAAGAAACTTAATGTAATCCAAACCATATTTACTCCCAATATTTACTCCCCATAGAAAGCTTTTATATTTCCTTTCCTATGGTGCATGTTATGTTACCATAACATGCATCATATTCTTTTTACAATAATATGGTTTGATAATTGCACATGTGCCATAAAGCCATGAGCCTGCAAATAAGTTGGAAAAAGGGACAAAGAAACCTTACCCCACTACATAACCATTGGTCAGTCTTATCATCATAGGTGTGACCTTTTTGAGGATAAAACTGCAGAGCAACTTCAGATCGCTTTCTTCTCTTCGCACTTCAATTCCTGCTCTACCTGACGTCTGCGTGAGCTCCACTCCTCCCCCTGAGGGGGGAGGGAAGACCACTCACGCTGACTCCCAAACTTTGTTTGGGACCTCCAATGGCGGACTTTAACACAGTTTCAACATCTTCTTGGAAACACAGCATGACCGAAACCGATGCAAGTATCCATTTTTATATTGATAGATGTGTTAAGCAGCGCCCCCTTTGTTAAAAGGTGATTCTAAAGTCTGATGGTTCACTCAGGAACAATTTAAATCTGCCGCTCTTCCTCTGTCTCTCTCTTCAGACCTTTCTCTTTCTCTCTCTCTCCTTCCCTTAGGTTCATATGTGTTTGTGTGTTTTAGTACAGCTTTGTATAGCTGTGCATGTAAATAGTAGTTTTAGGCTTAATAAACACCATTTGTAATCGCCATGAATGTCTCTGTGCTTGGTTATGCTTGCAGACAACTGTTACTTAAACTACTTAGATTTTGCTACATGCTCAGTAGCCCTGTGAAGCAGATAGTTGTTTTCCCTGGCCAGGAAGATATACTTAGGGCCGAGCTGATCGCGGTGCACCCGTGAGACGATACGGAGAATAGCGTGTTAACGACCTATTCCCCGACTTTCGCTACAATATTTTACTTATCCCTTCTAACTGACTAGGTTGTTCTACTTGAGTATTCCACTTAAGGGAGACTGTACTGTAGTTTAGTTCTGGAGGCTTTATGACCCCCCTTTGCTAGTCTGCACTTTGATAAAATCCCTACACCATTGTTCAAGGGTGGGGGCACAAATTAACAAATCATCCATGTACTGCAGCACTGTGCTAGTTTCCGCCGTAACTCCCTTTCTTAAGTATTTATCTTGCTTTAATTTCTTCTGTATTGTTCAACATCATGGGCAACATAGTCACAAAAGTCTTTATGTGGTTTTGAGTTAAGTCCCACCACATCTTCCAGCTTGATTTTTACTGCAGGAGGCATTGCATCAAATAGCATTCCTAAATAGCGCCATCATCACTGGATCCTCCCTCAGGTCGCTCATCAGCTCGTTTCCATCTCTTCAGTTGCTTTTGAACATAGGTTGCTGGATTCTCGTCTCTCCCATCAGGTCTTCTTTTAACATTTTAGGGTCCATCTGTGTTGGATATTTCATTCTGTGTACTTTTCACATTACAGCTCTTTCTTTATCAAAGCATACTCCATTATACATGTTACTGTCCTTAGCTTGATTTAAATCAGCTTCTTTTAACGGTTCATTCATTTTGGCTCCACTCATGTATTTAGCTAGAAGTACCTTTATATCTCCCAGCGCCAGAAGTTTGCTTGTGGTCTCTTTTTCAAAAAGTCTAATCCATTGTCCAGCTCCTTCGTGTATGTCCGGCGGTTGGGCAATTAATCCATCCAAGTCTTGCATAGCCCAGGTACAAGGTACATAGTGTCCTTTATCTCCTTTAATCAAAATTGGGCATTGTGAAATCAGAGAGTCATGTAATCCTGCGCGCTTTCTCTTTAGATCTCCCCTTTCTCCCCTCCTCTTCTCTGCCAAGTCCGGAGCTCATCCTCCGAGTACAAGCTCCCGACACTCGTTTATATTCACCTCTCTGCTCATGTCTCTCTGGAGTCTCCATTCTCACCATCAAAGTACTTTCTGGTGATATACTTAATCGTCAAATCTTCATATGCATGCTTGGCAAGTCAAATACATACTTGTGCGTTTCCCTTTTCTCTGAACTTTATTCGTTTTCTCAAACTTTCATGTTTTTTCAGAATCACCTGCTCTAAATCAGTTTCTTACAGCTGCATATGCATCTAAATTTGGTATCAAGTTACTTTTCCCTGGCATTCCTACTTTCTCAGGTTGCAATAAGTGAGGCCCTAGTATGTCTTGCCCCTGTGCAGGGTCAGCCATTAAATTACGTCCACAATCGCTAGGTCTCCTCTGGTAAGTTTCGGCTGTGGCTATTTCACCAGACACTGTATCACAAGCCTGTGCTGCATTCTCTGTATACACTTCTACTTGTCCCTCAAATTGAATATCCCCTTAACTACTAGTAATTGAGCTCTGGGTGGTCCGTAGGGAGGTGGTCTTACATTCTCTTCATTCTCTTACAATCTCTTAATTTCTCTTTTTTTCTGTTGCTTTTTCTTTCATTTTCTCATTATCTTCATTCAATATTTTTCCAATTATGTTTATGCTTTTTAGGTAATTAACCCCATATTTTTTCAAGTTCAATAAGTTCAATAGATCTAGTTCTTTCTGCTTTTTTGCTTTTCTTACTCCTGTCTTTTGGTTTATAATTCTTTATCAATGCTTCCATCTCTTCACATTCAGATACATCAAAAGTGCCTTCTTCAGGCCATTCAGTTAGTAAACTTTTAGTTCTTTTAGTCCATTTTCTGGGTATATTCAATTAGTTATCTGCTGACTGGGTATCTAGCCTTTATTCTTTCTATTGGTTTTTCAGAGATGTTTAGAGTTTCTCAACTTAGTTTCCCTACCTAGGGTTCACACCTCTTGTGTGCCTGTGCCTACAGGATTTACTGGGGTGTCTCACCCCTTGAGCTACCTAGCTTGTGCCCTACCTAGGGCTCACGCCTCTTGCGTGCCTGTGCCTACAGGATTTACTGGGGTGTCTCACCCCTTGAGCTACCTAGCTCGTGCCCTACCTAGGGCTCACGCCTCTTGCGTGCCTGTACCACAGGATTTATTGGGGTGTCTCACCCCTCAAACTACCTAGCTTGTGCCCTACCTAGGGCTCACGCCTCTTGCGTGACCTGTACCTACAGGATTTACTGGGGTGTCCTTCACCCCTCGAGCTATCTAGCTCGTGCCCTACCTAGGGCTCACGCCTCTTGCGTGACCTGTACTTACAGGATTCCAGGTTCTAAAAGTTAAACTTTATAGCTCGAGCCAACAAAGCTGAGATGCCAATGAACATCCAAAGAACATCCAAGAGCATCTGATCTTACAGTCTCTGACTCCTCACTTTATTCCATTTCTTCTTGACAAATGATTTACCTTTTCTCTTCAGTCATCCCCTTTCTTGGTATCCCTGGATTGGTGTTTCAGTGTTATATCATATACATATATCTGCATATATCAACATGTTTACATTACGTGCAGTACGTGCCTTCTATGTTCGTGCCTGTGGTGTTGTTCGGTACCTCTGTATTCCTAGTACCGTTCGGTACCTCTGTGTTCCTAGTACCTCTGTGCTCTTTACTCTATGTGTGTGTGCTCTTTCCATATCATATATGTGCTCTAGTGCTCATCCTAGGAATATACTGTAGAGACTTGGCCGGGCCAAATGTTGGATTTCTTTAAGGGATCATAAAGTTACAACAAACAACAAATTCCTAGGGGGAGTCAACACCAGAACCCCTTTTGGCTCCAGAAAGTCTGGGTTAAGTGATGACCTGCCGGTTGTTACTTAACTCAGGAGGACAGTTATGGTACCTCTCTGGCCTTCCCCAGAAAGGGTGACCCCCCAGCTCAACTCCCTGAGATTCTCCAGGCCCCCTGGAGATTTGCAGAGAGGACTAGAGAAGTACATTCCAAACACCTCAAAGAGACTCTCTAGGATGAGCAGGACAAAACTGCCCAATTTGTATCTATATATATATATATATCTATGTGTGTATTCCTCCATAATCACGTGATACCCTGCCATAGTTATTGCATGCATTTCAGTGTCATTGAAGTCTAACTGTTATTTCATGGCAGATGAATGAATAACTATTGTTCTTACTTCACTTCTCTCTCGTGTGTGGTATCAAAATGATCCACAAATTATTTCCTAAATAATGATGCACAGTACATAGTCATGGCGTGCATCATACTCAATTACAATAAGTTTATGTGTTCGGTGCAAACAGGACATAAACCGTACCTGTGTAAATCATTTGTCACAAAGCAGGACAAAGAAATTTCTCCCGCGCAGCCGCCGTCCTTGTGCCATTGGTCAAAAGACCTGACAGGGGCGTGACAGCTGTGCCTTTAAGACCACAATGCATCGGACAACTCTTTGCTCAGAAACTTGGAATCTCTCCAAAACTTCGTGGGACCTGCCCTTCTTCAGGACAGCTTTTCCGGCAATCTTACTTCGGCAGACTTCGACACTTCTCGCGAAACTTCGCTCTCCGAGCGGACTTAGCGAATCCACGGGACACTCTCTCTCTCTTCTCTCCAGCACCAGGATTCTTGCCGACGCAACTAACTGTTCAATGCAAGTATCACTATTCAACAGCGCTTAAGCATTGCCCCTTGGCTACCAAGGTGAACTTTTTGTAGAGAAAAACCCGGTGGTTGTGTCCTGCTGATTTAATATGCCATTCTTTACTCTTTACTCTAATTTTTCTATGCTTTATCTTGTATGAATGTGAATGTGTATGTGTTTTGTTATTTAATCAATATCATATCTCAGTAGCTTAGTTAATAAATATTCATTTGTATTCACTCATGATTGTCTCTGCTTAATGCTCATAACACATCCCTTAAACTGTGCGATACTGTTACCGGCTCTGTATGTATTACTGTATTGGGCATGGACCGTTGTTAATCAAGGCCAGAAGAACAACGCGTTTATTGCACCAGGTAATGCTACAAAATACATATAGTTAATAATCTTTATCTGTAAGTATTTCCATTTGAGCCACAAGTAATTATAACCTGAAACTGAACAGTGTTTTAAATAACACTGTCTTAGTTTCACTATAACTAGTAGAGATGCTGGAGAGTGTTTAAATAACACCATCCCCACAGAATCACTACAATACCATAAAAATATACCATAAAAGCGAGTAAAGTGAGATGCATGTTATTCAGACTTTTATTTATTGTGTATTTATACACTAAGATGAAGACATGGAAAGCCTCACAAGAGAGAGCTCTTATGCAGAAGATACACAAGGCACAGAAGAAAGACTCACCACAACAGGTTACAACATTTTTAAATAGTTATTACCCCAAAAGTCCTTACCCCAAATGCTAGTTGCTGTTGCATTTTAGGAATGGTAAACTTAGAAGAGGTACGCCGTAGAATTCAGCACTTTGTTGAGGAACTCAACCCATGGCATTGCCTGTGCCAGTACCATTACAGGAAACCCAGCCAACACTAGTGTAAGTTTCTCAGAAACCAAATTAAATTAATTATTTCTCCTGATATGCAAATAGTCTTGATCATTTAAAGCATTCTTATATCTCCCCAGTTTTTAAGACTAAACCTTACCTTAATCTAAGCCTTACCCTAAACCTTAGTGTTTTCTAAGTAATGGATTTAGAGTATGGGCGATACAGTGGGTCGCCCAGGGGAGCGTTTTCAAAAGTAATCTGTAGCCAACTGTAGTATATAACTGCATTATAATGACTTTTCATCTATTAATTTCAACTTTTCACCTCATTATTTCTAATGAGGTATCATTATTTTTAAAGGTAACCTGTTATGCCCCTTTTTTCAAAATATAATGTAAGCCTTAGGGGTCCACAGAATGTGTCTGTGAAGTTTCATCTTAAATACACAACAGATTATGTATTATATCATGCTCTAAATGTCAATTCTTCAGCTTCATTAAGTATGCAAAGTGTGTGTGTGTGTGTGTGTGTGTGTGTGTGTCTAAGATGATTCCTGCCCCCTACTGGAGAGAAAAAGCAGAGAGGCAAGTGTGCGCTACTACTAATCCACTGCGTCTGCAGCGGATCAGATGTCTTTTAGCATTACATCCAACAACAAAACACATGAAACTCATTTGTTTACAAGACATTCTTGTCACTACAGCTTCTCCAATGGTCGCCTATATCAGCATAGCACAAAAAAGGTTGCAAAGCCTGGTTTTGATTCCAGGTCTCTGGTGTAATAGCTGAAAATGTTGCTACTACACCACACAGCCACATGATAAATAGTCTGCTGCTCACACTCTTGTAGTCTGTCCTGGTAGTCTGTTTACAGCTTTGACCATAGAAGCGTTTTGTTAAGACTATTGAGGTTTCATGAGGATTAAAACAAAAATGGAAATATTTAAAATTAAGCGCTCTGAGCAGTTGATTTATTGATTTGTGCTGTTGTACATTAAGGTTGAAATCAATATTTAGGTGGAAAATCCAAGACTATACATGGAGAAGAGGGAAGGGATCAGGGGTGTTGCAACCATGGGGGATGTGGGTGTTTTAACACCCACACTTATCCCAGTGAGAGGGTTCAACAGCCACACTTTTTCTGCAGTTTTTCCGCAGTTTTGCACAAACGCCTTACAGCAGTCGCTCCTCCGTTTCTCTGGCTGCTCTGTGTCTGCCTCCTCTCCCCTCCCTCTCAAACATGATACCGGCTTTAAGTGCGACCGGCTGATGATTGGCAGTTCTGCCTTAAGCCCCGCCTCTCTTGGTGTGTTAGATTTATCGGTCAGCTCGTGCTGAGGAGGCGGGAACTTATGGTTATGGTTATTTACATCTCCCTTTTCCAGGTACTTTGAATGAGTGTTTATGCTTTCGAGGTTTAAATAAGCTTGATATGTGTTTGGGAAGATGTTCTGTTTATGTTTTGTTCTTAATATATGTTGTTTGTATATCTGGAGTTTGTAACAAAAATAATTTCCCCCTGGGATTATTAAAGTATTTCTGATTCTGATTCTTTAGCAAGTCTATTGTTGTGTATTTTCACAACAGAGTTTTGACTTATTTTCTGTGTGTTCCGAGTGTGTTTTTATACTTTTCTAGTATCACTCATTTAAATGGGAAGCTTTTTATATCTTGTATGTTATACCTTTTGTACCCTTCTGTCATTGTATTCATCGTTTTTATTGTTAACAAACAAACCACATCCATCCCCCGCACTTTTGAAAAGCTTGCTACGCCCCTGGAAGGGATGGCCTGGATTCAGGGTTATTCTGAGTTCAAGTTTATTTTTACCTTAACCCAACATATAACTGAACTATTAGATGTATTTATAAAACTAGTCTTTGCTCCACAAATGTTAAACATTTTGATTACCTGGTGACAGTGAGAGAAAGTCACTTGTAAATGTGGGATAATGTTGTGTTTAGTACATTAATATGAATAAATTAGATGACAGCAGATGCCAGTACTAGAGATGCTTTATTGCCATTTTAGCCATATAAAACTTGTACACAGTGAAATGAAGCAGGGGTGTGCATGTGGTCATGGGGTATCCCCACATTTTTTATAAGCTTAGGGTTGAGGGTTAGGGGATTCTTCGTGTTTATGAGTGGGCAGATTAATATTTAACTGTAATTAAAACTAGCCTAAACTGCCTGTGCACTTCAGCTATTTGAACCACACACCTTTTGAATAGAGCATTCAGACCATGGTATACTTTCAGTGTTGGTTTTTAAGGCTATTGTTACATTGTCACAGACACTTATTATGATGGTTTTAACACTAATTACATTTGCATTGCAGGCCCTTTTAAAGATACATTTTCTGTAGATACAAAGTAATTTTACCATAACCACTTAAAGTAACTGCTGACTAATCCAAATGTTTCTCTTTTCTTTCTTGTATTCTTTTGCAAATGCTGTCATAAAAAGACATGAAAGGCAACTGCTGGGCAGTTGGGACAGGCCATAAATTCTAAGTTGGTGGAACTTTGGTTCCACAATAAAAAGAAGGAGTCCTGGCCTGTACCAAAGTTTATATTTTATTTAAATTTGTTGCCGTTTAGATTTATGTTATTACTATGGGTAAGATGCTTTCTTTTACCTTCATAAATTTATTGATGTTATAATATTTAAATAATAATAAATATGCTTTGAGAAATCTTTTAATTCCTACTGGCTGTTTGTTTTAGCTAGTAAAAATTAAAAATCTGAATATATTTTATTGAATATATTTTAAAAGTTTCTTTAAATATATGTGAACTATACCAAAAGAAGCATTAACTGAATATTTGAATATTATGAATATTATATATTTGAATGTTATTTACATATACAGAAAACGAATATGTTAACAAATATTAGAAATAAAATATGAACAGATAGTGCAAACTAATGTATTTACATAGATGGATCTATACTTATTTACATATAAAGGAAATAAATATATGCAAATATGGCATGAAAATATATTTACACATCTTTAATATATGTAAAAAATATTAGAAAGTGGCCAAAATAGATATATACAGTCAAGCCCGAAATTATTCATACCCCTGGCAAATTCTGACTTAAAGTTACTTTTATTCAACCAGCAAGTTTTTTCTTAATTAGAAATGACACAGGCGTCTCCCAGAAGATAATTAGACGATGTACAAGAGGCATCATTGTGGAAAAAATTATTACTCATCTTTTATTTACATTTGAACAAAAAGTGGCATGTCCAAAATTATTCATACCCTTTGCAAACTGTCACAGTCTATGGGAAAATCCAAAGTTCTATACCATTCCAAATAGTCCAAGCTATTCTAAAGCATCCTAATTACACTGATTCATTGGTAACAGCTGTTTTAATCAACTCAACAGGTGAAAAACAGAAGCTCTCTGCTGTTGGTTTGTGGACAGTCATGGCTAAGACAAAGGAGCTCACTGAGGACCTGCGGCTGCACATTGTGGCTGCTCAATGTCAAAGTCAGTAAAGGGCTATAAGACCATATCTAAATGTTTTGAAGTTTCAGTGGCTACAGTGCAAAGTATTATTAAAAAATACAAGACGTTCCGCACTGTGAAAAATCTCAGAGGACGTGTTCGGAAGCCAAAAGTGACACCTGTGCTGGCCAGGAGGATAGTGAGAGAGGTAAAAAAGAATCCAAGGATCACCACCAAGGCCATCCTGATGAATCTGGGCTCTGCTGGTGGCAACATCTCAAGGCAGACAGTCCAACGGACACTGCACACCGCTGGGTTCAAAGGACGCAGACTAAGGAGGACACCAGATAAGGCACACAAAAGCCCACTTGGCCTTTGCAAATGCTCATCTGGACAAAGAAAACTTCTGGTCTTCTGTTTTATGGTCAGATGAAACAAAAATTTAATTGTTTGGCCACAATGATGTAGCCTTCATTTGGCGTAAAAAAGGAGAAGCCTTCAACCCTAAGAACACCATCCCCACTGTCAAACATGGTGGTGGGAACCTAATGTTTTGGGGGTGTTTTTCAGCCGGTGGACCAGGGAACCTATTCACAGTAAACGGCACCATGAAAAAAGAGCAATACATCAAAATTCTCAACAACAACATCAGGCAGTCTGCAGAGAAACTTGGCCTTGGGTACCAGTGGACATTTCAGCACGATAACGACCCAAAACACACAGGAAAAGTGGTGAAGAAATGGTTAGCAGACAAAAACATTAACGTTTTGCAGTGGCCCAGCCAGAGTCCTGACTTAAATCCAATTGAGAATCTGTGGAGGGAGCTAAAGATCAGGGTGATGGCAAGGAGACCCTCCAACCTGAAAGAGTTGGAGCTCATCGCTAAAGATGAATGGGCAAAAATACCAGTGGAGACATGCAAAAAGCTGGTCAGCAATTATAGGATGCGTTTGTAATAGCCAATAAAGGCTTTTCTATTGATTATTGAGAAGGGTATAATTTTGGACATGCCACTTTTTGTTCAAATGTAAATAAAAGATGAGTAATAATTTTTTCCGCAATGATGCCTCTTGTACATCATCTTATTATCTTCTGGGAGACGCCTGTGTCATTTCTAATCAAGAAAAAATTTGCTGGTTGAATAAAATGAACTTTAAGTCAGAATTTGCCAGGGGTATGAATAATTTCGGGCTTGACCGATATATATATATATATATATATATATATATATATATATATATATATATATATATATATATATATATATATATATATATAACTGATATTTACCTATTAGTTCAAAAAATTGTTTTGTCTATTTAGTCTATACATTTTGTCTAATTATATTTAATATATTTTAAACTATGTAACTTCTGTATGGCACAGCACTGATGGCGGATGTCCCTTAACTGAAGAGGATTCTATTAAAATAATAAATACCCAAATACCCAAAGTGTTCATATTTACTTTGTATGGAAATATTTAGAATATTTTTAATCGTGCATTGTCCGCTAATATTATGCTAGCTTTTAGCTGTTATTAATATAAAAACTTTTATATAAAGTTATTGTTAACCGTTTAGAATGAAAATATATTATCCAGGATAATATATAGACCCACAAAATTAACTGCTGCTGTTATGGGTAATGCTTGACTATCACTTTTAATGTAAATATGTACATTTTAAGGCTATAGGTGCATGTGACATAAACGCATCAAGGGCATGAAAACACTGTTTAAGTGAGTGTTTTAAATGTTTTTAAATGACAGTCGCTCAGACCAAAAGGCTGCGTGTCCACCAAGAAAAGTGATCTGGAAGTGACACTGTGTGGCACAGAAATATTGGTTAAATTCCCGTTACGCTATATTTATTTACAGCAGTAGGCATTATACGCACATGCATAATTTAATATAACATCCAACCTTTTGCGTGGTCTCCTTAAAAACAAAAATATATAATTTAATTATTTACATATGGAGCCATAAAAAAGCGAGCAGACCTTCTTAAATTAATGTTGTGGTAACGTTTTTATTTCCCCATCAGTAATGTTATACCAGTTTCATTACCAGTTTATGTTAACCAGACAGTGAGAGACTAAAGAGACTCGTGAAAGCGGAACTGTTTGTTCCAAGCTCATAAACCACAGGGAAGGATTTCAAGGATGGACGATGGACGTCTTGACATCGTTGAACGTTGTGAGTTTGAGTAATTTTGTTCTTGAATATTTGATGGTCTTTCGTCAGGTATGCAGACGGCAGCTTTTGACATTTGGTATGCGTGTACCTCATCATCGCTAATATTTACTTACTATTACGGACAAGAAACATGCAAAGAGAGCCATCTCATAAAACCGCGTGCATAGACTGGTGTGGTCAGATTTGTCGACAGTCTCAGATGACAGCCAATAACAACAGCTGGAAGGATGCTTTAGTAAAGAATGCCCATGACGGACTGAATCTGCCATCACAAGAATGTGACAGATGCTCAGTCATGTCAGGAGAGTGTCTGTATTACCATTATGGTTGTGATGGTAAGGATGACAGAGGATGGGGCTGTGGATACAGGACTCTTCAGATGATGGCTTCGTGGTTGTGTGAATCTGTCAGTGTGAGCCTCAGACATCCACCTAGTCTTCATGAAATACAACAAACGTTGGTAAAAATAGGGGACAAACCTGATTCTTTCCTGGGTTCCAGAGAGTGGATAGGCACGTTTGAAGCAGCGCTTGTTCTTGACCAGCTCTATGATGTTCCCTGCCGCATAGTGCATGTGCAGTGTGGTAAAGAGTTTGAACAAGCTCTAGATGATCTTCATAAACACTTCTTTGCACATGGGTCACCTGTTATGATGGGAGGAGACATGGACAATTCCTCTAAGGGCATCTTAGGTGTGTGCACAGGAAAACAGGGGAGCTATCTGCTTGTTATGGATCCTCATTACTTTGGCTGTCCCTTAGATAAAAACTCTTTGCAGAGGCAGGGCTGGGTTTCATGGAAACCAGTTGGTTCTCTGGATCAGTGCTCTTTCTACAATCTTTGTCTGCCTCTTACTGTTAAGACGTGACAGTGTTTAAAGCAATCACGCCATTACAATGGATATTCTATTAACAAATTCTCCTGGTCTCAGTTTTGCGCACTTTGTGCTTGAAAAGATTACTTTGGAATGTAAAATAATTTTGCACCTAATGCTGAAAAATGTATGATAATGTGTTTTTGTTTGCTTTTTGTTTGTTTCCCTAATAGCTGGATAAAGTTACAAATAAAGTTCACTTGCTTGCCTGTTGTTTCTTTGCTTAGTAATTACTGGAGCATAATTCAGAAAGATATACTGTCTTAGCAAGGGCAAATATATGAATATCAACCATGACAATAAAAACTGATAAATGAAGCATATGTGACTAAGCAAAAAACATTAAACCTGTTGTATATTTCTTACAGATAAATTTAAGTGTTAACAGCATCATGATCTTAAAATGGAAATATTATTTAGATTCCCATGTATGTCTACAGTAAATACAATGCTTTCAAATGCATCCTGCAATTAATGGTACATGGTCCTATGGTACAATGGTACGGAATTAAAGCATTTTTATCACCTTAATATAATTATATCTTAAGAAAGCATTATACTCTACAGATACTTAACCTATTAACTGTCACTGTCTCGAGAGGGACACCATTGTTATTTTCAGATTCACTTTAATATTTCATAGTTAAATGTTTATCTAATCATGACAAACTATAAATTGATGGTAATGTATAGGACTCAAGATGCTAGATGAGTACCTGTAGAGGAAAAAGAAAAGTTTTTTTTTTACATGACCATGCTCCTCCCGAACTTGGTTAAATAAACTTCATAACAAATTAATGTTTATTATATTTTACATTTAAACAGTGAATTACAGTAAACCAATTAGATTAGTTTATGCCTTACGAGTCTGGAACATAGTCACTGTAAAAGAGCTGGAAGTTTTAATTTCCATCAGGTTGCTCCCTTTTCTGTGGCTGGTTTGTTCACTTGTCTCAACTGAAAATACCTTTCATCTCAGATAGTTTTGACTCTTCACTACCATAATGGTGAAGTATGCATTAACAGGTTAATTTAAATGTTGATTAACCAGCCACCGTTAAAGTACCAAACTATGTTTGGTAAAGCTGATTATCCATCCAACTGAAAATCAGCTTGACAACATCATATCTGATGAACTATTCCACAGGGTTATTTATAGCTTTCCAGAGTTTTTCCTAAAAAATAATGCTGATGATGCTTGAATTGAATTTTAATAAAATATTTTTCTTTTAAAATTCTTTCTCATTATGCATACATACTTTAATAGGCTCCTTTAATAAAAATGAACAAATGTATTTTGGGGATATCATTGTTTAAATACACACAGGGGCGGACTGGCCATCGGGAGCACCAGGACATTTCCCGGTGGCCTGATGGTCATTCTGGCCTGCCGGCTGCCGTTGTGCAGTCGATCAGGCTGACGTGCAATAGGCTGGTATGCAACTGCGAATTAATTGACGGACTTATGAATCTACGAATCAGGCGATCACGGAGTGAAAATGACACCACCACATGACCCAACATTAGCGAAGCACTGCATAATTGGCTATATCCAGAGGCAGACTTTATCATAGAAAATTGTGCAAAAAAAATGGAGCATAAACGCAAAGGAGGAGCAGAGAGGGAACGTATGAAAAGGAGAAAAGCCCTGGCCACAGACGCAGCAAGTTGCTGCAAAATCCCAGCCATGTTTGCCAGTAAGGGAGCAGGTCGGTCAGAATTACATTTACATTATATTTATGTAATCATTTGGCAGACGGACGCTTTCATCCAAAGCGACTTACAATAGATCAAATCTATTCTAAAAAATTATTGCAAATATATATAATGATAGAAGTTTTAAAAGAGCATCTTAATGACAAACTAGCACAGTGTTTTACATATGGGAATACAATATTTTTTTAGTGCCAAATTTGCAACAGAGGTGTCCTGGGGTGGAGTCCAATTCCCGGCCTGATTTACTGTTTCAGTCCGCCACTGAATACACACATACAGTGTGTCAATTTCTGAACAGGACTGCAATAAGTCACTTTAACAGTG
The DNA here is from genome assembly GCA_019155185.1 of Beaufortia kweichowensis. NCBI lineage: Eukaryota > Metazoa > Chordata > Actinopteri > Cypriniformes > Gastromyzontidae > Beaufortia > Beaufortia kweichowensis. The sequence goes on along the minus strand of CM032794.1, from coordinate 19,876,784 downwards.
AGGGACAACAAATATTTACATTGTATTGTCCCCAAGCTATATGTATAAAAGAGCTGAATATTAAACCTTTATATAACTTTTCTTGCCAAATATAGTCAGATCTTAAGAAATTGGGAAAGTTAAGGATATTTTGCATAGCTTTGTATTTCTCATAACATATTTGCTGATCATTTACTGTAAAAATGAAAAGAAACCATTTGGGGTTCTTCACACTACCACATCGGCGGAACCATCAGGAGGACCTCAAGGTACCTTTTCACAAAGGGTGGTTCTCTGAGAAACCAATAACAGTCTTGGCAGTTCTTGCAAAAACTTATGGGGTCCTTTAAGCACTTTAAATTCAGTTCAGAAGTTCCTCAGGGAACTTACTGATGGTTCCGCCGGTATGGCAGTGTGAAGAACCCCAAATGGTTTCTCCAGGCTCTTTTAATTTAATTTTATATTATATATTTTTAAGAACTTCTGTCTCTTCCTTTAATGCACACACAATAGAAATGTAAATTATGAATCATTTATATATATCTGTTTGTCCCTTCCCTAAGCTTATTAAAATAAAGATAGATATGTTACTGATTGCCCTGGAATTATATTTTTAAAATGTTGTGATTGTTGTTTGAAGGTGCATGCACTCTAAAGAGACACAGTATGCTGGCTCCATGTAATGTACAGCATTGGACCTGTAAGTGGTAAGATTAGCTGGGGGCACATTACATAAAACAGAGAGTGTCATCAGAGGATACTGTAGAGCTGAAATTGATGAAAAATTATTATTAACTGTGAATTATTATTATTGTTATTATTATTATTATTATTATTATTATTATTATATTAAAAACAGAAAATATTCTCCACTGACATGTTTACTGCTTCTATGGGATGTAACAGAGAGAAAGACAGACAGAGGATAGATTACAGACTAGCAAAAGAATAGAGATTTATGGAAAGGAGTGGGTTCACATTTACATTGACCTAGACAAATACATTTACATTGACCTAGAATGATAAGAATGTAAATCACCCACAAAGTGTAGAACAACGTCTGATAGGTGACTCTATTCACTGCTTAGTATTGTAGCCTCTCGGGTAGCTTTGTTCTGGGTAACAGTGTAGCACAATACCCTCACAGAAACCTTTCAGAATTTTTACATTTTTCAAATAAGCATCATTCAGTATATTTAATAATCATTTTGAATAGTTGGGACTGCTAACCAGTTCCCACAGTGTAGGTAGTTAAGACTTTAACCATCATTGTTGGGAAATTGATGGTATATTGTAAAGAAACCTAAGTGCACACACATATGTATATATGTGTATATACAGTTAGTTAATATATTACACATATGTGTATATCACTTTGACAGTGATACGCCTACCTCCTGGAGAGTGTCCTTCACTTGTCTGGATGTTGTAAATGGGTTTTTCTTTACCATAGAGAGGATCCTGTGATCATCCACCACTGTTTGTGTTCCGTGGGCATCCAGGCCTTTTTATGTTGCTGAGCTCACCAGTGCATTCTTCTTTCCTCAGGATGTACCAAACTGTTGATTTGGCCACTCCTATGTCCCAATGTTGCTGCTATCTCTCTGATAGATTTGTTTTGTTTCTGAAGCCCTACAATGGCCCTTTTCACTTGTATGGACAGCTCCTTTGAACGCATGATGTAGGTTCACAGCAATAGATTCCAAATGCAATTACCACATTTAGAATAGTTACGTTCTTCCCAGTCTAGGATAGGGGAAGCAACATTAACATTAAAGCAACATTAAAGTTAACGATAACTAAAATATTAACATAAAAGCAAAACTTTGCTCCAAAAGTTGCAAGCCAAAACACAAGAAATGTAGTACAATCAGGTTTATTTGTATAACAAAAGTGTAGGAAATGTAAAATAACTTCATGAGTGGGAAAAGCCAAAAGAACCAAACAAACAAAATACCTCTTACTATAGAGAATTAATCTACACTTACCTCAAAGAAAGAAAAGGAAATAAACAACATGGTACTTCCCTGGCTCCCTCTCCACTTTAAACAGGAGAAAACCAAACAATTTCCAAATAAAAAACTAAAAACTAAAACTAAAATCCCTAAAACTTCCTAGTTTAGTCAATATACAATATTTACAAGTGAAATGGCAGTTCAACATTTCAACAACAACTGAGGTTAGCAAGAAAGTGTCTACATCGATGCAACAGGAGTATATACAAGCTCTTAACAAAAACAAATCCAAAATAAGTCTTACAACAGGGCTCCGTTCTTCATACGTCGCTTATTACATCCGAGATCAAAAGACACATCCGAGATGAATTGATCCGCCTAATCATTATCTGGCTAATTAGGTTCTTCGAATGCACCTGTTGTTGATGATTACTATGACTGGATTTAATTATCACATTTAATTATTACTGTGTGTGTGTGTATGTGTGTGTGTGTTTTGTTTTGTTTAATGACTATGAAATGATGTGCTTGTTTATGTCAGCCACTAGGAGAAAGGCAGAACTAATAAAAACAGGCAATGGTCTTGCACCCCCACATCACACCCCGGCAGAAGAGCTGGCCCTTGCGTTCAATGAGAACAGACCCAATGTTCAGGTGTATCTCTGGGGGCAGCTCTTCCTTAGACCCACAGCCAGGAAGCAGTCACAGCAGCACCTTCATTACTGGTAAAGAGTCTTTTAATTCTCTTTGTACAAGCTACTGTAAAATAATTGGTAGTTACCTTGCATTTGGTGTAATCCAAAGGTCCGACTCATTTTCAGTCAACTGTAAATTCAGTAGTGCTGAATTGCGTTCACATGAACGAAAGGCAGTTAAACCTTCTTTGAGTAAATGTAAAAATGTTGCTTTTTTTCCTTGTGTACCCAAACCTTTTTGTGCAGTTTTGAATAACACACCCAAACTTTTGCCTGTTCCCATGCAAGTGGTGGCTGAAGCATGTGCAGTAAGTTTCCCTCAATAGTGAAATCAATATCAATAGTGGAGACAGTCTATGACTTTGTCATACCATGTATTTTAATTGCACAGGACAGTAAAGAGACGTTCTCAGATGAGTGTCCTTTGGAGGAAGTACTTGTAAGTACAAAAACACGCTAAATAATGCACCCAAATAATCACTCTGAATTCAATCACTATGCTCTAAAGTTAGGGGGCGCTGAACCATCATTCCACACTTTAACATGGCGAGCAGCGGTGAAGTGAGGCTACAGCACGAGGAAGCGCCGGCGTCTTTCAAATCCGTAGTGTGGAGACATTTCGGTTTTGCCGTTGAGTATAATGCCGAGGAAGAAATTGCACTTTACATTCTGAATGAAGGATACTGTACTGGAGTACTGTTAAGTTTAATTAAGATGGCTTATTTATGTTTACTGAAGTACAAGTATGTTTATTTGAAATGGTCAATTTATGTTTACTAACTTCACATGTATGTTTATTTTCAAAATTTAGGAATTTATGTGTTCCCCAGTTTGTACATGGGCTACCAGCAGCTGTGAGATGTCAGTGTTAATTTTAAAATAAAAAAAATATTTTATATTATACAATACACTAGGAACTAGGAATCTTTGCTTTTAAGTAAAATAAAGGAGTATTGCAATAAATCGGTTTTATTTTTTCTACTTAACCTCTTACTGTTCTTATTGCCTAAGCATAGAATAACAAAAAAAACACTCTTATGTGTCAAGCCATCAGAACCGAACCGAAAACCGTGGTTAAAAAACCGAGGTATGTATTGAACCGTGGGCTAACTGTATTTAACGGCACTAGAAATAGAGTTGCTGCAAAAGGAACTTCAGGGTAAGTATTAAAACATTTCACACAGCACTTTTGACCTTTTATAACAATGTCAATGTCTCTTTGCAGGCAAGAGATGACCTATTTTATTTTATTTTTCCCCCCTCACAAAACAACTAATAAAAGTCATGGAAACACACACACATATATATATCATAAACAATGTTTTATTTCTCTCAAAAATGGTGTTCCACAACCCTGTCTCGTGCAGCTCTGCCACTAGGTTGATCCAAGTGCACTGGCTGGAGGTCATCGTCAGGCTGCACTTCCACCACAGGGGTCCTCTCCTTTCTAATGGTGGCAGTGTTGTGTAATACAGCACATGCGACAATGTCACAGGCCCTGTCAGGTGCAACCCTCAGACTTTTCAGACACTGAAATCTTCTGAAACCAAAGGTCATTTCAATGCGTGCCCTTGTCCTGGCTAGAGCTGCATTGTAACGGGTTTGTGGTCCAGGGTTGGGGTCAGGGAATGGGGTCTTAAAATACTGCCTACAGGCATAGCCCCCGTCTCCAACCAGGATCCCATCGTAATCACCTGTATAATGGTAAAATGCAGTTCTGTTAGGACCATAATCGGTGTGTAATACAGTGAGCTTGACATTAATATTTTTCTTACTACGTTCAAATAATGTGAGTAAATGTGATTCTCTGAAAATTCTTGTAGTGAGCCTCACACGGGGCACCAATTAATAATACGCCTCACACAGGACACTAGAGGTGTTAGTGAGACTTGATCCCACGTCACCTCAAGTGTGTGTGTGTGTGTATGTGTGTCAGGTGACCTATCCCTCCTTTTAACTCGGGGCACCAGCTGAGGAATTCCACCTTAACATTCGTTGGAGTAATGCAACATAAATCATAAATAATATGATAAGGAAAATTATGTAAAGTGGAGGGAGGAAATCACCTGGAGTATCTGAAGGATTTTGTGAGATTCGTGCTAACTTGTAGAGCCTGTGATTACCAACACAAGAAAGACACAGTTGTACAAATGCAAAAGGGATTTATTCACTAAACATGGGGAATAACTACTGGATAATACATATAAATGAAATAAAACTACAACTGAATAATGCTTTTAACAAGATGTTTGAAAAGGAAATTGAATTATTGTATGAAAGCAATGACTTGGATAGACAAAATGCAATGCTGTTGCTGAATATGGTGGCAGGAGGATATTCTTAGGCTGTCAACTCCCAAAAGATAACCCCTATACCCCCTGCTGAGTAGTACATACTAAACAATACTGCATTTACTAGTGCCAAGGTCTCTGAAAGAGGTTTGGAAGGAAAGGTATATTTACATTCCACACAGTCGGGAGATTAGTCCGGCGTCGGGGGGCGTCCTTCACAGGTTTTGTAGGTTGCGTGCAGTCCGAAAGGCGTGGAATCGCTCTCAGAGAATCGCAGTCATTGATAGATTAACTGTGCTGCACCAGAAAGATTGTCCAAGAAGTCCAAGGCGTGATGGAAGTCGTTGCAGTTGAGCTGAGAGGCTGGGAGAGCCATGAAGGTTGGTAAGGCCCAACCGTGCAGATAGTGGTAATGTTTAAGGTCTGCTCGCAAAGCTTAACCTTAGCTGTACTGTTGTTTCTTCCTAGTTCGGTCAGAAAGCTCAGAACAAGGGTGGATCCGCTGGTGAGGGACTTTATCTCTTTCTGGTGAGGTGGAGACTGTAATTCGGTTCCCCCGTTTCCAAAAAGGTGATTGGTTATTTGGGTGAAGACTGGCCACGCCATGTGGCCCACCCTTCCCCAGCTGTGTGGAACTTGTTTGCATAGTGTGAGAATCCATCGTAGAAAAATGTCCCTGAACCTTTATCTATGCATTTTTCTCTGTCCAAATCACTTTCAAAATACTCTTGACCATGTACTGAACGCATACATACCAAGCATGAAGTAAAAAGGCTGGAATAATCATTTGTACCTATATTCAGGGGCTACAGGTGAGTTTACACATGTTTTTATGACATTCCAGCTACATTTACGCATACAACACCATTTTGGTATGTTCAGCATTTGTAATGTGCAATTGTAATGTCCATTTTTAACAGTTCTTTCTGTATAAATGTGAAAGGTTTGACTGTCCTTGTTTCATTTATTGTGTGCCACATGGCCAGCACCTTGGCATGCTGTATCTGGAAGATCAAAGGAATTTTATTGCCATCCTCGCCTGGGCCTTAGGATCAAAGTAACGGTGATAAGGGGAATCCTGTGGACCAATGAAAAAGGGGTCCTCTCCTTCCCTATCTTAACCCACCAGGGGTATCTGGCAGTCCCTGTAGTCTCCTTATCTGATGGCATTGGGCATCTGGTTGTGTTCGCCCGTCAACGTCCAATCACAAATGAGCAAACCATCCTCCATTGTAGCAGTTAGAGAGGGGCCCTGTCATAAACTGGAACCTGGAATGTCCTTTGTTCCGCTGTTCATTACATCCTGGCCATTTGGCTTCCACATTTGTAATATGACACATAGAGTCACACACCATCTAAGGGTCTTCAGCTAAAATTGCTTGAGGTCCAGTAAATAAACTCTCCTCACCAGCACGTAAACCGCACGTAAAAACATAAATTGACGGCTTTCGCCAGACTAAAGAAATTAGTGTAAATTATCGCTCATACTGGGCTTTTAGTTCATTTATTTTTCGCACCCTTACCTCGGACTGCTGAGGGTAAGTTTCTTCAAAGTGTCTATGTTTAGTTTCGTAATGGCGTTTAATGTTCCCACTTTTGACAACTGCCACAGACTCCGAGCAAATGAGGCACACAGGCCTCGTACATTTCGATGAAGGAAGAATAAATGCGTATTTTTCCACCCATTCATCTTGAAAAACTTGGTTTTCAGCGTCAACTTTCCTAATTTTTGAGAATGCCATTGTTTTTCAGTCATCGAAAGTTGTATCGATGTAGGACCCAAATAGCACTACTGAGCTGACTTTATGTGCCTGATATAAATTGGATTTTATAATAACGTTAAATAGTGTTTGCCATTTATTTATTTAATTGTGTCAAAAGGCTTTGCGGTCCGGATGGACGCAGTCCGGATTCGGACCGGGGTCCGCCAGTTGGCGACCCCTGATCTAAGACATTGTAGTCAATCAACTGCATACTTATGGAATGCATTGTGTATACCTATATAGAAAATTAAGAATTGTGATAGTAACTCACCTGCACATTTATACTGTAAACCCCCTTTCGGTTCACAAAATCCCCTTCAATGGGGCCTGGTGGGGCCTTGATACAAATGTGTGTGCAGTCTATGGCATCAATCACATTAGGGAAGCCTGAGGGATAATCAATTCATATTTACTAGCATAGTAATATTCACACACTCTCTCTTCAATCCAAACAAGTAGCCCACATCTGGCTAATTACTTTTGGTCCCTTAAAAAAGGGGGGTTGGCTACTCTTAAGAGCTGTAATTACCCTCAAATTAAACCTTAGAATGTGCACTTTCTGACCATACGATTTCTGACCGTAAAAATTGTTATATGTTAAGTATAATGTGGTAGATTTAATTTTAATTTAACAGGGTGCAAGGAGGTTATCCTGGGTAGTCGTCATTTAGCAGCACCAGGATGGTCATCAGGTGGGGCAGGACTGTTATGAGCAGTGTTGTGCCAGCTGGAACTCATTCCTCGGGATACCTCGGAAAAAGGAGAGGGGGATAGAGAGAGAGAGAGAGAAAAAGAGAGAGGAGGAGAGAGGGAGAGGGGACAAAACAGACTAACATTAGCGTAGCGGCCGTTCATATGTAAATGTAAGCAGTTGTATGTGATATCACATGCAGTATGTAATATGTATGTGTGCCCGGTTCCAGTTGAGCTAACTATTGCGGCCTTAGAGAGTTAGGATCTGAGATTTTGTGAATGCATGGCTAAAGAGATAAGTCTTTAGTTTAGTTTTAAACTGCTCGAGTGTGTCTGAGTCCCGAATATTGCTGGGAAGGTCATTCCATAGTTTTGGTGCTAAGTAGGAGAAGGATCTTCCACCTTTCGGTTTTTTTGATATTCTTGGAACTATTAACAGGCCGCTATTTTGTGAACACAATGCCCGCGATGGATTGTATGCTGATAATAGTTCATGGAGGTATAAAGGTGCTAGGCCGTTTAGGGCTTTGTATGTAATTAACAAAATTTTGAAATGTATGCGATACTTAACAGGTAGCCAGTGCAGTGTTGCTAGGAGTGGACTAATGTGGTCATACTTTTTTGATGTAGTAAGAACACTTTGCATGACACCCCCCAGTAATGAATTACAGTAGTCAATTCTGGAGGTCATAAATGTGTGGGTTAGCTTCTCTATATCCGAGACAGACAGCATGTGGCGCATCTTTGAAATATTTCTAAGGTGAAAAAATGCGGTTCGGCATACATTGGAAATGTGACCATCAAAAGATAAGGTTCTTATCTAGAATCACACCTAGGTTCTTGACTGCGGAAGAAGGGACAATGGACCAACCTTCTATAGAGATGTTCAATTCAATTCAATTCAATTCAATTTTATTTGTATAGCGCTTTTCACAAAGGACATTGTATCAAAGCAGCTTTACATATAATGACAGATAGCAGTCAGTGTTTAGGGATTCAAAAAAACTCTTTAAGAGAGAAAAAAACCCCTGACATGACGTGTTATAGTTGCAATCCGTAGCATGTGCAATCCGTAATAAAGGACACAATTTGTCATTGATCGCATCTATAACTCGCTATGCAGTTTACAGGATACAGAAACATACATTGTAGGATACAGAAAATTACTTTAGAGAGTGAATAAAATGTTATATGTGAAGTGTAATGTAGTAGATTTGATTGTAATTTAACAGGTGCAGGAGGTTGTCCTGGGTGGTCGTCATTTAGCAGCACCAGGATGGACATCAGGTGGGGCAGTGTCGTGCCAGCTGGAATTCATTCCTCGGGATACCTCGGAGAAAGGGAGAGGGGGAGAGAGAGAGAGAGAGAGAGAGAGAGAGGAGAGGAGGAGAGAGAGAGAGGGGGACAGAACAGAGTAGCATTAGCGTAGCAGCCATTCCTATGTAGATGTAGGCAGTTATATGTGATAACACATGCAGTATGTAGTATGTGTGTGTGCCCGGTTCCAGTTGAGTTAACTATTGCGGCCTTAGAGAGTTGGATCTGAGATTGTGTGAATGCGAGGCTAAAGAGATAAGTCTTTAATTTACTTTTAAACAGTTCGAGTGTGTTGTGGGCTGTTGTGTCGTGTTTGGAGCTATTAGGTTCAATAATCAAAAGCTCTGTCTTGTTGGAGTTAAGTAGAAGGAAGTTATTTGCCATCCATTTTCTAATATCGTTGATACAGTCTATTAGCCTAGGAAAACAGTGGGTTTTGTCAGGTTCTGAGGAAATATAGAGCTGGGTATCGTCAGCGTAGCAGTGGAAGTTGATGTCATGTTTCTTAATAATATCTCAGAGGGGAAGCATATATAGTGCGAAGACAATGGGACCAAGAACTGATCCCTGTGGTACGCCGTATTTTACCTGAGAGTAATAAGATTTTTCCTCGTTAACATAGACAAAGTGGTAGCGATCGGTTAAATAAGATTTGAACCAGAATAAGGCTTGACCATTATTGCCAACAAGGTTTTCCAGTCTATCGAGTAGGATTGTATGATCTATTGTATCAAAAGCTGCACTGAGGTCGAGTAATATGAGAAGAGAGGTTTCACCGCGATCTGATGCTAAAAGGAGGTCATTTGTCACTCTGAGCATGGCTGTTTCTGTGCTGTGGTGGGGCCTGAATCGTGATTGAAATTATTCATAAATGCTATTTTTGGCTAGGAATATCTGTAGTTGTTTGGACACAACCTTTTCTAGTATTTTTGATAGAAAGGGGAGATTAGAGATTGGTCTAAAGTTAGATAGGTCTCCCTGGTCGAGATTAGGTTTTTTTATGAGAGGCCTAATAACTGCCATTTTGAAGGCTGCTGGAACATAGCCTAATTCTAATGATGAATTAATAATATTGAGCAATGGTTCCGAAACTGCAGGAAAAACTTATTTTAGTAAATTTGTGGGGACGGGATCTAATATACAGGATGATGATTTTGATAAATTTATTATTTTTGTGAGCTCATCCATTTTAATAGCATTAAATGATTCTAGTTGTACTAATGGCATGATACGGCACGGGATGCTATGGGATATAGAGGTGGCTGGCTGTGTAGATGCAATATTGTCTCTAATCTGCTCGATTTTATTTTCAAAGAATATCATAAAGTTATTACTATCGTGCTGTAGTTTAGCGTCTTTTTCTGTTAATGATTTGTTTTCAGTCAGTTTTGCGACTGTATTAAAAAGAAATCGCGGGTTATTTTGATTTTCTGCGATCAACTTGCTGAAATAGGAGGATTTGGCGGTTTTTAGAGCTTGTTTGTACTTGTTGGTGCTCTCTTTCCATGCATCACGACATACTTCTAGGTTCGTAGTCCTCCATCTACGTTCCATTTTTCTAGTTGCTTTTTTTAGGGCTGAGGTGTGGTTATTATACCATGGTGCTGGCGTTCTTTCTTTTATTCTCTTTAATCTAATAGGTGCGACAACTTCTAAAGTATCTGAAAAAACTTTGTTTAGTGTTTCTGTTACAACGTCAAGATCTTCATTTTTGTTGATTACATTATGGGTTTGATGTAGATTCGGAAGACTGCTAATAAAACCATCTTTAATAGTAGAGATGATTGATCTGCTTGATCTAAACCGATGTGTAGGACGAGGGGGTTTATCTAAAAGTACAGTGTAGGATATGAGACAGTGATCTGAGATAGCGTCACTCTGAGGTAATATTTCTATGTTGTTTATGTTTAGTCCAAATGATAGAATTAGGTCTAAAGTGTGCTTACATTTATGTGTGGGACCTGACACCTTTTGGCTAACACCAAGCGAGTCCAGGATATCCATAAAAGCTATATGTAGCACATCTTTTGGATTATCAATGTGTATGTTAAAGTCATCAACGATTAAGGCTCTATCTACAGTGACTACTAATCCTGACAGAAAATCTGCGAATTCTTTAAGGAAGTCTGTATGATGACCCGGTGGTCTGTTAACAGTAGCCATTATGAAAGGCAAATGTTTGTTGCGACCATTTGGAAGTGACATATTTAGCACCATTATTTCAAATTTCCTAGATTTAAGATTGACGCAGAATAGGTTGCCATAGATTGTGGCAATACCGCCACCTCTACCTTTCAGACGAGGCTCGTGCTTATAGTAAAAGTCTTGTGGAGTAGATTCATTCAAACTGGTAAAATCATCTGTTTTAAGCCATGTTTCTGTCAGGCACAGCGCATCCAAGTTGTGGTCTGTAATAATTTCGTTGACAATGTGTTCTTTGTTGGAAAGCAACCTGATGTTAAGCAGGCCAAATTTTAGCCTTTTTGTTGCATCTATTTGTAGATTGTTTTCTAGTTTAATATTAATTAGATTTGTATATTTTGGTTTAAAATATGCTACATGTTTGTTTGTTCGGGAAACAGACACTCTCTATATGTCTCTCTATATGTCTCTATATGTTGATATGTGGGTTGTAAAAACTCTATATGCTGTGATTTATGTGACCTGAGTGACATGTCGTGGCAGCTTGCAGACGGATGGTTAAGCCGATTGGTCTGCTTCCTGACCTGGGCCCTGGATAGTCAGATTTTACTATTAAGACTATTGTTCAAATTTCTAGAGAGGACAGCAGCTCATTCCCGTGAGGGATGGAGGCCATCTCTCTTTAACAGGTCAGGTCTCCTCCAGAAACATTTCCAGTTGTCTGTATAGCCTACATTGTTTTCCGGGCACCACTTAGACATCCAGCCATGCAATGACAATAGTCTACTATAGGTCTCATCCCCCCGGTAAGCGGGTAGGAGACCAGAGCATATTACGGTGACTCAGAGTTTTTGCAACTTCACACACCTCCTTAATATTATATTTAGTGATCTCTGATTGGCGGAGTCTCATATCGTTTGTGCCGACGTGAATAACAATCTTAGAGTATTTACGTTTAGTCTTAGCCAGCACTTTCAGTTTGGATCTAATGTCAGACGCTCTGGCTCCTGGAATACATTCAACAATGGTGGCTGGAGTCTCTATTTCCACATTCCGTAAAATAGAATCACCAATAACCAGGGCGCTAGACACGGGTATCTCAGCATGTGTGTGACTGAGTGGGGAGTACCGGTTTGAGATAATAACAGGAGCGGGAGAGTGGTGCCGCTTTTTTTTACGACTACGCCCCCTGACTGTCACCCAGCTGCCCTGCTGCTTCGGGCCTAGAGTCAGACCCGAGCCGTTATTATCGCACGTTATGCTAGACGCATCCGAAAGAGTGTCAGAGTTATTACTAGCCTTACTATTCTCAACAAGAGTACGGATGCGTGATTCTAATTCTGTAACCTTCTCCGTCAGCCTTACTAAGGCTTTACATTCATCACATGTGAAACCCTTTTCGCTAACGGAAGAAGCTAAGCTATACATGTGGCAGGAGATGCATGTTACGATAACAAGCGAAGGAGTAGATGTATTATCGTTTGTGTGCCGAGTGCCTGAGGTCTCGAAGTCCGGTTGCAGAGCGGGGGAAGATGTCCTCGATTGTCTGTGTCGTGCCGGGGCTGGGGTGATGTTCATCACAGCAGACCGGGTCCGGTGTGAATGGGTCTATGCAAACTGTCTGACCACCTCCCGTTCGGCAGCATAAAGAGCAGAAAGACACGCATCGGATAGATCCGCCATTAGAATAGCTGGTCAAAGGTACGTTGCCTATGTATATTATCAGAGTTATATATACACCAGTTTTAGTATTAATATGAGAGAATGAAGCAATATAAAAATAGAGCAAGTAGCAAAGTAGATTTAGTATCGTAAATAGAAAACTAGATTTTAGTATCAGATCGGTGGAGCTCCAAACTTAGACAACGCTGCAGCGGTGAACAGGAGATTCAAACACCATACCCGGCAAAGACGCGCGCTTCTGGGACTCGGTTATATCAGGATGCTGCGGTGGCAACAAGAGACATGGCTTCACGAGGATTCCCAGTTTCCGTGGTGAAGTCCTCCATCGCTATGGATCAGGAGGAAATTGCGCTCCTGTCTACCTGGCAGGTGGCTGGACAATGACGCACACGAATTGAGGACCAGGAATCCAGTGCAGCGAAAGGCAGCACACAAGCTAAGAAAACTCCTCATCCTCAACATAAAAAACCTCCAGAAATTCAGAAAATTATCCTCAAAAAGGGGGACTGACGCGTTAAACATATGTCGGAAATACGGATAAAGCTTTAACCAATTTACACTGCTACACTTCATATATAATTTGTAAGTCCTACAACATTTCCATGAATAAGCACATTAAAGTTATTACATTTAATGTGAATGGGATCGTGTGCCCAGTCAAGAGAAGTCAAATACTCTCAAAAAGGAAAATGTGCAGATTGTGCTCCTACAAAAGACACATCTAACTCCAATAGAACACGACAAACTGAAGAAAAGGGGCTTTTTTAAAGGGAATATTATTCAGCATATAAGTCAGGACGCAGAAGAGGCGTGGCAATTTTAATATTGCAAAAGGTATTATTTGAACATTTTTCAGAGAGCTCTAATAAGAAAGGGAGATATATAATTGTCTCTCATTATTAGATAATACAATCATACAATTATGTAATATTTACGCCCCCATATAAGCAAGTTTACTTTTTATAGGAAAATATTTGATCTGATGATAGGAGCTAAAGGGATTGTCATATGTGGTGGAGACTGGAACATACGCCTCAACCCAAAATGAGATTCTTCCAAAATTCAATAGTCACATCTTTGCATAGGAAAATTAACTTTCTAGTGAAATTAACTGAGTTAGGCATATTAGATCTTTGGAGAGATTTCCATCCATCAGACCGCAATTATATTTTTTATTCGCATGCACGTGACTTATATTCAAGGATAGACTTTTTCTGTATTAAAGAAAGACCAGCATAGGATACAGAGTTCTGATATTGCATTTATTGACCTGTCTGATCATGCACCTCTCTCTTGCACTGTACATATTAGGGATAATAGGAAGAACACTGTGGAGGCAACACAAGCATCTTAAATAACTCACAATTTCAAATTCAAATGAAAGAAGAAATGAAAATGTTTCTTCAAGAGAATGATAACAGGGAAGTTAATTCAGTTACAGTGTGGGATACCTTAAAAACAGTCATTAGGGGCAGAGCTATATGCTTTTATGCCCATCAAAGAAAATTAAAGCAATCGAGGCTAATAAATCCCAATAAGGAACTAAAGGGTCTTGAGGGTCTTAACAGCATTAAGGACAAAATCTGAATTTGATGACTAAAATAAAGAATATAAGAAATGAAATAAATCTACTGTATTCACAAGAAATTCAAAGAAATATGATATTTACAAAGCAAAAGTACAAAAACATTTAAAAGGTATTACAAACTTCTTTGTTCTCAACCAAACCTAGAGAATGAGCAACATATCGGAAAACTCTTCGACTCTCACAATCTGCCAAATTAATTGGAGGAACAAAACGTCTCAGGTTATGCATGTAACCATGTTTCCCTGAGAAGGGAACTTACGTGTCAAAACTGTGATGCCATGGGAACGTGATTGCATCTGAAGCACATGTGTCCAACCAAACTACCGAAGGAAACATACCACCGAATGAAAACGTACAAAGAGCTGCTCCAACTTTCTTAGTGGAGCAGTCCTGTGCCTAAGTGTCCAGAGCTCTACTGGACAAACCAAGTTGTTCCTGATCTCATTCAGAGAAGGGGGGAGGGGAGAATGCCTGAAGAACAACAGGTCTAGGCACAATGGTAGGTACCTTAGAAACATAGCCAGTCCTAGGGTACAAAAATGCTTTAACCATTCCTGGTGCAAATTCTAGGCACGTGGGGGAAACTGACAGAGTATGCAAGTCACCAACCCTCTTGAGGGAGGTGACATTCTCCCAAGCATAAAGCTTTTTTGTAGCGGGGACCCTGGAATGCAGAATAGTATCTACAACCTGGGTGGAAAGACCAGCTTCTAGTAACCTGGTCCCCTCAGGGGCCAGACCCACAGACTCCATAGCTCTGACCTTGGGTGAAACACTGTGCCCCCTTGCTAGAGATAGAAGGTCTCTCCTTACCGGGAGACAGACTAGATTGGAGAACCATACCTGAGATGACCAGCGTGGAGCCATCTGTAGTGATCCTCACACAGGGCACCAATTATGTAGTGATCTTCACACGGGGCACCAATTAATAGTACGCCTCACACAGGACACTAGAGGTGTTAGTGAGACTTGACCCCACGTCACTTCAAGTGTGTGTGTGTGTGTGTTTGTGTGTGTGTGTGTCAGATGACCTCTCCCTCCTTTTAACTCGGGGCACCAGCTGAGGAATTCCACCTCAACATTTGTTGGAATAAATCCAACATAAATCATAAATAATATGATAAGAAAAATTATGTAAAGTGGAGGAGTAAATCACCTGGGGGTATCTGAAGGATTTACATTGAGATTAGTGCTAACTTGTAGAGCCTTTTACTGTATTATCAACACAAGGAAGACACAATTGTAATAAAAGAGGATTTATTTACAAAAGACATACAAGAATAACTAGCACACTACTAAATGATACTAAAGAGCTAAAGGATAGTAAGGTTGAGTGTAAAGAATGAAGAGAATGCAGGTAACTAAGGTATAAACTGAAATGAACTGAAAGAATACACTAATGCCAAGGTCTCTAGAAAGAGGTTTGGTAAGTGATATTTACGTTCACGTGAGCAGTCCGAGGGTGGCGACGTCCTCCACTGGTGAGGCTGGGCCTTGTTGCAGTGGCGAAGGAGTCTGAATCCGTTCAACAGCCTTGAACACGAAGCGCTGTGGGATGCTAATCTCCTGGAGCACCAAAAGGGTCCTGGCGATCTGGAACACGCAGATGAGGCCCTGAAGCTGGTGCAGAAGGTCCTTGACGATCTGGAACATGCAGATGAAGGTATCTGGAAGTAAGGTTGCCCTCCTGGGCTTAACCTTGTTGCAGACGTTTGGGATTGCCTTTCTAGACAGCAGGCTCTGAACGTGGTTTCTCTATTTCAGTCCTTGCGGGGAGACTCAGAACTGGGTGATCTGTTATGCTTCCTAGCACAACAGCCAGAAAACTCAGAACGGGTGATCTGTTATGCTTCCTTCCCGAAAACTCAGAACGTTCTCAGAGAGTACAGAATGAATATGTGATATGTCCAATATGTTTGTGTCCATTTTTATAAATTAAGGAATGTAGAGATGTGTCCTTTGTTTTAGCCAAAGCTGCCATGCATGACGGTTAATTACCCGCCACATGTGGAGGTCCTGAGGAGTTTTATGGCCAGGCTGGCCTGGATCTTTGGGTGAGGGTTTTAGTTTGATGATAAGGCTGCCCTATAGAGGGTGTCTGGCAGTTTCTCTGGTAGCCTTATCTGATGACACTGGTCCTTAGTTTACATTAAAGAGGGACCCTGCTTGTAAAGTTGGGACCTGAAATGCCTTCTGGAGTGCTGTTCACTACACATCAATAGGAGACAAAGGCCTTCCCAACCTCTTCAGGACTCCTGTGAGCAGAGCGACTGGGGAAAGGCGTAAAGGCATAGCCTCGGCTGGACCATGGCATCCAGTCCCAGGGGTGCCGGATGGACAAGAGCGATCCAAACAGGGCAATCCATCATCTCCTGTGATGCAAAGAGGTCCATGTCCGCCTGACGGAATATCCTCCATATGTTTCCCACCACCTCAGGGTGGAATCTCCACTCCCCGGGGCTGAGGACCTGCCTCGACAGGAAATCCGCCTGCACATTCAGCCGACCAGGGATGTAGAGAGCCCTTAGAGAGAGGAACAAAGGAGAATCTGGCGGGATAGCTTGTACAGCGGCCGTGACCATAGGCCTTCCTGGTAATTTGTATAAGAAACCACTGATGTGTTGTCTGAGTGGACAAGCAAATGGTTGCCCCTGAGGGTGAGAAGAAAATGACCGCCAGCATTTCTAGGCAGTTTATGTGCCATTCTAGGTGATGGTCGGACCAAATCCCTTAGTCCCAGACAGCTCCCCAGCCTGTGAGGGACGCATCTGTCCTGATCGTGGTACGACGACAAATGGCTTCCAGCATGGGGCCCTGATTAAGGAACCAAGGTTCCTTACAGATGTCCAAGCATCAAGCACCAGAGTGTCGTGTGTGGGTAACTTTTCTATGGCGTCTTTGCGTAGAAGGGTCTCCACCTCCTGTTCCATGAACAGGCACAAATAGGGATGTTTCCAGGACCTAGACAGCTCACTATGCATGTACAAGAAAAAAGGGTTGCCTTGACACGCAAATAGCACTCGTCCAGCTTGCTTGGAGGGTGAGTAGTTTGCTTCTCCACAGGCCAGTCGATGCTAAGTTTAGCCACAGTGTTGGTAATAACTTCCAGCAAGTCATCATAAACAGGATAGGAAGTAGAGGAAATATCCAACTCACCGGCATCAATACTGAGTATATCTAGCTCCCCAGCACTGAATAAATCCCTGGCTGGGCTTCCGCCTAGGAGGGAAGTAGCCAAAACTGGTGCTTCCTCATCCAAAGAGGGAGCACTGGACGCCTCAAGAGAGGTTTTAGATAGGGGGAGGCCCGTCACTAATCCTTCAGCGAGGTCCATCTGTGATCCCCTCGATTGCCGACGCCGATGCCGGGCCACCTCAGCGGCCTCTGGTTGCCCTCCTCGAAGAGTGACAAACGGGACCGAAGAACACGTAGTGGCAGCCGCTCGCAGTGTCGGCAGTCGGCTCCCTCGAGAGCCGCGCAGACATGCTCTGGTCCCAGGCACATTACACACAAAGCATGCGTATACTTATGCGTAATAAAGCGAGGACAAGGAGGAACACAAGCCTTAAATGATCTGCTAGCCATGATGAGAAGAAATAGTAATCCAAACTGAACAGTCAGTGACGTCAGGCCCCTTCGGTGGTTTGATTGGACACATGTGCTTCAGACACAATCACGCAAAAGCATCCCATAGCGTCACACTTTTGACGCAGCATTAAGTTCCCTTAAAGGGAACGAAATGTTATCAGCTATAATGAACAGACTGGATTTATCTCCCAAAGACACATACTAAATCACATCCAAAGGGACAAATCAGCCCAGATTAAAACAAATGGGTATCTCTCTGATCCCATTATATTAAAACAGGATCATGGCAGGGGTGCCCGATTTTACCACTACTTTTTTGCTTTATATAGAGCTTTTCACGCAGTAGATAAGGCAGGCTGAAAGCATCAAAGGTATTAACATTAATGGAGAAGACCACAAACTGGCATTATATGCTATGATATTTTTATTTATCTAAGTAACCCCACTAGCTCATTTCCTGAAGTTATGAAGATTCTAGAAAATTTTGGTAGATGTGCTGGATATAAAATAAACAGAAAAAAACACAAATTTTGACTATTCACCTCCAAAAAGTATTAGAGAGAAGTTTACCCTTGATTGGGGTCAGGGCTCGCTGAAATATTTAGGGATACACTTACCAAAAGAAATTTTAACATGATTCCCAGATGGAATTTCATTTCTTTTCTGAGCATTAGTCATAGAATCGACACTGTAAAGATGAACATCCTTCCATGTTACCTCTACTTATTTCAAGCAATCCCTTTTAAAATTTTCAAAAAAACAGTGGTCTGAGTTAAATAAGACAATTTCTAGGTTTATTTGGCAAGGGAAAAACCCAGAGTTAAATTCAAAACATTACAACTCCCTAAAGAAGAAGGATGTATGGCATTACCTCATTTTACAGATTATTTGTATGCAGCTCAAAGTAAACCTTTAAATGATGTTTCATTAACAAAGTTCGGGAGGAGCGCGTCGGATCATTAACCTAATTAAACACAAGAGGAACGCAATCAAGTTAACCAACACCAAGAGGATAAATACAGCCGTCTTACCTCTACCCACTTTGACGGTTACCAGCATTCCTGATTTGCCCGTCTGCAAAAAATGTCACAAAGACAATCATCCTTGTCTGAAGATGTCTCCGACTCTCCTCCAGTCCCTTCAACCGGCCCCAGGACCGCTCCTCCCCCTCGTGCCGCTTCAATCGAGCCCCAGGCTCCATCCCGCGGGCGGGGCTCGACTCGAACAGTCACCT
The DNA here is from genome assembly GCA_019155185.1 of Beaufortia kweichowensis. Classification (NCBI taxonomy): domain Eukaryota; kingdom Metazoa; phylum Chordata; class Actinopteri; order Cypriniformes; family Gastromyzontidae; genus Beaufortia; species Beaufortia kweichowensis. The sequence goes on along the minus strand of CM032794.1, from coordinate 19,857,856 downwards.
CCGGCAAGAACTTCAACCGAGCCCCCGGCGTCATCATACCGTTCGGCCAGGCCTACAATTCCGCCCATTTCCAAATGGACCATATCTAGCCTGAAACAAGCACTGGCCAAAAACGACGTCCAGCCCAACAAAGCAGAGCTATACAAATTATACAGGAACCTGCAGTCAGCCTACTCTTCCCCAGAACATACCCCAGCCCCAAAAACAGCCAAGAGAAAAAACAAACCTTCCGCCACATCTCTCTGGACTCACATCTCTCACAGAAACAATGAGCACCAAGTTAAAAGCCTGTGAAGATAGAATTAACTACTGTTTACAGAGAGAGCTGGATCGTGTTAAACAGCAATGTTATTCCAAAATTGATGAACTGAGTCAGAGCATTGTGGATTGTTTAAAGCGGCGAGATAGACAACTAGAGCAACAATTTAAAGCTATTAAACCCATCATGTCCACTCCCGTGCATTCCAGCACTGCTGCTTCTCATAAGATGTCTCAAACACCATCCAAGATTGCTTCAGTTCCACAAGACACCACAAAGTAACATATCTTTCTTCATCATCTTCTCTCCCTACTGTTAAACTTGAACTGCCTACTTTTAGTAATTTGGATTCAGAAGACCCCACTGATTTCATTGATCGTTTTGAAGAGTACAATGAATTGAGACCTCTGCATCACGAAGAGTTGTTAGCAGCGTTATCTGTGAGTCTTAAGGGTGCTGCTAAGAGTTGGTGGAGGGCTGAGAAGCAAAATATTACAGATTGGTGCTCATTTACAGAGAAGTTCCTGTTTTCGTTTCTGAATGAAGACCACAAAGAATTGCTGCTCAGAAGTTGGCAAGTTACCCACAAACAGTTAACGAAAGCATAAGAGACTTTGCTTTTAACTACAGAGCGATGTCACTAAAGATTAACCCTAAAATGTCTGAAAATGAGCTAGTGCAAGCAACGTTGAGAAACTGCAATCCTCGATTGGCTTCACTGTTGAGGGGAACAGCAAAGACAATTGATGATCTGGTTCATCTCTGTACGCAAATAGAGAAGGACTGGGCAGAGAGCAAGAGAAGATGGAATCTAGGAAAAGATGAGGAGCAGAACAAGAAATCTTCAGGTGGAAAAGGTCAGCCAAATCGCCTCATGCTTATGGAGCCCACTTTTAGCTCTCAATGTAACAATGTACTGCAAGCCCCTATAATTTTAAATGCTTCAATGCTGTAATTGATACAGGAAGCACCTTTTCTTTAATGCAGCAAAAAGTATTTCAGAAATTGACGAAGAAGGATGAGCAGTTGACCAGAAGTGCTCAAACGTTCATGCTCGCTAATGGCCAGAGTCAGAAAACTCAGGGTAAAGTACTCTGGGGATGTGAAATATATGGAGTGAAACATAAAGTCACATTCTATGTGATGGACGATATGAACTTGGCTGTTCCTGTCATCTTAGGATTGTATTTCCTTAAAGAAGACAAACTAACTATCGATTTTAATGCCTCACGTATATACTTGCCTGATGCTACCTCCAGTCACCCTATGTGTTTTAATAAAATGCACGAACACGCTGCTGGCCAGTTTTATGCTGCAGAAGGAGAAGACGGGATGATTCACGAGGAGGAAAAGTCGAAGCTGATCGACCAAGCAGTGGAAAACTCTTTCGCTTTAACCGAGGTAAAGAGTCAATTGAAAGCTCTCGTGTGATTGGCCTTCAGTATGTACCCACAAACTAGGTCGTACAAACCTTATTAAGCACAAGATTAAAACAATTGATGAACTTCCTTTAAGAAAGAGACCATACAGAGTTTCTAAGACTAAAAATGAGTTTATTGAAGAGCAGATTAAGGAGTTGCTGCAACTAAAAATCATTAAACCTTCTACGTCTCCGTGGGCTTCACCTGTGGTGGTCGTAGATAAAAAAGATGGAGGTTATGCATTGATTACCGTGGTCTTAATGCAAAAACTGACCTTGACGCGTATCCGATGCCTCAGATCCCCGATATTCTTGATTCTCTCCAAGGAGCCAAGGTGTTCAGCACGTTGGACTTAAAGAGCGGATACTGGCAAGTTGAAATGGATCCTGCAAGTATGGAAAAGACTGCTTTCATTACTGCTTCAGGGCTATATGAATTATTTTGTCTTCCCTTTGGCCTTAAAAACGCTGCAGCATCTTTCCAACATCTGATGGAACAAGTTCTCAGAGAGCATAAGAAGAAATGTTGCATGGTCTATATCGATGACATTATTGTCTACTCTCCTGACATCCAAACACACCTGCACCATCTTAAACAAGTGTTTCATAGTCTGCACAGGGCCAGTCTCACTCTGAACCTCAAGAAGTGTAAGTTCATCTGTTCTTCACTTGACTACTTAGGCCATACCATTACAGCGGACGGAGTCAAGATGAATTCAGACAGGGTGGATGCAATCAGAACATACCCAACTCCCAAGTTCTTAAAAGAAGTACAAAGATTTCTAGGTCTTGCGGCTTGGTACCATCGTTTTATTCCTGACTTCTCCACTAAAACAGCACATTTACACGCACTGAAGAGGAAAGAAGTGAAGTGGAAGTGGACAGACAAGTGCCAACGTTCATTTGACCTCATCAAAGATGAACTTACTAGAGCACCCGTTTTAAGTACACCTAACTTTGATTCGTCTTTTAAAGTACAGACCGATGCAAGTGATGTGGGCTTAGGAGCTGTATAGACCCAGGAAGTGGATGGACAAGAAAGAGTTATTGCATATGCATCCCGTTTGCTCAAAGGTGCTGAGAAATCCTATTTGACATCAGAGAAAGAATGTCTAGTGGTAGTATGGGCTGTAGAGAAGTGGCACCATTACCTAGAAGGCAGAGCTTTCGAGGTGATCACTGATCATGCATCCTTAGTCTGGCTTTTCCAACATCCAAAACCCTCATCCAAACTGGAAAGGTGGACGATCAGACTACAAGGATATCACTTTACTGTACGGTATCGAAAAGGACAATGTAATGTTGTGCCGGATGTGTTATCCAGGAGAGATGAGGCTGAAACACCAGCTGTGTTGTTGCACACACCAGCTAAACATGGTTTTAATTCTGTCACTTGTGATCTGCCATTAGACTTGTCAGAAATTGCTGATGAACAGAAAAATGACCCAGAGTGCCAAGAGATCATGTTTAAAGCCAAGACCCAGAAAACCACGGATCTTAAGAGAACGCACTATGTTTTTAAAAATGAGGTTTTATTTAGGAGTGTTCCAGACTCCAAAGAAGGCCAAAGGTTTTAAATTGTAATCCCTGCAAAATTGAAGGAAGTAATGTTAACTTATTCAATTCAATTTTTCAATTCAATTCAATTTTATTTGTATATCGCTTTTCACAAAGGTCATTGTATCAAAGCAGCTTTACATGTAATGACAGATAGCAGTCAGTGGTCAGGGATTCAAAAAAACTCTTTAAGAGAGAAAAAAAAACCCTGACATGACGTGTTATAGTTGCAATCCGTAGCATGTGCAATCCGTAATAAAGGACACAATTTGCCATTGATCGCATCTATAACTCGCTACAGACAATCACTTTAGAGAGTGAATAAAATGTTATATGTTAAGTATGATGTGGTAGATTTGATTTTAATTTAACAGGTGCAGGAGGTTGTCCTGGGGTAGTCGTCATTTAGCAGCACCAGGATGGACATCAGGTGGGGCAGCGTTGTGCCAGCTGGAACTCATTCCTCGGGATACCTCGGAGAAAGGGAGAGGGGGATAGAGAGAGAGAGAGAGAGAGAGAGGGGGACAGAACAGAATAGCATTAGCGTAGCAGCCGTTCCTATGTAGATGTAGGCAGTTATATGTGATAACACATGCAGTATGTAGTATGTGTGTGTGTCCGGTTCCAGTTGAGTTAACTATTGCGGCCTTAGAGAATAGGATCTGAGATTATGTGAATGCGAGGCTAAAGAGATAAGTCGAAAGATAAGAGAAAGAGAAAAGTAATAAATTTACTTTTAAACAGTTCGAGTGTGTCTGAGTCCCGGACTTTACTGGGAAGGTCATTCCATAGTTTTGGTGCTAAGTAGGAGAAGGATCTTTCACCTTTAGATTTTTTTCATATTCTTGGAACTATTAACAGCCCGCCATTTTGTGAACGCAATGTCCGTGATAGATTGTATGCTGATAGTAGTTCATGGAGGTATAACGGTGCTAAGCCATTTAGGGCTTTGTATGTAATTAACAGAATTTTGAAATGTATGCGATACTTTACAGGTAGCCAGTGCAGTGTTGCTAGGAGTGGACTTATGTGGTCATACTTTTTTGATCTAGTGAGAACTCTAGCAGCTGCATTTTGAACCAGCTGAAGCTTATTTATTTTTGCATGACACCCCCCCAGTAATGAATTACAGTAGTCAGTTCTGGAGGTCATAAATGCGTGGATTAGCTTCTCTATATCCGAGACAGACAGCATGTGTCGCATCTTTGAAATATTGCTAAGGTGAAAAAATGCAGTTCTGCATACATTGGAAATGTGGCCATCGAAAGACAGGTTCTTATCTAGAATCACACCTAGGTTCTTGACTGCGGAAGAAGGGACAATGGTGCAGCCTTCTATAGAGATGTTGTGGACTATCTGGTCGTGTTTGGAGCTATTGGGTTCAATAATCAGAACCTCTGTCTTGTTGGAGTTAAGTAGAAGGAAGTTGTTTGCCATCCATTTTCTAATATCGTTGATACAGTCTATTAGCTTAGAAAAACAGTGGGTTTTGTCAGGTTCTGAGGAAATATAAAGCTGGGTATCGTCAGCGTAACAGTGGAAGTTGATGTCATGTTTCTTAATAATATCTCCGAGGGGAAGCATATATAGTGCGAAGACAATGGGACCAAGAACTGATCCCTGTGGGATGCCGTATTTTACCTGAGAGTAATAAGATTTTTCCTCGTTAGCATAGACAAAGTGGTAGCGATCAGTTAAATAAGATTTGAACCAGGCTAAGGCTTGACCATTAATGCCAACAAGGTTTTCCAGTCTATCGAGTAAGATTGTATGATCTATTGTATCAAAAGCTGCACTGAGGTCGAGTAATATAAGAATAGATGTTTCACCGCGATCTGATGCTAAAAGGAGGTCATTTGTCACTCTGAGCATGGCTGTTTCTGTGCTGTGATTGGGCCTGAATCCTGATTGAAATTTTTCATAGATGCTATTTTTCGCTAGGAATGTCTGTAGTTGTTTGGACACAACCTTTTCCAGTATTTTTGATAAGAAGGGGAGATTAGAGATTGGTCTAAAGTTGGATAGGTCTTCCTGGTCGAGATTAGGTTTTTTAATGAGAGGCCTAATAACTGCCATTTTAAAGGCTGCTGGAACATAGCCTAATTCTAAGGATGAATTAATAATATTGAGCACTGGTTCCGAAACTGCAGGAAAAACGTCTTTTAGTAGTTTTGTGGGAATGGGATCTAATATACAGGATGGTGATTTTGATGAGTTTATAATTTTTTGGAGTTCATCCATTTTAATAGCATTAAATGATTCTAGTTGTACTATTGGCATGATGCGGGACGGGATACTATGGGATATAGAGGTGGCTGGCTGTGTAGATGCAATATTGTCCCTAATCTGCTCGATTTTATTATCAAAAAATTTCATAAAGGTGTTACTATCGTGCTGTAGTTTAGCATCTTTTTCTGTAAATGATTTGTTTTTAGTCAGTTTTGCGGGTTATTTTGATTTTCTGTGATCAACTTGCTGAAATAGGACGATTTGGTGGTTTTTAGAGCCTGTTTGTACTTTGTACTCTCTTTCCATGCATCGTGCCATACTTCTAGGTTCGTAGTCCTCCATCTACGTTCCATTTTTCTAGTTGCTTTTTTTAGGGCTGCGGTGTGGTTATTATACCACGGTGCTGGCGTTCTTTCTTTTATTCTTTTTAATCTAATAGGCGCGACAACTTCTAAAGTACCTGAAAAGGCTTTGTTTAATGTTTCTGTTACAATGTCAAGATCTTCATTTTTGTTGATTACATTAAGGGTTTGATATAGATTTGGAAGATTGTTAATAAAACTATCTTTAGTGGTAGAGATGATTGATCTGCTTGATCTGAACCGAGGTGTAGGACGAGCGGGTTTATCTAAAAGTACAGTATAGGTTATGAGGCAGTGATCTGAAATAGCATCGCTCAGACGTAATATTTCTATGTTGTTTATGTTTAGTCCAAAAGATAGAATTAGGTCTAAAGTGTGCTTACATTTATGTGTGGGACCTGACACCTTTTGGCTAACACCAAGCGAATCCAGGATATCCATAAAAGCTATCGTGTAAGCATCTTTTGGATTATCAATGTGTATGTTAAAGTCACCAGTGATTAGAGCTTTATCTACGGTGACTACTAATTCTGACAGAAAATCTGCAAATTCTTTAAGGAAGAATTTGGAGGACAGCTCAAGCCACAGTAATGTCACATGCCCTCACAGGGCTGACCCTTATTTTGTGAAGGCAGTGAAAGCGTGCCTTCAGGAGACCAAAGGTCATTTAAACTCTGGCCCTGGTCCTGGCATGGGCGTAGGCCTGCTGTGCTTCCTGGGGGTCTGTGAAAGGTGTCAGGAGAAAAGGCTGGCAGCCATACCCCCTGTCTCCCAGCAACACACCAAAGAATTCACCTGTCAACACAAAATCTCATCATAACTACCTCATAAACAGTGATATTCTTGACACAGCCATGATGTAAAAAGTGGTTATTTATAGGGGTTGTGTGGCTCACCTTGTGATAGGCGCTGATAGATTTCAGAGGCCCAAAAGATTCTGGAGTCATGGACTGAGCCAGGCCATTTTGCCACAAGATTGCTGATCACACAGTCAGCATTGCAGACCATCTGAAATCATAAGATGAGGAATATTAAACCAATCAATGCACATCACTGGCAATGCACAGTGTTCATCAATGGACAATATCAAACAGTTATGTTCACCTGAACATTAATGCTGTAAAAGGATTTCCTATTCACAAAATCCGCCTCATGGGCACCTGAGGGGGCTTTTATCCTTATGTGTGTGCAGTTCAGTGCACCAATGACATTGGGGAAACCGGTCACACAAAGTAATGAGTATCCTACTATGAGTGTTAACAGTTGTCCTGTAATTTGTAGATCCTCTTACCTGCAATCCTATAGAACTCCTCTTTGATGTCACAGAGTCAAAGGGAAGGAGATGACGACATCTGCTAATGCTTTGATAGCCACACACACACCACACACACACCACACACCACACACACACAACCACACACACACACACACACACACACACACACACACACACACACACACACACACACACCACACACACACACACACACACACACCACACACACACACACACACACACACACACACACACACACACACACACACACACACACACACACACACACACACACACACACACACACACACACACACACCCACACACACACGCAACCACACACACACACCACACACACACACACACGCAACCACACACACACACACACACAACCACACACCACACACACACAACCACACACACACGAAAAGAGACACTTTCTTTATCACACAAGAACATTCAATGGAGTCAGTGAGCAAGCGACCTTGGGTCCTTTGAAAGGCGCTATATAAATTAAAGTGATTATTATTATTAGCTCATCTTTTTATTCAATTCAATTTAAATTTTATTTTATTTATATAGCTCTTTTCACAATTGTTTCATTGTTTCAAAGCAGCTTTACATTAATAAAAGCAGGAGAACACACAGAAAAATCGGTGGACAACATAAGAAGCAGAGTACAACGGCTAAGATTAAACCGTACTAGTGAGCGTTATAATGTAAGGCTTTATGTGAATCAGTGAATCTGTGATCGGTGGCGGGTCTATTTGAGTGAGCCGTGAGCACGCACATATCCAGGATTGGTTTCACCTGGCTTGATGATTCCGTGTCTGCTCATCCTGGCTTGGTCTTTGTGCAACCAATTAAGCCTGGACGCACTTGTTTTGGCTTCATTGAGCTCAGCTCCTGGATGTCTTAATTCTACTTTTGTGCAACGGGCCCCAGGACATAGTTGGTGTAAGTGTCAATGTTGATATGAGAGTTTGTGGTGGCCTGTGCAGAAAACATACTACAGTTTGTATGCTGGAATTCGTGTTGCAGAGTGGAGTCTGTGGAGAGCACCTTCTTGCCAGATCTTGACAGTTCTTATTGTGGGTTTCTTATTGTTTTTATTGTTATTGTGGGTGTAGACATGATCTAATGTTTTATGTCCCCTTGTAGTGCAGGAGACATTTTGATAAAATTTAGGGAGAACAGATCTTAAATTGCAGTAATTAGTCTCCAGCAACAATAAAGGGCTCCACCTAAATGCAGAGTTTGTAATTTGCTAATAGCAGCCCACAGTTCTTTCATAGCAACTTTAGCATTAGTGTCAGGTGGTATATAAACTGCCACAGCAACAATGCAGGTAAATTCGCGTGGTAGGTAGAACGGTCTGCAGGAATTCCAGATCAGTAGAGCAGTAGGTATTAACAATGACAGCATCTGTACACTATGTTTTGTTTACATAAATGCATACTCCACCACCCTTGGTTTTACCGGAGGTTGCCGCTACTCTGTCAGTGAGGAATATGCTGGGAACAGCTGACCGGTGTGGGTTTAGCCTTAGCTTAGCATGCAGCCCTCCTCGCTTTCCCCATCTTTGTTTACGATCGCGACCCCGTCGCAGAGAACTGGTGGGGATCTCTGTAGCTCCGGAGGGAGTTCACTCCAATTGAAAGGATAGTCCAAAACTTTGAGCAAAACTCTGATCACTGATAGTTGATGTCCAGAAGTGAATGTTTGCTGTAGATGTAGCTAAATCGAGCAAACACGCAGTAAATGACTATGTAAATAAACACTATTTTCTGAAATGTGGTAAGATGCTGAGCCTCGCGATGCGCCGCCATCTTGGTCTTGATCAGAACATCGTAGAGACATGGGGGGTCGTGGCTTGGAGTTTAAACACTTGGAGTTTAATCACCAAGTCGCTCCCTAGCAACCAACCAGAGTACACTAGTAACCGTTTTAAAACCGCTATATCTCTGCATTGGAACATCGTAGAGACATGGGGGTAGGCTCGTTTCATTCGTGGTTTGGAGTATAACCACTGGTGGATGCCAAGTCTCTACCTAGCAACCAAACAGATTATCCTATCAGCAGTTTAGCAGCACCTTTATCTCTGAATCAGAACATCATAGAGACATGGGAGTGGTAAAACATGTTAGTATCATTGTAATATTGTAATTATTATTATTATTATTATTATTATTATTATTATCCGTTAGAAATGAAGACAACTAGCAAAGTAAAAACAACTCGCTTACTCTGGTAACTTCTACCAGAACTTCTGCTAGTCTAAAGAAGACAGCAGTGGTGTGTGAGTTCAGCTAAGTTTTCGTTTACCTTGTTTTTATGCTGTTCAGAATATTTCCTGATGTTGGGTAAGAATAATATTTTATTTATTTAAACTGTTCCTGGAAGGGTTCGTTTATATTTTTCATTTGCCCCTGTGTGTATTCATTAGCTATAGCCTTTAAAATTGTATTATTGCTCATCTGTGATTATCAGTTTATATATAGCACTCGATTACACAGAGCTATCAGAGCTATTTGATCGTAGTTTCGATCAGAGTCTCATTAACGTAATTCAGCCTTTGTTTTGCAAATTGTAAAGGCGTGTTCAGCTGTTTTTACTCAAGCTTTAATCAGCCTCCTATTTAAACGGTGTAACTGAGCTGGCACGATAGCGTCAGCTTTCGTGTGAAGCCCTCCTAGTGTCAATACCTGCAATTGTGAAGACCTGTGAGTGTAAAGACACATGCTTATAATCATTATGTACAAACACTTCCTTTGAATATCATGCTGTTACTGTCTCAATTCCTTCTCAGCTTCATATTGTTGTAGTCTACCATCCACCAGGACTGTTGCAAAACCTTATGAATAAACTCGATGTGCTTCTTTCCTCATTTTCTGAGGATGGCAGCCCACTCATAGTCTTTGGCAATTTCAATATTCACTTGGAGAAATCCTATGCCATTGACTTTTGTTGTGTTTTGTTTCCAAAAAATCTCTAAGAGAAGAATGTTCCAGGTGCCAAAAGTCAAACTTTATTGCTTGAGCCAACAAAGCTGAGATGCCAATGAACATCCAAGATCATCTGATCTTACAGTCTCTGACTCCTCACTTTATTCCATTTCTTCTTGACAAATGATTTACCTTTTCTCTTTAGCCATCCCCTTTTCTTGGTCTGCTACTATTATCTTTTCTTATTGGACTATTCCTTTTTAGGCCTGCCCCCCTGGTTTCTTATTTATCTGTTCTTATAGTATAATGGTGGCAAGGCAACCCTGGATTGGTGTTTCAGTGTTATATCATATACATATATCTGCATATATCAACATGTTAACATTATGTGCAGTACGTGCAGCACGTGCCTTCTATGTTCGAGCCTACGTGCCTGTGGTGTTGTTCGGTACCTCTGTGTTCCTAGTACCGTTCAGTACCTCTGTGTTCTTTGTGTGCTCTTCCCATATCATATATGTGCTCTAGTGCTCATCCTAGGAATATACCAAAAATATACCATAAAAATATACCATACTTTCTAAACCTTCTCTCCTCTTTCCACCTAACTTACCTCACCACCGCTACTCAAAAACCAGGAAACCATCTCGATCTCATCTTCACACACTTCACAACTGCATCACCACTAACACTACTGTTCTACCTCTACATATTTCTGATCACTTCTTCATAACTTTCAACATACATCTCCCCCGTAACAACACAGCCACACTCACATCTGTATCATTCAGACATTTACATTACATTTACATTTAGGCATTTAGCTAATGCCCCCCCCCAACCCTCTTCTCTCCTCTAGAGAGATAGTATCTAGCACTGTGAAACACTGTAAACTTATAATAGCACTTTGTCGTATTATTGTTGCCTTCTATGATGTATCGCTTCATTGTCTCCTAATATTTGTAAGTCGCTTTGGATAAAAGCGTCAGCTAAATGCTTAAATGTAAATGTAAATGTAAATGTGGTCAAAATTACAATACAGGATTTTTCAAATCTCAATCACTGCAAAGAAAACAAGTTCATATCACTGTCCTGTGGTTCATATTCAGATTTTTAAATAACACAATAATAATCTTTTTACTTGTATTTATGAAGAATTCAAATAATTAATTTTAATTGTGTCTTTGTATGCTCTCAGCTTTTTCTGAGCTGATTTTGTCTGTGGACCAAAAATTGTTAGGTTGTTTAAATTAAAATTTGTATCTATTTTATAAAAGTAACATTAAATGAAATCAATAAAAAAAAAGAGTGCCTCATTTTTCGGCATAGTGCCACAGTCAGGCAGTTTCCAAGTAGAAATTAGTTTATTTAATTTTAATTCCATATTAAAATAAATAATCATTTTAACTTGAATTTAACTATACAGATATGTTTCTTGCAGCATAGTGATTGGTATTTGTGTGCTATTTTTTACATCTTTTCTTATCTTTCAACAATAAATAATTGTTTGGCACTGTGTCTTGGCTATGTGCCATATAGCGTTAAGTATTAGGGCAGAAAAAAGAAGACTACTGTACACTTAACAGGTGTGTGTATGTAAGTTATGTGTGATTATAATATAATAAAATTATTACGTCCTGCATGCATTAAATAAAGACACTGACAAATGATGTCTGCACCTAAAAGCTGAATGAGGTCAGCATAACATTATCAACATAGTTAACATCTACAATTATAAATCTTATCCCTTTTGTAAAGTAATATGACATAAGTTTGCTTTAGATAGAAAAATTAAAACATTATGAAAAATAAGGGAAATAGAACTACATTTTGAACTACATTACATAAGGGGAATAGAATTACAAAGAACTACATACTCTGTTCAACACTGCTAGCTCTAGTATTCTAGTATTTTATATTTTACCTACAGTACTGCACTATTAGTTCAATTATTTTTTACATTTTTGGATTGTTACAGTTTTCATTAATTACTGTGAGGTCATAGGTAAACCTAAAATTACTACGCTGTAGTATAGTTCTTAAATACTTACCTAAATTCTTTGTTGACTTTATCTTACATTTTCTTAAGCAGAAAGCCATATACTGTGCTTGATTCTCTGTTAATGTGTGAATGAGAGCAGAAGAGCGAGAATGAGGTGAGAGAGATCTCTGTCTAATTCTTATTGTGAACTTTCCCAAGTAAGGCCTCCCACAGACATCTTAAGAAAAAATTTTGTTACAAAAATGTATTCAGTTCAGACATTCACAAAAGCAGTGGAGCAAACCTGTTAAATTATCCTCCTGGCTATGCTTGAGAATTTAAGACAGATGATCAGAACCCTTTAAAGTAATTAAAAACTTTTAAAAAATGAAGTTTTAAACTTTAAACTTTAAGAAATTATTTTATTTTTGTAAATTATGCAGAGCAATTTATAAAATTCTCTCCAATATCATTACACTCTAAAAATTCTGGGATATTTTTAACCCATGGGTGGGGCAAATGGTACAAACTGAACCATTGGGTTAAATTACCTTACAAAATGTCCATATTTGACCCAACCATTGGTTGGGTCAAATACACTGAAAAAGAATGTCCCAAGAATATTTAACATTCAATTAATTAGTTTAATCACATTAACTTATTTATATTTTTAATAAAATCAAATTTTATAATGCTATTTAATAATAGTTAACGATTAAGCATTACATATTTTTTTTAAATAATTGCATGCCCTCCAATAAAACATAGCTTTAAAGTAACTTCCTTCTTGAGTGTGTGTTTGTTATAACATCTAATCTGAAATATATGAAATGACATGAGTCTGGATTTCCACTCCATTAACATATTAACATTAGAAACTGGATTCTTTGAAGTGTGCTGAGATAAATTTTTAAAACTGAGTAAATTATGTTCAAATAGGCATGTTAATATTGCCTGTTATATACATATATTTGAGCCTAATGTTATCCATGTCAGAAGTTGTTTTGATTATTTGATTTTGTCTTGAGTGAATATAAACATAAGACCGTTTTTGTGGCTTCAAAAATCAAATCCTTTAAAGGGATAGTTCACCCAAAAATAAAAATGATGTCATATTTTTTTCACCCTTATTTCATTTAAACCCTGTACATGATTCTTTCTTTTGTGGAACACAAAAGAAGATATTTTGTAAAACGCTGGTTACCGGCACCCATTTACTTCCATTGTACCATACTATGAAAGTGAATGGGTGCCGCATTTAGCAAAATATCTTCTTCTGTGTTCTGCTGAAGCAAGAAAGTCATACAGGTTTGACATGACATAAGGGTAAGTAAATAATAAAAGGATTTGCATTTTTGGGTGAACTATCCTTAAGAAATAAAAAATATACTAAATGGTGTTTATTTTTAAATCAAATGTGACCCTGTCTGTGAAAACCCAGCTAAAGTCATTTTTTGTGATTTCCTGTTTCCTACATAAAATCATTTTACATAATGTAAAAAACATTCTTTAAAAATATAACCTTGATGTGTTTAATATTGACTGAGTAAGGCCATGTCAAAGATTGAAATCATAGTGAAATTAATAGGTGAAATCAAACTTTAATGCTTGTTAAAACTTTAATATCAAAATTTGAATTTTAGACTTTAGCCTGGTTTTTACAGACAGGGTCACAAATATGGTAAAAGTATTCTGTGAGGGTATGTTCAATGGCGGGGTTAGTGGAAGTGGATTGAATATACAGTTTGTACAGTATAAAAATCATTATGGTCATGTAGTCCTCATAAACCACATATGCAAGTATGTGTGTGTGTTTTTATGTGTGAATGTCAGCGGGGGAACAGTGATATTTCAGAACCGACGGAGACAGTGACATGTTTCTGGTAAAACACGGCCTCGCACTCCTGAGATGAGTACATGTGGTCACAGTCTGTGTGTGACATGTATTTGTCAAATGTGTTTTGGGGTATATGTGTGTGTGTATCTATGTAATTATGTGTGTGATTTCTGTGGGGATGGTAAGTTCAGTTTTGATTCTGTGCTGCGTTTGACGGCAGTGAATCAGGTTTTTTAGAGTTGGAAAAAGAAGACTTGAAATAGCTTATGTTTTAGATTATCTTTTTATTTTTCCAACTAAAATGCATTTAAATGACTTTGAAATAGAGAAAAGATTCCTGGTAACTTGGTAATCAGAAATATTGGTGATCCTTGTCAAATTTTATTTGTGTTGTATTTCACAGACATTATGGGATTTATCTTATAATTAAGTGAGGCATAACATACATTATGTTTCACTCTCTTTCTCTGTCTTGCTGCATACCATACAAAAACACAACGCCCCTGTTGATGTGAAACTCCTCCCTGAACAATGCCCAGTCATGCCTGACTCTTGGTTTTAATGATTTAGCCTACTCACATTTACTAGATTTCATTAAACCTTGTTTAATCCTTGGTTAAACCTCATCTTGATGATCTTTATAAGCATCACCACCTCCATTATCATTCGCATTGTCACCGCACTCATCTATCATTTCATCTCACACACATCATCATTATCATCAGTGTGACTTTATTATGAAAAGTTTATTTCTCATGCTATCCTAAACAATCCCTGCTGTATTTTTTTTTACTGTACATTAAATCAAATTAGTGATCTGTAACTTTGGTAATGATCAACATATTAATATTGTAATGTTGTTTAAGAATATGTCACCTTAAATAAAGCTTTGCTTTCAATATGTGTACAATCAACTGTTTCCTCTTTTAGCTGTTCAAATGAAATGCCTGTCTATTTTTCCAATTCCAGTTTTATTATACTATTAAAAAAATAAAATACCATATGGAACAAATTAAATATTAGTGGTCACAAAAATGCTTTAAAAATGTTAAGAATGAGTTATTTTAAAACAATCTGCTACAATAAAACATAAAATCACTAAAAAAAAGGATGTAATGTACGCATGGAACATTCACATATTGTTTGTTCATCACATTCTAACCCTGGTTAAAATGTACAAAGAACAATTTTATTGAGGCAGCATTTAAAGATGGTAACAGCTATTCGACAAATTCCTGTAACCAAAGCAACTTACAGTGCATTCAAAGCACATTTCAGTTTGTGTTTCTTTGGGCATCAAAGTCATGACCTTGGTGTTGCTAGTGCCATGCTCTACCTGTTGAGCTACAGGCCCCCCTTGAAAGCAAATAAGACAGAGAGAGTAAAAACATAAGTAGAACCAAGGACCGAAACTTTGTCAAAGTAAGAGCTGCTTATGAGGTTTTAGTCGGAGCAATATAGTTCTCGCTCACCCCCGCTCTCTCTCTCTTTCTCTCTCTCTCTCTCTTTCTCTCTCACTCACTCACTGCCTTGCTGTCTAAGTGTATGATTTTTTTTTCACTCGTTTCCAGGATCACAATGACAAAGTCTTCAAAACATTTGAGGAACCAAGAGAAAACTATTGTACCAATAATCTAACCATCACGAACGCCTCGAGTTTCTCTATGTCTTTCTCTGTATGTGTGTATTACCATAACAGTGCATCCCTCCTGCATTCACACATGTGCATACACCCCAGCTCTGACTTATACTAAACTGAGAGGTAAGTAAGATCTTATTCTGATTAACAGACAGAAATGTGAGTTAGTGATAGCAAAAGGTGACAAAATAGACATGCTGGCACACTTTTACACAATTCTGCATGTTTCAGTCAATCACTTTTATCCGTTAAATGTGAAATGATAAAAGCATGCTTTGTCTGAGCATAAAAGCTGAGAAAAAATAGACAAAAAATTTACATTTGGAACAGACCTACAGTATAGTGAGAATTGTTTATGCTTTGTAATTTCAGCTGAGAAATGCTCTGTAAACACACAAGACTTTGTTGATGCAGAGGCCTAGTTTTCTGATATAACTGTCATGCGTATAGAGAATATCAAAAAATCTCAATGTTGTTTGGCAGAAGTATCTTTTTGATAGACATTTTCTTTCTTGAGAGTTTAAGCTTGTGCAGTGTGCTAAGTTTCTCAATGCTTATAATGATTTGCTTTATGAGTGAATTGGTCATTAGCTTGTTTATTTTTATGGCTTTTTTAAATCAGAATTTATTCTGTAGCACAGACAAACCTGTAAGAATCAGTTTATGTAAAAAAAGCATTTCTTCTGCTTCGGGTTATAAAGAGTCTAAGTGTGGTAATGCATGAGAACCTTAACACACAGCTGCCAGTAATTACCTAATCATTAACAGTATACTGGGCAAGTCATAGTAGAAAACAAGACCAATAATAATAAACCATTTATTGTGCACTCTTTTGTTTTTTGCATATGACGTTCTTGATATTTTTAGACTTAAATATGCCAACATTTAGATGCTTATCCAAAGTGATTTTGCATACATTTTATCAGTTTGTGTTTTTCCAGGGAGTGAGCCCACAACTCTTACATAGCAAGCAATATATTATGTATACCTTTTCTGATTGTAATTGCTATTATGGTTTATGGACTACTAATCCAAGAAACAGATAACTTCTACACTGTAAAAATTAAAAGATCCTTGAGGCACCATTTGAGGTTCTTCACACTGCCACACTGGCAGAACGGCAGGAAGACCTCGGAGGAACTTCAGGGCTGAATTTAAAGTGCACAAACTTCACAAGAACTGCCAAGACTGTTAATAGTTTCTCAGAGAACTGCCCTTCGTAAAAAAGTGCCTTGAGGTCCTCCTGGCGGTTCCGCCAGTGTGGCAGTGTAAAGAACTTTAAATGGTTCCTCAAGGATCTTTTAATTTTTACAATCTAGAGTGTAGAGCTAAATCAATTTCTAAGCAGGAGTTTATAATTAGTTTGAGAGGGTGTTTACATCACTAATGGGAATTTTATGCTGTCAATATGTTGTAACAATATGCTGTCACGGACCAAATTTTGCAACAATGTGCAATTAATATGCAAAGAAGATGAATTTAATATAAAAAAGTATCTAAAATTCAAATGTTCCACATAAGAAATATTTTATTGAACTACAAAATAGTTGAGCATACTATTTTCTTAACTGAAACAGAAATGACACAATACAATAATAATAATATCTTTTGTGTTTGGTTAAATATTAGGTCAAACTGAAAGATTACTGTGGATACTATACAATGGATACAAAATACACTGAGTAAAATAAAAAATACCTTTTGTAATTAATATAATTTAATAATAAAAAATATCTGAATCAGTCGAAGATTCATTTGCATTAATATTAGAAGCAAATGAACAAACACAAAAGAAAAAATATTTATATATTTATATACCGTGTTATAGGAAAATGAACAAAAGTGTAATTATTGTTCAAACTAAATATATTCATGCTTATGATCAAACCAGTTTTAGCTAAAACATCAGATTATGCATAATGTAAGGCATACACTAATTAATTACATTTGCAGTTTACATTTACGCACCTATCTGATGCTTGTATCCAAAACAAGTGCTTAAAGGATCCCAAAACTTTTTGCATGAACTGCCAAGATTAATTAGTTAATAGTTCCTCAGACAACAGCCCTTTGTAAAAAAAAAAAAAGATGCCTCACGCTTCGCCAGCGTGGCAGTGTGATTTTGTGAATTTTTACAATGTATGCTTGGTTGTTTAAACCCATGTTGGGTCAAATAGGGAAATTTTCTATGTTAAACTAACGGCTGGGATTATTCACATTTCACCCAATCAAGGGTTGAACCATGCATTTTTAGAGTGTAATTAGCATCTTATTTTTTCATTTTATTTATTTAAAAGCCTTTTTAGCTCCATAATCTTTCATTTAATCTTGGAAGAGCATCCATAGGAATGGCATTTTATTGTTATGTATTTATTATTATTATTTTGTAACACTTTTAATTTAACGGACATACTCCATGTTTATTTAAGAATATGCACAATGCGTGTAAAGAAACACTCTGTGTTTGAAACCCCTGAATTCGAGGTTACTTCTTAGACAATACGGGCTTTAGATTATATGTAACATTTTCCTAGGAATTCTCAAAACATTTTTGCTTTAGGAAAAGTAAATTTCCTGGGTGCTGCCACGGGACAAAATTTAGGATTAATGTACAATTAATATGCATGTAATACCGCATAAGCCGTGTAGTGTCTGCATATTTTTTTTCATGCAAACATGAAAATGTATCTGGTAATAAATCTGTAAATAGATTTTTCCTACACTAAAGGTCATTGCTGCTAATTAATATACCAATAAGTTTGTGCTAAAATTTAAAGCTTTTTTAGTTTAAATAACAGTTTACCTTTTACTTGTTTATTAAAAAACACAAAACTCTAATTTATATTATAAATACTATATATATATATATATATTTACTGCAGTGATTGTGATAGCATTAATGGGGACATACAAATATATACATATAAAGGCAGATGTAAGACACGTTTGGATGGTAACCTTTTGGAACTGTTAAGAGATGATTTACATGTATTTTTATGTATCCTTAACATGAATCCTTTTCACTGGTTTCCTCTATTTGCAAGTATTACCTAAAGATACATATTGTGGATTGACTGTAAGGTAGGACACATTAATCTGAGGATAATTCATGGAACAATTGTGTCTAGCAAGTCTAGCACAAAAATTCTTATTTGTATTTGGGCATTAAAACATCTACAAACACCGTATCTGCTCGTACCATATTATTTTACACCTTTATTCTTTCATCCATATTATGCTAATAGTGAGGTTTGTGTAGGTGACTTGAGCTGCATTCATACTGTATTTTACCACTGAATTACGATCACCCTTGTCAGCCATCACATCCGCCAAACCTGCAACCTGTGTGGTGTCTCATTCTTATTTACTGTCTCTTAAGGTTTTATAGCTGTGTACAAGATATTGCAAAAAGTGGGTGGACCTGTAGTATTGACCTTCATGTCAAAAGGTTACATTTAGGCAAAGAACTGCATGTAGGCAAAGATGTTTTTGTTTTATTTATTTATTTATTTATTTATTTAGAGAGAGAGAGAGAGAGAGAGAGTGTGGAGGGAATCACTATGTGTGGGTGGAAAAGGGGTGAGGTAAGGAGACAATATAGTGGGGGTACAGCTGTGGTATGGAAACAATTTTTATGTTGTGGCTTACAGGAGGTAAACACTTGCAGAAAGAGACAGAGCGGAGGTGGGGTGTACGGAGGTTTCCCTTGTCTACTTCCTGTTTTGTCGTTGTTTCATGGTCAACTTCCTGTCACATGAACCACAGATTCTCACTGCTCTAAACGCAGTTTGTTTCTCACTCTTAAAAAATGCATGCAGATAGATGAAAGCTTATTAATTTAATTTTGGAAATACATATTATGTGATATATAATGCAAGAATTCAGATACATAGATAAAAAACAGGCAAAAACAGTTTCCCACTGACCAACACACACACACATATACACACATGACAGGAAGCTGTGTTTCTTACTCAGGTCGTATACACTTACATGCACACCCACGCCTTACCTGCCAGTTTGACAACTCTTATGTTCTTTACACTCACTAACCACAACAGATGCTAATCTCAAGATAACACCCTGAGCCACAAGCACAATAGGTCTCATAACCTAGCAACATCTTTGAACACTCTTTAATCCTGTTTCTGTTCATTTGTATAAAAGTTACAACTAGAACTACAGTATGCTGGATTCATTCCTTTTTCTGCTGCACATTCTTCATAAATGAGATTATATAAAAATTAGTTATCGGACCTAAATAACACAGCAGTGCTCTTTGGGAAACTGTGAGTATACAACAAACTGTTTATAATGTAGGACACAAGTTAAAAATAGACTGACAAAAAAAGGATGAGAGGAGAGAAAAAGGAAGAGAGATATAGAAAGAAAGAGAGTGGGAAACAGAAAGAGAGGGAGAGCCGTGACTGCATCCTCAGGATGTGGTTTTCAGTTCGGGGCTTTAGGGGAGGGGGTGATAAACCGAAGAGTAACCTTTTGATTGGTAACACCTGCAAAAGAAATTTGTGTATATGTGTGAGAGCATGTTATTACATTTGTGTAAAATGTGTTTGTGTGTGCTTAAGTGAGAAAAAGGCAGAGAGGCACTTGTGGCAGTGTTATAATTTAGTTAGCTGGAGTCATAGGTAGTACAAAGCACACAGCTTACATAGATAGGTGACATGAACAGATAGCACAAAATCAAAAACTACTGTACCGATTACTGGCAGAGAATGAAAATGGAAGGAATGCTGGTAAGTCTATAAACACTACAACAAAATAAATGTGAAAGTTGGATGACACTTTTAAGATTAATGATAAAGTAAAAAAAAATAAAACAGTAGAACAAAGAAAGGTTTTCATGGTGCATTGTAGATGCTTTCTGTTTCTTTGGATGTTTCTTTTTCTTTTGCTGTAATGTTAATGTAAATCTTGGTCGAAATATTAAAAAGAGACAAGAGAAAGCATTATGCAGGTGAAAAACATCTTTCATTGTCTTATTTACTTGTTCAGTTTTAAAGTTCAGTAATGTTTGTGAGGCTGAAAAAGTGGTGATGTCTCTTTATGTTTTTTCCACAGTTTTCAGATTGCATGACTGTCCTTTAACTCCCCTCTGTGGAGAAGAGTTTATTTACAACGTACATTTATACACGTACCCAAACGTGCCACATGGTTGATCATACTTCTGCTGAGGCTGAGTCTCTCTCTTTTGCTCTGATGTTTCGACCTCAGACAGAAGGTCAAAGGTCAAGTCAAGACCTTTACCAGCAACCATCAATGAGTAGCCTGACCCAGTTTGAGCTCTCCAACCACCTCCCATTTGAGGCCAGTGATGGCACAGGAAACACAATGTATGGAACAGAACAATCAGAGAATGCTTCCTACTGGGAGAATGTGTCTCCAGTCTCGTCTATGGCACCAAACAGGAACAAGGCATCTGGAATGTATGAAGCTATCTGGAGTTCTCACTTTAACCCACATGGGGAAACAGAGAGTTATGACACAATGGGCCGTAAACAACAGAAACTGGATTCTTTCTCTGAGGCTTTTTGCAGTCGTAGCACCTCACGAATACTGACTGGAGGAGTTCAGAATGGCTTCAACGTTCCATCAAACAACTCTACGCCACCTTTAAATGTTCTATCCTTCCCTTTTGATTTTAGTCCACCTCCAACACCCCTGCCTCCTTCCTCTTTTTCTCCACCTAAGCGACCACAACACTGCCTACCTGGGCAAAATCCTAACCAATCGCATATGCAAAGACAGACAGATGGCTCACTGCAATTATTCTCTGTATCCTCAACCCCCGCTGTCAGGTTCAATCATCCCATTTTGCTCCAGCTACCAGCTGAATACCCAGAGGGTTTGGACATAATACAGCCCCTTCCACAAGATTCAAATCCTTCCCTGGTTTATTCTGAGCATTCAGGGCCTCAACTGAAACAACAGTCTTCACAGAAAAGTAAAGGTATGCTTGCTCAATGATAAAATATTGTCTCAAGCCATAGAAATATTTTCCCAGTTGATACACACTTATTGGTGTCATTTGCAAATCTTTGTTGAGTAGCTCACGCATGACTATTAGAGATATCATTTCTTGCTTAGACTGTTTACCGTCTTTCAACCCTGCACTGGCCCATGCACAGTCTTGTGTACAGCTCCAGCTAGGTCATGAGCCTGGGACCTCTGAAGTTCACATGCCATGGCCTCAGGTCTGTCAACTGCATATTCAGACATTATTTATTTTCTTTTTATCTTTAACGGTGTTAGTTTGCTCAAGCATATTTATTTGATGCCTTATGGTTTTAACATCATGATTTTGTTACATTCGGAACCTTGTTCCATCTGTTTTTGCAAATAAAGCTAGTTAAGTTCAATTAGAAAAATAAACCATGTTCAATACATTACAATATCTGCATTTGCTCATTGCACAACAAATCTTTCTTTAACTTTTTTACAGGTGGGACTATTGTCTCATTCATTTCGACCTTCCCCTCAAAAGCTGAGTCTCCATGAGCAGGAATCGGGGTCTGGAGAAGGGTTAAAACTCATTTGCGGACCAAACTTCAGCTCTGGGTCCCCAGACAAACCTCTGGGGTCCTTTAACACACTGGTATGTGACCACATAGGAAGTTCTGGTGTAGCTTCTCAGATAAATTATTTAACCTTAGGGGAATTCTAATAATGTCATGTCATATGTAATTCTGCGGATCAGAGGTCAAAGATTACAATGTTGCTATTTTATAAATTGAACTTTCATGTATACAGTAACCTACATATATAAAATCATCCTAATGTTAGGAACATTCTGTAAAAATAGAACCTTGATATCTTTGACATAATCTTACTCAATCAATATAAGATCTAAATGTCAAAGATTTAAATCGTAGTGAAAGTGATCTTTCATATACAGCAACCTAAACACATAAAATCATCCCAATGTTCGTCACAATCTGAGAAAATATAACCTTGAGATCTTTAATATTGACTGAGTAAGATTATGACAAAGATTGAAACCATAGTGAAATTAATAGGTGAAATCAAATTTTCATGCTTGTTATCTCAGAATTAGATTTTTAGACTTTAGCCTGCAGATAGGGTAATATATTTAGGGGTCCAAGCATGAACCCCTGCTGTTGTTTTTCTAAGGATTTTCTTATTATTATTATTCAAGAGTTCAAGAGCGAAGCGCTGAAACCCCATTGTAATTGTTAAGATTTTTATTATTAGGGGTTCAAGCACTAAGCACACAGTTACATGTTTGTGCCATTTTTGAAAACAGTTCCTCTGCAACTGAAGAACTAAACATGCTTTGTAAAGCATGCCGATCCAGTGATGCAGATAATTGTAAAGCATATTTTGTGTACCAGTAGACCACATGCATAACTTATGTGCAAAAAAAAAAAAAACCCACAAAATGCTGTCTGTAATGATTACCCACCACTAATACTAACAATGACCATACATAACAAAAAACAACTTTAGCCTTTACAGGCACATATACATATTGTGTTATCACAAACAAACCCAAGCCATAAAACATTTTTTGCAGGTACAAATAGTCCCAAAATATGTACATATTTACTTAATCTGGATGATTTGTGTGGGTCTCTATTGTTTGTGGGCATCGTCATCTTCACTCGTGTGGTGATTATCATAGACATATAAATGATAACTAGACGCGACATCCGTTGCTGCGATACGCCAATGCGCCCGCCATATTGGCTGGGTCATGAGTACCCTTGGATCAAGTGCAACTAAACGGTAGAGCTGCGGTTTTAAAAACAAATTTTAAAAACAAAACGCTTCCATTTATCAACTGATATCAGTGATTTATGACCTACCTGGTATCCAAACCAATCTCCAGTTACATAAAATTGCGATAGTACGACAAGATAGTTAGAAAAATATTTATTTAATAAGGAATGGCAAGAGCTGCACATTTGTCATGTATATTTTGGGCTTCTTAACCTTTTGGTTAAGAATTGTGGAGGCACCCCTAATGTAATATAATTAATTTCACAAAAAAAAAAATAAAGTCTTCTAATGGAGGAAAATGCTTTTCTGTCATTAATCTCACCGTTTTTGTTTTTCAGGGGCTTCAGGTCAGAACATACCTTGTTCACTTTAAAATACTGAGAAAAATAGTAATGTATTTTAAATACTTTCTGTATTTCTGAAACTATTTCTGAAAGAATTTGAAAACTTTCTTAAGTCTCGACTCACAGCTAAATAGCGATATCGCTGATAAATGTTTAAATGACCAAATACAAACAAAAATAACTTTTTAGTCTTACATGTGAAAGGTAATTTCCCGAAAACTGTTTTAAATTGTGCGGCTGCTTGTACAGCCCCAAGCAGAACACGAAACAGGCAGTCCAGTCCAGTAATGAGAGTTATGGAAACGTTGACCTAGCTAAGATGGCGGCGGCGTTGACGTATGATCCAGCGGCCAATGTCGCGTCTAGTTATATATATATATATATATGTCTATGGTGATTACCATATGAATGGCACCCTCTGCGTGTGGGTGGGATCGCATTACAGATAATGGTTGACAAAAGGAAAAGTGTACCTCTTTTACTTTCATGCATATTACACAATCAGAGAACATCTGTTTTCGGTTTGAGTCGGTTTATTAAAAAGAAGACATTTTAAAGCTTTCTTTAGACATATGTTGCACGTTTCTATTATAAGAATTCGCAGAGTTTCGTTTTTTTATGACTCGTTTTAGGATTATGCTGGAGGAGGCAGCTGAACGCTGAAGACGCACACCGTTTACTTTCTTAATTTTACGAACGTGTTTTGTTGTTATTGTGAGTATACTCACATAAAAATAGACCCTTTACAGATTAAAAACATATATTACATTTATGTGTAAAAAAAATGCAAAAGCGATTCTGCAGGCGGTGTTACCGTTCGACTGGTGACCAACTTCCGTTTTCAGGTCCTCCGATGCAGATGTGAATAAACGGCCGCAGCACATTCTGCGATTCTGAAGGCACAAGCCGACGCGATATTTCGTTGCCAAATAAACGCAGAATTCGTCATTACATTGTTTTGGCAGTCTTGTAAAGATTACAAATTATTGGTGTGATTGCCCGTCAAGGCTGGAGTACGGTAAATAAACAAATAAAGCGGCTTGACGCGGGATTCGAAGTTGAGTGCAAAAGTGTAACGCCTGGTTCATACATACTCCATTTGCAGTGCATATGCAGTGCATAACCGGCACGCGACATTGTGCTTTCACACATACCATGTTTGCAGTACCCTGCTGTCTGTCACGTGATCAGCAACTTTCTGCAAACACGCCCCTTCTCCAGAAAGGTCAGTGGTTCTCGGACCATCAGCCTATCACGTGATTATCACTTTCTGCAAAGAATCCTCTCTTTCGCACAATATAACATGTAGTGTATTTTACATAAAAATATTTTCGACCGGATGAGTTATTTTTGCAACTCCTGAAAACGCTTTTATTTTTCCAGCTTAATCTAGTAGAGTAAACATAAAAATAGTTTTAGATATAGATTTGGATAGATACATTCGGACTACATTGTTTATCTAGTAGCCTAAGTGTTTTGCTTTTTCTTACTTTATCCCGAAATAAAATAAGAGGACTCTCAAAACTATAATATTATTATTTTAACATATTTATGTTAATTTGTGTGATTTTGAGCACGATTTATGTGCTATCACTTTAATTCAGTACAGCAAAAATAGACTTGATACGTAAACGATTGCTTTACTGCTGCACGTACTGCAACCGTAGCTGCAACGGACGGACGGCATCGCATCTGCGTGCAGTGTGTACGATCTAATCTGATAACATAGGCACGTAAAAATACGCACTGCAAACGGAGTTGTGTGAACCAGGCGTAACACTTCCCCTACATCGCTATCCTCCACACTGAGCTTCGACAATCTCGTTTTTAAATTTTTCCATTTTTCCCGATTTTATATATGGCGTGACATTTTGAATATGACTGAATCAAGGGAATGTGTCCGTCTAAACTTGTGACCTCTCTGTTTACAATTTAATCATTGTTTTATTATATGAAAAGTTTAGTAACCGTGGATTTGTAGACTTATTGTCATTTTATCGTTCCTGTGGTGAAACTATTGTAAATTTGTGACTACTGTGTTTTTTTGATACGAATGCCGTGGTGAAACAGTTACTACTATAGTAAAACATAATAAGTTTTCGTTAAGGACTGGCTGATGTGTCATTTAAGTTCAAGTTTATTTGTAAAGCGCTTTATCAATGTAGCACTGTTTCAAAGCAGCTGTAGTGATCTTCACACGAGGCACCAATTAATAGTGATTTTTACACGGGGCACCAATTAATAGTACGCCTTACACAGGACACTAGAGATGTTAGTAAGACTCGATCCCACGTCACTTCAAGTGTGTGTCGGATGACCTCTCCCTCCAGTTGAGGAATTCCACCTCAACATTCGTTGGAATAATCCAACATAAATCATAAATAATATGATAAGAAAAATTATGTAAAGTGGAGGGAGTAAATCACCTGGGGTATCTGAAGGATACCTTCAGTGGAGAAGGAGTCTGAATCCGTTCAACAGCCTTGAACACGAAGTGCTGTGGGATGCTCATCTCCTGGAGCACCGAGAGGGTCCTAGCGATCTGGAACACGCAGATGAAGGTACCTGGAAGTGAAGGTTGCTCTCCTGGGCTTAACCTTGTTGCAGACGTTTGTTATTGCCTTTCTGGACAGCAGGCTCTGAACGTGGTTTCTCTATTTCAGTCTTTGTGGGGAGACTCAGAACTGGGTGATCTGTTATGCTTCCTAGCACAGGGACCAGAAATTCAGAATGGGTGATCTGTCATGCTTCCTAGCACAACAGCCGGAAACTCAGAACGAAGAATTTGTGTTGAAAGGGTACTTTTATCCCCTTTCAGATAAGGAGGAGATTGCATTTTGGCACTTGTCCCTTGCAGGGCTGTGATTGCTGATTATGTCAGAGGGGCTCACTCATCCTTTTGCCTCTGTAGTGAACGTATTTGCATAGAGTAAAGCACAGCATTAAAACTGTGTCTTCACTGTTTTACCTATGCAATTCTCACTTTCCAAAATACCTTTAGCTTTGTCCTGAATACACAGAGTATAAACATGACAGAAAGATGTTTGAAAGATGAACTATTATGCATGCATTCATTCATATGTAAATAGCATTTGTAAAACTTCCATATTTAACACAAATGACTATTACAAAGTATGTTCTCAAAGAGTACAGAATTAATATGTGATACTTTGTGTACATTTTTATAAATTAAGGAATGTAGGGATGTGTCCTTTGTTTTAGCCAAAGCTGCCACATGGCCAGTTAATTACGTGCCACAGGTGAAGGTCCTGAGGAGTTTTATGGCCAGGCTGGCCTGAATCTTTGGGTGAGGGTTTTAGTTTGATGATAAGGCTGCCCTATAGAAGGTGTCTGGCAGTTTCTCTGGTAGCCTTATCTGATGACACTGGTCCCTTGTTTACATTAAAGAGGGACCCTGCTGTAAAGTTGGGACCTGAAATGCCTTCTGGTGTGCTGTTCACTACACAGCTTTACAGGGAAAAAACCCCAAAATGATACAAGCATGGAAATATAAAAGCAAATTTAATAACTAATATCTAATATAAGCAGTCTCCTAGTGAGCACTCCAACACGGCAATGGTGGCAAACTCCATTAATGAATGTATATGTATGTATGTATGTATGTATGAGAGAGAGAGAGAGAGAGAGAGAGAGAGAGATCCTCTAATGCGTCACAGCTGCAATCAGTAATTTGATAAAAAAATTATTTGATGTAAAGCGATGTACTAAATTTACTTTATAATTGTGTCACTGTTAAACCAGCTTACAGCTCATGTGGCCGATATCACACACTGAATTTAATTAGGGTTGATGATTTTGACTGAATTTAGATTGGGTCTGATTTGTGTTAGTTGTGATGAAATTAATTTGTGTTTATGTTAAACTGGGTAGTAATTAATAAGGCCAATATTGTACAGTAAAGGATTGTTTAGTTGGGGGTGAGTTGGCTGAGTGCAGCTATAACATCAGACTGCTGACATAGACAGAAAAGAAGTAGTTAATTAGTTCAAGTTAAGTAAAGAAATTAGCGTAAATACTGTTTAGCATTATCATTAATGTAGTGACTAGCATTAGCATTAGTATTAATGAGTGCAGGTTCTCCTGGGGGTCGCCGCCTCCTTCTGACAGATCCAACGTCAGGTCAGGGTATGGACTGGATACAACCTCCGAATAATAAAAGACAGACAAACTGAGAGCAAAAAACTATTCCACACCCTTAGATGCAACAAGTACATCAGATTGTTAGGGAGGTGTTCTCGGTTCCGGTTGGCCTAATTAATGCAGCCTAGCAATCCCTTACGGGATTTGTGGTATATACTGTTGGACTATGTGTATGCTATGCTAAAGAGATAAATCTTTAATCTAGATTTAAACTGAGAGAATGTGTCTACCTGCACAGCACTAAGAAGACTATTCCAAAGTTTAGGTGCTGAATAGGAGAATGATCTACCACCAGCATTTGATTTAAAAATTCTAGGTATTACCAACAGGCCAGAGTCCTGAATGTGTAATGGACATGAGGGACTGTAATGTATTAGGAGCTCACTCAGGTACTGAGGAGCTAAACCATGTAATGCCTTAGAAGTAGTCAGTAAGATCTTAAAGTTAATGTGTTACGTGATGGGTAACCAGTGCAGTGTTGACAGTACCAGGCTAATATGTTCAAACTTTTTGTTCTTGTACTCTAGCCGCTGCATTTTGAACTAGTTGGAGCTTTTGTAATAGGCTAGCCAGACAGCCACCTAATAATGCATTGCAGTAATACAGTCTAGACATCATGAATCCGAGAACCAACTTTTCTGCACTTGATAGTGACAGCATATGGCGTAGTTTAGATATGTTTTTGAGATGAAATCGTTTTCTGTTGTGTTTCTTTTAAAAGCTCTAAAATAAATCGTATTTAAAAATCACAATTCATTATGTAATTAATCAAAGAAAATAATTATTTCACTATATTTTATTATTATTATATTTTATTTTTTATTTTTAGCTCATTCGTTTTATTTTTCAAATTATTCACTGTTTTGCAAATTTACAAATGATCAAATAAGTTATTATTTAATCACAAGTAATATATAATAAATGATATACAATAAATAATATAATAAAATAAAATAATAATAGGTTCGGTTAAAATTCTTTCAGGGTGTCACGGAAGCTCATGCATTTTGGCAAAACGTCACATTTAAATCCACTAAAGATAATACACAGTGTGTTAAAACGTGCACACTGCCTCTACCAGCTGTACTGTATGTCCTGGATATCTTGATTGACATGAGTTTCGTTCAATCAGCAATAAGAATTCCATTCCAACAAAGTACCTACCTTTATCTGGTTTGTGCGATTTGTCGTTGTGTTTTCACAAAACTTGCTGTTTTGTTTTCTCACTTGTCGTAGTGTTTTCTGACTTATTTTGTTTCCGGAATTGTTGTTGTGTTTTATGGTTTGTTATTTTGTTTTTAAATTTAGGATTGTGTTGTTAGATTTGTCATTTTGATTTGAGATTTGTTATTTTGTTTTGTTTTTAGTTTTGCACTTCTAGACCACTGTATTAACCAAATCATAAAATAGTTACAAAATTCCATGACATTGTGTTGGTTGAAGACAATTTGGATGTGCATAATTTTGGTGTGTAACTCAAAAAAGTAAAAATTTGAACTTATATATCCCTTAAATGTTTAAATTATTTAAAACTAATACAATTTTTGCTTTCACAGCCAAAGTGCAACTTTATTAATGTTTGGTTTCTCCTTGTGTAGAATGCACCCATTGCTGTGTACACGGGAATCCCCTTCAACAGTGTGATCCAGCTGGGCAGGGAGCTCATGGAGAGCTGGGAGGGAACTGTATCTCACCATACGCCTGCCCCAATGCTGAACCCCACTCGCAGTGGAACAGGACTCTTCTATAATCTGCTTTTCCCCCTAGCATTGGAAAACAGACCACTGTGGACACATGAAAGCAAAGGCAATGAATCAAAAAGGTTAAATTTAAGATCCTGAATTGAGATCATATCATGAATTCTTGTATTGTAATAATGGGGCTCAAAATCATGCATATTTATCCTTTCTTATTGCCAATTATGAATACAGTTATTTACAGTTATATAAGTTGCTGAAAAGATGGTAAAATTATGGAATTATTTGACAAAATAATTTAACTATAGGCAAAAATATGCAAAATTGCTGGTGTGATTTTTTTAAAATCATTTTTTACTCTGCTTAATAGAATTAGTATATTTACTTTAAGAAACTGGTTTTAATCAGAAATCTTTTTGCGTCTCAGATGTATAAATATAGGCCCAAATTTCCAAGCTGATCTGCCTGAACTAATAAAAGAAGAGGAGCATGAAGTACAGCCAGAAGAACTGGTTAGAGAGGAACTATTGTGGGAACCTTGGGCAGAATTAGAAAAGAGTGACACCTCTTTACAGCATGGCAAGTAGAAATGACAATAAGACATTTTAATTGTTTACTGGTCTATTCAAACCAACAATGCGCATAAGTTATGCAGACACTTCTTTTGCAAATTTGCAGAGAATAATTTCTTCCTGTCCTCTGTGTCTTAGTGGAATTTTTTTTAGACCTGAGTGCTTCTAGTGTTCTACCTAGAGGTGGTGCCAATTTGGAACTTGCTCTACACAGTCTGTCTCGTTGCAAAGGAAAAATTCTAGTAAGTACAAATCGAGACGAGTCGGTGTTTATAGATAAGAAAAAGATTCCAAAATATTTTGCATAATATTAAAAAGGGTATTAGCTAATGAGTAGTAGCTGGCCTGGACATGGTTTACATGCAGTATGACTTATACCACACAATACATGCGTTCCTGTAGCTCACTTGTGGTTGCAACACAAGGAGACACATTAGTAAAATGTATAGCTTAAATGCAGAAGTCAATTCGGATAAAATCATCCGCTATATAGTAAAAAGAATATTTGTTTATGTAGCTTACCTGGGAGAGTATTGCATTAACAGTGCAAAGTTAAAGTTAATGTTACATTCCCAGGGTACACGCATCGTAATCAAATGTATAACCTGAATGCAATGCAAATCACTTTAGATAAAAAGCTGCAAAAAAAAAGTAAATGTTTCCCCTCACCTTCAACAATCCTATGTAACAGGAAGCACTGGAGATGCTACTATTTTCAAACTCACCTCCATCAGAAGACTACCACTATTCTGGTAAACAATCAACTCTCAACATTTACACCCAAGCAGTATTAAAAAATAACACCAATCTTGCCTTTTCTGTACAGGCACTGAAATTTGGACTTTGTGTGAACAGAGACTATTCTATAAAGCATTTACAATTTATGGAAAAGATTTTTCCATTATTCAGAAAATGGTAAAGGATCAACTAAAGTCTCAGCTAAATCAATTCACAGGGGATTAAAGCTTTAAAATTAATTTAACTTATTCATACTTTTGTCAGGTGAAAACGAAGCAGGTGTCACAGTGTGTAGAATTTTACTATCACTCCAAGAGACTGTCAGAAAAAAAAAGAAAAGAGAAGGAAAAAGAACATGCAGAGGAAGAGTGCAACACCTTTAACCAGGTAACACCAAGCAGCTGTCAGTCCAGGGATAATGCCTCATCTAAGTGAAAATCATTTGATTACAAGAGACTTTGTCATTGACAGGTACCTGCAGTCCCAAAGATTCTAGTTAACCAAACAAGTATTGAGAGATTGATTCATACTCCACTTCCCACAAGTTTTCCCTGCAAACAGTGTGGAAAGTATGAAACTTTGTATTCTAGTGTTCTTGTTACTTGGTTACAAAAAAAAATGCTCCTATTGAAAGTGTTTAAAAGTGACATCTAGTCTCTAACACTTCAAATTTGTTTCAGGATGTTCTACAAGATTAAAAGTAGAAACGCTCACATGAAAATCCATCGGCAACAGCAAGAGGACTGGAGAGTAAAACTCCAGCTACACCCAAGCCAGCATCACAACCTTAGCCCAGCCAGCGCAACGCCCTATAAAAGCCAGCAAATCCCAACACACAACCAGCATCAGAACTACATTCTGACCCAGAGCAGGATTCAGAATGTGGTCCAGTCTCAGACCCAGTTGGAATTTCTTCAGAACACAAAGACAGAGTTCATACCAAAGCAACAGTACCAGTTGTATGACACCCACTCAAAATCTCCAGACCAAAGCACCTCTCATGCCATTTCACAATGGACTGTAGACATGGGCCTCCCAGCACAGCGTAAAGACAGGTGGCCACTTCAATAAGAGATTTAAAGTAGAGGTGCACCATTTGAAAATGCAGGACAGACATTCATCTTTGTACTGCCACAAATCGTTTTAAACCCAGTTGACAAAAGCAATTCGTTTAGAGTTGATGTTAATTCATTTAATAAAATCCTCACAATAAAGACAACTCAAGTCACTGCAAGGAGACAATAATAAACATGACCAGAAAAAGTTTAAGAAAGAACACGTTTATTACACAAAACAAAATGATCCATTAGGTCCTCAAAAGGTGAGAAGGGAAACAAGAGTTAGTCAGGGCAAAATAATTATGAAGTAATAGATATTATAAAGCCCATAAAAGTCACCTAATTTGACCATGAAGCTCAGGTGCAGTCACAGTAGAACGCCACTTCACCACACGCACATAATCAGCTGGCGTTTTAAGAGCTGTGGCTTGTGCGTTTTTTTTTGCTCCTTGAACAGAGGGCTTTGTAACGGTGCGTTTTTGGAGTGACATGGGATTGAGCACTTTGGGAAGAGGAGAAAGACGTGATTAAATGAGGATGCAAAAGCCACAGCTGTCAGATGTAAGGTGAGAGATGTTTTTGGGCCAACATGATTGACACGAACACACCTTCACACAAACGCTTAAATCAGATTGATTGGAGTTTAATTTTGGCTTATAAGGGTTAGGTGCTTTTACACCATTGTAACCCAAGCCCTTATCAGCACTCTGATTTTTAGACAAGTTGATGTTAGGGTTTCTTACACAGAAGTGTTGTTCCAGTGTTAACCTTGTTGACCCCAAAATGACTAACTTAAGCTACAATTTGCTGGCTAGGGAACTTAAAATAAGTTAACAAACCCTTCACAGGGTGCTTGATTTGCCCAATCCCAGGGGTCTCAGCTTTGAATCGCCAGTCCACAAACACACTTTCAGTGCCATGCACTGGGTAAATACACCTCACAGTCATTCTGATTAGGGAGGAAAAACGGTTTAGTGCCTAAATGTTTAATAGCAGCGTGATAACCCATGAACGAACTGTAGAAATACCTGTATGCAGAATCTCTGGTAATGACTGGTTTGCTCTCAGTAGAATACAACTCATGAAATATGATCTCATTTTCATAAGTCACATACTGCTGATCAATCTGAAGTGGAAATGAAAGTTAAGATTTAAGGAATTATTAGTATTAAGGAATTTTGTATGCATCTGTACAGTCAAGCTTTTTTTGTTGTGACAGACAAAACCATGTATGGTAAAGTGACAAGCTTTTGAACAGCACCTGAACTCTAGTTCCACATGTCGTAAGGCCAAAAGAGAACAGGACTCTACTATCATCAGACTCTATGGGGATGCAGCTGGTGTCCAATAGCGTGGTTTGGGCAGGGTCAGCAGTTGGGACAGCCTTAGTGATGTCGCTCACCACAGTCATAACACCCTCAGTGGAGCACACTGCAAAAAGGAGGCATTATAAAGCCTCTCTCCATAATGAAATTCACAAGCACTCACATACAATTAAAAACAAATCATTAGATTTGGCTTGTATCCATATTTAAAAGACATTTAGATGCAGAAAGAAAATTCTGATAGATTCCAAGGGCCAGATTACCATGAGTACAATTCCAATAAAGGCATCTGTGGAAAAGCTGTGGGCGATTTACCACAAAGGTACATTAAAGAATACAGACAAAGCATCTCATTTCCATAATGACCAACGCAATACCAGCACAGGGTAACAAGCAGAGCTGATGCACATGAGCCAATAAATCACACGCACAGCTGGATAAGACATGTTTTTCTGCTGTAAACACTGGCGCAAATATCTGTAATCTTGCATCTGGGAAAGGAAACTTCTACAAATGTATATGCGATAAGGTCAGTCGCAAAAACAACTATGCCACACCTCTTCAGTGCGAATCATTCACTGTGCATCTTTAGTAAGTCCTGACAGTCATTATTTAATGCCAAAAATCATCATTTGCACAAGCTGTTAGTAAATCTGGCCCTAAGAGTCCAATTTAAAGAACAGTCTTTGTACCCAAGAGCTCTGTGGTTTGGAAGAGGCAGCGTTTGGCTGAGGTCTGCTCAATCTCCAAGGTTTTAGCATTTCTGGTGAGGAGTTCAAAAGCACCATAGAACTGCTGCAGCGTAATATCCTTCAAGAGAGATGTTTGTTATACAAAGCCTCAACAAGCCAAGAAATTCAAGCAATGGTACAAAACCTCATAAAGGTATCCAATTGTAAACAGAGGCACATCCAGGATGAGGGTGTTGCTGTTATTGTTCATGATGTAGCCCCGCTCAGACGCCAGCTGCTGGGTCAGAGGATAGTGCCCAATAGCAATGTCCCACAAGTAGTCATATTGGTGATGGTCCTTCTTAAAGCTTATGCCATTGTCAACACACAGGCTTTCAAACACTGGAGGTACTAATAAGAAACAAATTTAAGTAAATAGGTCATGGGAATAAAAAGCTCATTTAAATTCAAAAGACTCTTACAGACATCACGGTTTAAAGCAATCACAGATGAAAGATGGTAATAAGCCTCCCCTTGAGGCATGATATTTAGAGTCCATTTTATCTCCAGGGAGTACTGAAAGAGTCCCTCAGCAATATACTGGAAGCAAGAAAGTAGTGGTTACTAGAGTCAAGCATTGAAAACAAGTCTCTTGCAAACCCAATATTTTAAACGCACCAGTTTTTCCACTACATTGTCATCAAATGGCACCCTGAGGATGTATGCAAAGGTATTATTGTCATGTGGAACTCTGGTAATCGTGTACCCCATCTGGACAGCAGTTAACATGGTAAACTCCTGCCCATTTAGCATCACAGACACCAGTTCCACATCAAAAGGGATATTACCCAAAAAGATCGTGAAGATTCGTTCTTCAGGTGTCGTTTCTAAGAAAGTCCAGTGTCAAAGGTCATACAATAAATTCTATGAAGGGTCAATGAAATCCAAAACAAACTCAAACTTACGGTTTACTGAAAAGGGAGGACGTGCAATCAGTGGAGTAGCCATTTGCCGAACAACATGATGTCTGGTCCTCACACCACTTTGGTCCAAAAATGCTTGCTCATAGGTCAGCTGGACCGTGTACAACTCATTATATACATTGCCCATCACAAAGCTCTGTGGGTAAAAATTTAACACCACTCTTACAAAAGTCTGAAGATCAAAGAGTTGCATGCATGGATAGATTGCAGTACCTTTCGGACCCCTCCCTCCGCAGCAAATGGGATACTGCTGTCTACGGTCTCGTCGACGATCATTACAGCGTAGCCCCTGTCTGTAGCTGCCTGGGTGTCTACAAGCCAGCCATCAACTCCAATGCCTATGTACTCACTCTGTAAATCAGTGGGGCCAACAACCAGTGGAGTCATCACTACAGGAGTCCTCCAGTGGAGCCGGTCACCATCAAAAGACCCCTCATCTGATATGTAAGGAAGCACATTTAATCATGACATTTAATGCCATTGTAGGGCACAACACAGAACCTAAAAAAGGCAAAGCTCTAGAGGTTTAAGCACAATTTCACTTGATTTCAACTAAATCTTACCCTTACCTACCTATAGAACATGCAGCAACCAGTTCTACAATGACCACCATCCAGCTCTGTCTAAAAAACACTGTAGCCTGGATAACTTCAACTGCCACGCCATTTACCTGAAACAAGTTGGATGCAATCAAAATTAGGAGACTACACTAGTTTAGAAATAAAACTCAAAGACAATAGGGAGACAACGCCCATCCAGAGGGACACCTGTGAGTTTCAGCTTGTACATGCCAAGATCTCAGTTTAAAGCTATTTATCAGCACAGATATCAATACTAATGCAAACAGAGTCGCACTACCAATGCTAATAATACAAATACTAATGCAATCACACTGCACTAATACTAATATAACTATGTAAATGTAAAGCGGTTTTGAAAGTGAAACACTGTAAAATGCACTATATAAATACTGAATTGAAACGTACAAACAAGCCAGACAAATACTTTCCCATTATTCAACATCCTTACCAATTTGATGGAAGCATGAGGTTGCCCAAAGGATGAACGGAAGACAATCCTGCCTGGAGTAAGCATTATGAAGTAGCCTTGGTTAGCAGCATCTTGTGTTGACATTACTTCTGGCTGCTGGTTCTCTGCTTGTAACATAACCTGCAACGCTTCAACTGCAGACTGCCGAGCCTTAACACAATTCAAGCAAAGTGTAAAAGACAACTCAACCCTCAAGAGAATAATCAGCTACTTACCATAGAGAAGGATACAGCAAAGTCATCTTTAAAAGCACCAGGGTTAGGGCACGGTAGACCACTTTCAACTGATACCTTGGTGGGGGTACAAAAAAGCAGCAGACACACACAAAGCTAACCAACATGAACGTCAAAACATAGGACAAAACCTTACCTCCATGTAGTTCTCCTCACAGATAACCTCTCTTGGAAAGAAAGATGAAACAAAACAAGTCTTAGAGACATTGACAAATGATTCTTCGCCATGCTGATCTGCAAGTGTCATCCTAAACTTGAAGGTAAAGACCTCATCGTTCTGTAAGGAAGCATCAATTGCAAAGCAATGAATCTCAATTGCACTTTAGTCAAACTAGAATTTGATTCAATTTACATCAGAAGGAAAAACAAGTCAATCTTAAAAATTATTCTGTGATGCATCATTGTGTTACCTGGTTTTCCGTATGACAGGAGAAATATGAGGCTCTCAGAACAGCATGGCCAACCAGAGGCTGAACAGAGTATGTGTAACCACACTTGGCCCCATAGTGCTGCATGATAGGATATGAACCGCTGTCATCTAAAAACAAATTAATCTTTAAAATACTGCATACGACTCCTGAAGCAAAAAGGAATGAAAAATAGCTTAATATAATAACTTAAGACACACCAACTGCCTCAAAACGAGGTTCATTGCCAGAAGGTGGGAGATCTACAGAGATAAACAGATGGCGGTCCTTGCATTCAACTACAATGGGAACTACAAGGTTAAAAAAAAAAACTTTAATGTTTGTTTAAAAAACTACATTATGGTTTGAGACAAATACAGACATGAATGACTTCCTAAATGAGTTTGAGTTTCTTACTCTGAGGCAGTTTGGGGGACTGATGCAATGGGCTTGTAGGGTCATGCAAAGCACAAGTTAGTACACACAGGAGAAGCAAGGCTCTGTAAAAAACAACAACAACACATTTGCAAGGCCTGTTAGATTAATTAAATACAAAGAAATAAACTTAAGAATAACTACCCTGCAAAAAATCCAAAAGCCATCACCACTGATTAACTAGGTATCTATAGTGTGGCAGTCAAAACCACTACCAGGACACTACACCAAAACAAAATCCTGGCCTTGATAGCAAAAAGAATAGTAGCACAAGGCTCCAGGCTAGATTTTAAACATTTTATGCTGATTGATTTGTTAGGAAACACATCTGCAGATTGGCTACTTTAAAAGCTTAAGTTAACCATACACTGAAAAAAGGGAAAAGCAGTTTTACTGAATTTACTAAAACAATACACGTACAGTCTACTTAATAAATTTCTGTTTGAGATGCAAACATAACTTTATTGTGTAAAGTCTAAATGAAATTCAACACAGTCATCAAAACATGATATAATCACTTTGCAAGAAAATGTTCAAATTGATTCAGATTTCCAACAAATGGTGTTCACATAAAATGATTTTTTCTGCTGTTTGATTTACTTAATTAAAATGAGCTCATGTCACACAATTACTTTGTATTTTCTACTCAACATAATTATATTGCATACAATTAATCTAATTCAGTTTTGTGAAGTATACGTGATGTTCTCTGATCGTTTGCACGTGCACGAGAGCATCCGAGCATGCGCTTTGAAAACCAGGACCGTTGGTCTGCAAGTAGGGCTCGCTGCAGCCTGCGGTGGACATCAAACTCCTCCCACATCAAACTCCTCCCACATCCAGATGTGACGTCATAGGTCACGCTCACATCAAATACGTAATCTCTACTGTCCCGCCCCAGAAACCCGGTTAAATGTGCGCATGTGCAAAGTTGCATATATACATGTCTATGGTCGGCAGTATGGGATTCAGATATTTCCTACCTTAAAACCACTTTTGCACTTTAATTTAGAATTATTTGAAGCATTTAGTAACATATAAACATTAGTGTTATTAAAGATTTATTAACATTCAAAGTTTTTTCCAATTAAAAGAGCACAAAGCTTAACTTCCAGGTCTTCGGAAATATCATAAATCCTAAACGTCTGTAACGCAGTAGAGATAACGTTTTATTTTGTTTTACTAATACACACTTTCTTGTTTGTAAAATGATATCTAGACTAAATTAAATCTAGCCCAACTCCACTTTGGTGAAGAATATCTAATATACGATGCTTATGTCGCCATAACTGTAGGATGCTTGAATTGTTTTATTAAAGTTATAAAATGCGTCACTAAAAACTTTAATACCATATCTTATTCATTTATGTAACGCTATAGTTTCCTTTTTATTAGGATGATCGATCCTACCCTACCCCAAAATGATTAAAATGTAAGTTAACAGTCTTTGTTGACGGACTTTGCAAAGCTGGTTAAAAGGTAAGAGTTTCAGTAAAAAATCGTATGATATATTGTAAAAATGCAGTCATTATCAGATTAAATGCAACAATAGTGCTGTAAGATAACACCACACGCTTTTAAATCATGTCGACGGTATATTTCGTCAAGTGTTGTCATATAATTTATTTTCTGAGGTAATAATAATTATTACTCGTAGTTTATCAAACTTATACAATGTGATTTAAATCACTCACAAATAGAAACCAAGTTTATCAGGCGAATAATAATGCCTGTCAATACATTGGCTAAAAAAATGTTAATTTCACAGCCTTTGAGTTCATTTAGATTTTAGGTGTAGGATTTGGGTGGGGGAGGGGTTCGTCGCCGTTGTCATATCACAGTAATGGTCAAAAGCTTAGACATAAATGTACAATTGCACTGTCTGTTTGTTTATACTTTATATGCATCAATCACAGTGTATACAGTGAGAAATGTTGAGGCAGAAGCGAGTCACCGCGAGGCGTCAGCGTTAACGCTTGACGGAGGCGTTGTCTGAAGCTTGGTGCTGGCGCAACTGTCAAAGTGGCGACAGCCAATCACATCTAGCTCGGACTGCAGCACAAACCACGATTGGCTAGCGGCTGCACTAGTACATTTGCATAAAAGCGCCTGCGTTGCCACTTGAAAAGTTGAAAGTATTTCAACTTCTGCCCTTGAAACAACGGACCCAACCCGGACGGTGGCATAACCTTTAATCCTCCCTAGTGTTGTCAAAAGTACCGAGTTCGGTACTTTAGGTACTGAAATTTTAAAACTTCCATTTCCGCTCACATTTGAGCGCCGATATTTAAACATCGCTGATTGGCCATAGTTTTCACGTGCTCAACAGATATGACTTTGATTGGCTACAATGATCCGGCGCTTCACGCTCCTCACTGGCGCTCACACATAAGCACAACGGGCGTTTGAAAGCTGTGTCTGTCATCTGAGGAGCGTGAAGCTGATCATTGTAGCCAATCACATCGCACCTGCCTCATCTAATTTATCTGCCTCATAACTCATAAAAAGCTTTCTCAGGCAGGTTTTAAGATAATTTTAAGATTTCACATCTGCTGTTAATGACATTTTGGTAGGCTACATGGTTTTCACTTTGAGATGGATAGCATAATTGGTTGTTATTTATGACTAATTTCTGCTCTTTCTCTCTTTTCAGTGACTTTGCTGTACATGTGGAATTGCAAAGCCTGTTCAGTTGTTGTACCAAGTAGGTTAAAACTTCTACAGCATTATAGGTTAAAACACAGACATTTTGGACATAGTAGTCGTTTTCCATGTGTATATTCAAACTGCCCCTGCACATTTAGAACGTGGAATGCGCTTAGAATTCATTTAAATAGATTACATGTGATTGACAGTAGGCAGAAACAGTTTCAAAATATCATATTTAGTTGCCATATATGTAATTGTGGAGGACTTAACTTGGAGAAAGATTACTGGGCTCATATTAATGCACATCTTAAGAAAAATGAATTGATAACTTGTATGTTTTCAGGTTGTAACTTTAAAACAAATATCTGTGGTATGTTTAAATCTCATAAGAACAGAAAACATCATTCTTTTTCACCAAAGAATTTTAAACCTGGGATAGTAACAACTGCAACAGTAGCTTCACAAGAGTCAGATTTTGCAGACGATGTTGAGGTAGAGGCATATTATGAAATTGAATCAGATGTCCATTCCTCAAATGACCTTCCAAATGAAATCAAACACAATTTTGCAGCATCACCGGTGTGATCGTACACATTAAAGGGTTAAGTAATATTCCATTATGCCTTTAAGACAGGATAGTAGATTGGGTCACCGCAAGCACTGGCATTTTCTAAACATTACTTGCCTAGTAAGATACAAAAAAGCTACCCCTCATATTTCTTGTTCATGTGTTAAATACATATTCATCTTGTTTTCTATCTTTAGGACATGGAAGAAGATCTTTTACAGAGTGCCATTGAAAAGACCACCATGGGCGTCTTCGTGATAAAGGACACTGCAGACAATGAAGCTCATGATGTGGGAATTGTGCTAGAGGGTGTGGCAGTGCTTCAGGACCTCGACAGTGTGGCCTTTGCAACATCAATGTGGTTCGGTCTAATTTATGCACTTAACCTGCAGTACCCCACAAAGTTGCATTTTACTTTTGAAATTCTGCAAAGACTCATCATGGAGTTGGATGGAGGTGAACTCTCTATCAAGGCCCAACATTTCAAATCTAAACTCCACCAGTGAGATGGACCTCTTTTTGAATGACTGCTGAGACACTAAATGATCAACCCCAGAAAAATTCCAGCAGCCTTCATGCAAGACGCCACTGCAGTGCATAAACAAGCTAAGATTTTCAGCATAGACTGCTAGTAGGTTTTGTATATAAATATCTTTGAAATGAAAGTGTTTTTCTTGAAATAACAGTTCCAGTTACTGGTTTTCTTGGGTACAATTTTAAGGTTTCAGAGAGCACTAATTTTACCAAATAAAATTATTAGTGTTACAATGTTTTTAAACACGCTGTTACATGCAGTGTAATGTTACTTATATATATATATATATATATATATATTATACTTAATACTATGTAGTTTTATTACATTTAATCATTAGATAAGTTATTTATGCTAATTTTTTGAAAGCACAATGTTGTTTACATGTCATTGAAGTGACACATTGTTCAAATGATTAAATAAAGACTTTACAGAAGGTTTTTGTGTTTTTGAAAATGAAATGAAACATGCGACAACAAACCATTAAAATTTGTATTACAATTTAATTTGAGTGAAGTTATCAAAATTATGTTAGGATAACTTGATTTAATTGCACAGAATTAACATGATTGAAGCATATATCGAAAATAAAATAATGTTAAGCTAACATAACTAAATTATGTTAGGATAACTTAAAAAGACTATGTACACATTACATTTTGAAAATACATCTGATTAACACAAAAGTATTGTAATGAAACCACATAAATGGGTAGGACACTGTGAACTCAAACTAAATGTGTGGAACCAATGTCCATAATTCAATTGAGTAAATCCAACAAATTTTGGTAATCCAACAAACAGTTTTCGGTAAATTACCTTTCACATGTAAGACTAAAAAGTTATTTTTGTTTGTATTTGGTCATTAAAACATTTTGTGGACACAGTAGGAGTCTATTAAGACTATTAATAGATAGCGATATCTCTATTTAGCTGTGAGTCAAGACTTCAGAAAGTTTTTAAATTCTTTCAGAAATAGTTTTAGCTTTTGTAATATTTTCTATTATAAAATAAGTTGCCTGTAACCGAGATAAATAGTTTATACTGCAGTTTGTCTCTCAAAATTGAGTATGCCAACATACCAGTTCTTATGTATCATTATTATTATTATACATATGTCCAATATACATATTACTATTATCAATATATTACTATTATGATATTATATTATGGTACTATTCAAAGTATTTATTTTATTGTTGTTCTGCAATTGATTTATTTATGATTTACGTTTTTACTGTTGTCCATAGTTATTCATATAGTTATACTACTGTACATATTATTTGTCATTTCATATTTATACTATATTACAAATATATTTAATGCGCCGTTGTTGTACCAGAGATGATCCATCGGTTTTGTCTGTTTTTGGAGTATATATCTGTAAATAACTGCAACATTTTAATTCTGTGAAACAAATACAGAAAGAAGCCTGCAACTGTGATTGTATTTTTATTTGCCTGCTTGTTTTTTCAAATATAGTAGATTATTACTTAAGATGCACATTACTATTGTTCTCTTTATTTCAAAGAGAACAAGGTATGTTCTGACCTGAAGCCCAGAAAAACAAAAACGGTAAGATTAATCACAGAAAAGCATTTATATATAAGGACTATTTTTTTGGTGAAATTAATTATATTACATTAGGGGTGCCAAGACAATTCTTAACCAAAAAGTTAAAAATGTATGTATGTATGTTCCCAGGCATAGACATCATATAGGTAGACGCCCTATCGAATGCTACTGCCTATAGAGTATGGGGGCGTGACGTAACGGCTCTAGCGCCGCGATAGCTGATGGGAAAAAACGCTATATTGTGAGGCCACTTGTTCTGACGCGCCAACGAGTTTAGTCATGGGAAGAACCTGCTGCTGTGTTGTTGGATGCAATGTCCGTTCACACGATCGACGTGGGAGAAAAATAGACAACGGTCTTTCTTTTTATTGTTTTCCGGCCTGAAAACAAAACGAAG
Organism: Beaufortia kweichowensis; assembly: GCA_019155185.1. Classification (NCBI taxonomy): domain Eukaryota; kingdom Metazoa; phylum Chordata; class Actinopteri; order Cypriniformes; family Gastromyzontidae; genus Beaufortia; species Beaufortia kweichowensis. The sequence goes on along the minus strand of CM032794.1, from coordinate 19,815,198 downwards.
GAAGTCATGTGTCTGATGTTACAAAGCGGAGACGGGTGGCCTGGATATCCGCCATAAGACACACGGACATATGTTTCGCAGATATCCCAAGATCACTTAAAGTGTGTTCCAGGCATTTTCATTCAAGATGATTCTCAACAATGTTATGAACAATATTTAAATAAAAAATTTATTTTTATTTTTCTTAATGCAAAATATGTGTAAAATGGCCATAAACAAGTTTTTCCATTATATACAATGTATTTATGACTCTATCTAATTTGCTTATTAATGTGTTTTTGGGGCAACGTAGAATGAACAAATAAGTGCAATAATGAGAGTAATAATTAGCAAGATTTTCATAATAATACGAATTTTGATATATAATGTTTTCTCTATTCATTTGTTGTGTCTCCCAAAATGTGTAATGAACAAGAGGTTCATATTTTGATTTGAAACCCCACAACATTTTCCCGAGATGCTTATTTAAGTACAAAATATTATCATGTTTTCATAAGGGTGTTACACTTGATCACTAAATTAATGTCATCTGTTTTTAAAGACCAAGGAGTGGTCATGGTGAAACATCCAATCATTTGTCATTTCTGAAAAGCCCTGAACATGCTCTGTACAGGACGTCCAGACTTAAAACTGTAATGTCTCAGAGAAATCGCTAAAACATAATGTCCATAAAATACCATAGCTGGTAGTCAGGAGGATATTATATAAATCTGATTAAATATTGTGTAAAGATGCGTATTTCACAGGTAGGTAAGTAACCTTTGTACGAACTACGGTGTTTTCACAAATCGGTGGTTTGTAGGCTTCCAAGTCATGGACCCAGCCATTAAATTGAACGTGGGCTTCCATAGATTTAAAATTACGAAATTGAGCCTCGGTATAAGCACTCACACCACAGACTAAATGTACAAAAATATCTGGAAATGTCAGAGGAGGTAAATCGTCGGGGTCTCGACTACATTCTCTTGCAGGCACCTCATATGGATCCAGATTTCCGATCAATGCCGTCTTTTCCAGGTACCGTTTTCTTGCGTCCGGTAGAAGTTTGTCTCTGTATAGTACATTTCAAGTCTCGTCCGATGTGGCCTCACAATATGGCGGCGCCCTATTGTTTACTGCGCAGTGACGTCGGTTGCCAAGCCCTATAGGCACGGTCGAGCCGTGGAGCCGCCATCTTGGATCGGTCGCCAGCTCCACTCAGTGTAACTTGTTTGCCAGGTGCAATGAGCTGTCAGCGCATTTAATGAATCATCTTTAATGAATCCTCTCTCTCTCTCTCTCTCTCACTCACTCTCTCTCACTCTCTCTCACTCTCTCTCTCTCTCTGTAGTTCAAGAGAGGCGAGTTTGGCAACATGGTGGAGCCTTATCTTTAGAAACACTGACACAACCAATGACAACAAATCAGACTGATGGTTGTCAATGCCAAACTGGGTCTCCTCAATGTGCTCCCCAAGAAGGAAAACATCCTCTGTCCCAATCTCCTCCCGCACAATGTGTGTGACTGTTGACACCTTAGGAGCTTGTATTGCTGAAGCTTGGCGGATCACCCTCTCTGCAGCTCTCAGCACCTTATAATAATAATAAAAATAATACATATTTATATAGCGCTTTACATAGTACTCAAGTACACTTTACAGAACAGAGAAAATAAGAACAAAGCAACCTTAATATACAAAGATTTAAAAAAATAAGATAACAGAATCACTTCAAAACAAAACTCCTATTTTGAAATAGGACTACTGAAAACTTACTTGATTCAGTAAATAGTGAAGCTAACAACAAGTTCGCTGGCCAATGTTATACCAATAATAATTGTTTTATTTCTACATAGCATTCTTGTGTCAATTGTAATCTAAAGCCCTATTCGGGCCCTATTCGGGCGGGATTAACTTTACATGGGTAGATGGAGTAATAATGTAATTTATACACAGACGTCTGTAATATTAATGTCCAATTTGCACGGGATAAGATATCTCAGTAACGTTACCTAACGCTAAAAATAAGTTTCGTGCATCTAACAAGTGCTTTTGAACTTCTTTCTGATCTGAATAGTAAGTTATGTGGAAAACACTCGAGTTGAGGGAGGGAGATACATAGCCTAGCTAACGTTAGCTAGCTACGATTTCAGTACAGTACTATCAAAGATCCTTGCTCCTTCTCAATTCTCTGGATTTAAAATACAACCAATAGTACGATAGTAATGTTAAATCTTACTTGTGAAAAGTAATCCCCCGAGCCCTACTTGCGATGGTCCGCCGATTAGAACAGGAAAATGGTGCACAGTGCTCTGGCATCTTAACTGCTGCTACGCAACGAAACTAGGAGTACGACCGGTGTGGTGACCAATTTGTTCCCCCCGAACAATTTGTTCCCCCTAGGACCCCGCGTGATTTGATTGGCTGATTTCACCCACGTGATTCCTCTAACGGATACTCCTTTAAGCGCCTGAATACAACTCCTATAAAATCACGTTATGATTTATGTCGTTTAAACTGTGCTAAAATGACCGTTAATGTCTTTTTAATGAAATGATTCATACACTAGTATTTAACTGATGCTATGGGCAGTGAAATCAAACAAATCTCGTTCTTACTGTTTTACGTTAGCTTTGGTGTGGTAGCATAGCATACGGCTACTGTAAAAAAAACTGTTAAATATATTTTAAAAACATACTAATTCAATTATGTCTGTTTGAATAAAGTTTTACCTTTGAGAGATGAATTTCTTAACAACCAGAAATTAAGTTAGATATTTTAATTGTAAGGTATATAATTATATAATCTTTATTATTATTTTTTATTTAGCTTGCTACAACAAGCTAACGGAGGGTACTACAACAGCTAACGCAGCTGGAATTAGCTATGCAACAAGATATCGCGATAACAACTTTTGGATAAGGCAGTTGAACAAGCTACCAGTCGGGGTCCTAGGGGGAACAAATTGTTCGGGGGGAACAAATTGGTCACCACACCGGGTTCATATGGCGGCCGCAAATCTCAGCGCCCAGCGGTCAATAGGGCGTCTACCTATATGATGTCTATGGTCCCAGGTGTTTCTAACGGTCCGTCACACTCAATGTTCTGTGCTCAGCATGAGCTCCGCAACGTCAGTTCCGTTATTTCTCTGAATCGGCTTAATTATTGGAGAGGGGTGTCACTACTCGATCCGTACCGGAAACACGATTTGTACCGCGCATGTGCGGAAACTCAGGTTTTGTTTTGCGCATGCGCGAAATTGCTGCCACTTCCTGTCACCGCCAACGTTTTTACGACAGTCTAGCGATATGATTATAATGGATTCTTTTGTGTTTTATAGACAGCAGGAGAGAGAAAGGTTGACGGAGGAATGGAGTGAGGGAGAGAGAGAGAGAAAGACTAAGGGAGGGAGTGAAGGAGTGAGAGAAAAAGACGGACAGAGGGAGGGAGTGAATGAATGAAGAATGGAAGCAATGGATTAATTTATGAGTAAATAAATTGAATAAATATTTTGTTTCTTAGATGCAGACATTTGTTAAAGTATGTAGAAATGATTGGAACAGTTAAGTAGAACATGAATTAATGAAGGATGGAAGGAATTGATTCATTTATGAATAAATAAATTGAATCAATAAATATCTTGTGTGTTTCTTAAATGCAGATATTTTTTTAAAGTATGCTGAATTAAGTACAACATATCTTTAGAAAATTAAATGTAAAGCACACACCTGTATACACATCTATATTACCCAAATGGGGTCTAGCGAATTTAATTTTGATTTTATAAATCTAATAATAATATTAATAATAAATATATATATATATATATATATATATATATATATATATATATATATAAATATATAAATAATAAAGGCTTTAAAACATCATAATGTTTAAAACGTGTTCATGACTGTGAAGGTAAGTTATCGATTTTTAAGTTTATTTAATTAAATTTTTTAATCGGTACAGATCGGGTAGTGTCACCAACACATAGTATATTTTTATATATTTTTTATATTGTATAAACTGCGGTAAATTGTTTCTCATACTTCAGACAGGAAGTAGACGCATTTCCGCACATGTGCGGTATAAATCGTGTTTCCAGTACGGATTGAGTAGTGACAGGGGCTGTGTCTGAAACTGCTCACTCGTTCCCTTGTTCCCTCATCCCAGTGTATGGCAGTTGAGTGCACTATATCAGCAAAGAGTGAAGGAAAACCAGTGAGCAAATTCGGACGCTGACGTAAATAGCATGCGCCAGAGTGCACGGACAATTTCGTCATTAACATACGCCTTCCCATCTGTAATTAGATTGTTTGGCTTTATGAATTGTGTGTCACTGTTCACTTGTCACGTTTATTGTATTATTTGATATTAAAAAGGGTGAAAAACACGCTTGTCATGTTTATTTATTTTGTATTATATTTAAAAATAAGGGAGAATAAAAACAACTATCCATCACATTTATTTGTTCATACAGTACAAATATATAACACAGAATATTAATATAATTTGAAAAAAATATCATTAAAAATAATATATGAAATAAAGATCAATACAAGTGTATGAGCATACGTTATTTTAAAACATTATTTAGGCGGGTTTCCAGTCACAGTACCCAGCCTCCAATGTTGCCGTCCGCCATATTTCTTTTTCTTTTACGCTCTATCGCTGCCTCGCGTTGGATTTTGGGAAATGGCGCTTCAACGAGTGTACATCGGTTGTACACTCAGAAATCAGAGGATTGTGGGTAAAAAGTAGTGAATGAATGTAGGGAATGAACTCGTTCATATGTTCACTCAGAATTCGGACGGCACTACAAAATGGCCGACACCCGATATAGTGCACTATATAGGGGATAGGGAGCGGTTTCGGACACAGCAAGGGTCTGTCTGCGGACTGCAAGAGAGGGGCGTAACTTGAAGGGGCGTAACGTGTAACAGGGGGCGTAACTTTAAGTTGTCTAAATTACACAGAACCGCGCGAGACGTAAGTAAGAATATTTTCCCGAGATAACAGTTTAATTTACAAGACCTGCTCAAGTTTAAATTTGCTTAACTTTTTTGCTTATTTTGAAAGGGGCTCCCTCAACTAAATTACGGCATTGACTGTGGAATCTTCATGATAATGGTTAGTAAATAGTTTTCCAGTGAATTAAAAAAACACATTTTAACTCATGCTCTCTCATAGAATTTCCTTTACCAGTGTTTCTAGCCCCTTTCATACATGCAGCTTTTTCTTTTACTTTACTGTCATTGGACTTATGTGTATATAGAATAATACCGAAATGATGGCAGCACAGTGTCAGTGCTCTGTGACACAGCTTTGGTTGTTTACCTTCTAATCAGTTCCACTTAAAGTAGTTTTTGTTAATGTAATGGGAGTCATAGTGTTATAATAGAGGATTCTCTATTTTTTATTTAGCTTGTTGACTTCACTTGCACACAAAAAAATATTGTACAAACTTTGTCATATTTGCAGTACTCCTGGTATGTTGGTACTTACAATTGTAAGTATAAATTCAATGCTCATAGATATAATTACGATATGTGCGAATCTGTGGTCCTTTCAGAGATTTCTTGCCTTTTTACCTTTGGATTTTTTTGGGGGGATTTTTTTTCTGGCTGCTATGAGGGTTTAAGTTATTAAGTAAATTAGTGGACCTGTTAAGCCCTTTTAGACTGGAAACAGTGAGTTGGGCCTCCAAATTAACTTAACATGCAACTTGAAATGTATTGTTCTCTGGGGTCTTCTTCAGCATGATATGTCTAAGAAGGGTGGTGGTGCACAGTGTTGGTGGAGAATCTTGAAATTGAAGGGTATCAGTGTCTGTAAATTTTTTTTTAGAGAAATTCAAGATATTATTAGAAATAATCTGGGCAGCAAGGTAACTCTTGAATTGTTTAAATTTACTACAGCCATGGTCGGAGGTTTGCCTACTTTACCCAGCAGGGCATACAGATGACCAGGGGAAGTCTGGACCCAATTTTCTACATTCCAAGAAAGAAGAAATCTGAAGGTCACCATGGTAAGAATTCTGGCCAAATTTTTACATGCCCAAAAACTTGGTCTAAATGTACAATGTAAAATGTACAAAGCTATTACTTAATATGCATCTCACTCCCTTGATATAAAGGAACTTGTCCTGTCAAACCCATATGATTTCAAGAAGCCATGTGGAGTTTTGCAGGCATGTATCGAGATTTGATTTATATTTTTATATATAACTTGCATCTTTATTTTTCCCAGGTGCAGCAGCCAACCATCATGAGAGACCTACATACAGCATGGTACTGGGTGCAGGGTAGCAGAGACCTTTTCCGTGGGGAGGTGACGGAGCCTGTCTTTTTGGGGATGAACAGTGCTCAACAACAAGATGCTCTCAGGAACGTCCTGGGGGTCAATGTTCAGAGGCAAAAATGATGACTTCATGTTTATCTTTCAATGTCAAGATGATATGGAAAAGTTTTTGATAAACTGTGTTGTTAAAAACGGCCTAAAAGTTAATGCCATGTTCTAAAACCCATGTTCAAAACTTTCAGTATGTGAATTAATGAGAATGTGAATGACTGTGGGAGTGAATGTGTGAAAAATAGAAGGAATGAGATAAATTGGATAGATAAATAAACAACCAATAAATACATGTATTGTGCGTGTTTCCTAAATGCAGACATTTGTTAAAGTATGCTCATATGTAGAACTGTTAAATAGAATATATCTTTAGAAATGGACTTCTCTCTGATGACTGTAAGAAGGGCCACTGCAGCATCTAAAAGCACTGACTCATGAGATGTGTTCTAAAAATTTAAAGAGATACAACTGTCACGCCTTCAGCATCGGATTCGTTCCCGCACTACACCCGCTCTGCATCCCCGGACTTCTGAGAACTCAATTTCCCATGACACTTTGCACTTCACCGCACCTGATTCTGATCACCCGTCATCTTGATTCACGTGCATCTGCTCACAATTACCAGGACTCTATTTATGCTGTGTTCTTTGTATTTGATTTTGTCCGGTATTGTTGTTTCTGCATTGTTTTTGCCTGCGTGTACCTGTCTCGTTTTCTTGCCTGTTTGGATATTGCCTGTTTGGATATTACCTGTTTGGATATTACCTGTTTGGATATTACCTGTTTGGATATTACCTGTTTGGATATTGCCTGTTCTGATACTTACCTGTTTATGGATTTGTACCTGGTTTTGAATGCTACCCGTTTGTAACGCCATTCGGGGTTTTGAATATGAGTCTGGTTTTGAATGCCACCCTGTGTTGATACCTACCCTTTTGTGGATACTTACCTGTGTTTGCTCAAACCTGACTTTCTTTAAGTAAACCTTTTTGAACTTACCTCATTTGACTTTGTCTCCTTTCCCTGCACCCCTAACAGTATACCGGACCAACAAAGTTAAGACAACGACCTCACTATTCGTCACCTGTCATTCCTCATGGAGCCCGTACCATCTTCGCCCACCGAGGCAGCAACGGAATTCTTGCACGCCCTCACTCAGCACATCAACATGACGCCTGTCCCTTTCATTTAACTGGTAAGCACTGCATCCTCTGGCGGTCCCATGGCCATGCCCAATCGGTTGTCCGGGGCAGCGGAGGATTGTGGTGGGTTTATTCTTCAATGTCGGCTCTTCTTCCGTATGCAACCTAACCTCTATTCTTCAGATGAAGCGAAGATCGCCTTCATGATCAACCTCATGACAGGGTCAGCGCTCCAATGGGCACAGAGCTTTTGGACCGCTGGAGAGCAGGAAAATCTCTCTCTGGAGGAGTTCATCACTCACCTGAAGAAGGTCTTTGACCACTCTGCTTCGTCGCTGTCGATATCAGACCAGCTGTATCGTCTCCGCCAAGGAAGATCCTCAATTGCAGAGTATGCTTTGCGGTTCCGTACCCTCGCCACCGTAAGCGGTTGGAATCAGGCGCCTTTACTGGCCGCCTATCGCCAGGGACTCGCAAACGATGTCTGGCTCCATATGCTCATCTACGACGATACAGCTAGTCTCGAGAGTTTCATCCAGCGGTCCATCAGGGTGGCTCAGCGGATCGCCGCTTGTCATTGCAGCTTCATCGCCCGCCACTCCTCCGCTGCGCCCGCCACATCCTCCTCGGTATGCCTCACCACCCAGCCCTCCAGCACCCGAACCCATGCAAATCGATACGTCGCATCTGTCCCAGGAGGAACGGCAGCGCAGCATAACTCAAAGACTATGCTTATACTGCGGAGAGGCCGGTCATTTTCTTCCCCGTTTTCCCGTCCGACCTCCCCGGTCCATGGTGAGTACGATTCAACCTCCAGTCTCTGACTGCAAGTTATCTCTGACTGCTCTAATGATCACCTCTCCTCATGTTTCCCTTTCTGTGAAAGCCTTGATAGACTCAGGTGCGGCCGGCAACTTCATTTTGCAGTCCCTGCTGGCTCGTCTGCAAGTTCCCCGCCATCAGATCCGGTCGCCCCTGGTCATTCATAACATCCTGGGGAAGACATTGGGCCGGGGACGTGCCACTCATCATTCGCCACTGCTCACCCTTCAGTGGAGTGCATCCCGGAAGGAAGAATTATCTTTTTGGGTGCTGGAGGGTACTTCAATAGACCTCGTCCTGGGACGCCTCTGGCTCCAACTGCATCATCCGACCATCTGCTGGCACTCGGGGCGGATCCTTTGCTGGAGGGACGAGCAGGAACCCAGAGAGGAGAAGCCAGATTCCACAAGCCCACAGTCGATTGCAGTTGTTCAGTATCCTTCCCCGTCCAGGTCAAGACCCACTCCTGGGATCAGCGCCCCGTTCAACTCCCGCCTCAAAGTCCACAGATCCTTCCACCTCAGAGCCTTCAGATCCCTCCTGAATACGGGGTGTTCCGGGATGTGTTCTGTAAGCAACGGGCATCACAACTTCCCCCTCACCGGCCATGGGACTGCGCCATAGAGCTGCTGCCTGGGGTGCCCCTGCCTAAAGGACGCATCTACTCCCTGTCGCTCCCGGAACAGAAGGCCATGGGTGAGTACATCAACGAAGCCTTACGGCAAGGATTCATTCGACCATCGACCTCCCCTGCTGCGTCCAGTTTCTTCTTTGTGGGCAAGAAGGATGGAGGGCTGAGGCCCTGCATCGACTACCGGATCCTGAACCAAGCGACGGTCAAATTCCAGTACCCACTTCCACTTATCCCAGCGGCCATCGAACAGCTCCGTGGAGCATCCATATTCACGAAGCTGGACCTCAGAAGCGCCTACAATCTGATCCGCATCAGAGAGGGGGACGAGTGGAAGACGGCCTTTGTGACGCCTGTGGGGCACTCCGAATACTTGGTCATGCCGTTTGGGTTGGTCAATGCCCCAGCTGTGTTTCAAAGTTTCGTGAATGAAATCTTTAGAGATGTTCTAGACCTGTTTGTAATTGTGTATATTGATGATATTCTTATCTATTCGAAGTGTCTCACAGAGCACCGGGGGCATGTCCAGCTCGTCCTCCAGCGACTCCGAGACCACCAGCTCTTTCTGAAGGCGACAAAGTGCGAGTTCCATCTCTCTGAGGTCCAGTTTCTCGGATATGTGATCAACTCCACGGGGGTTCACATGGAGAAGGGGAAGGTCGATGCCGTCCAGAACTGGCCTCAGCCCTCCTCGATCAAAGCTCTTCAGTGCTTCCTGGGGTTTGCTAACTTTTACCGCCGATTTATTTTTCAGTTCAGTACCATCTGCTCACCTCTCACAGCCCTACTCCGAAACAACCCCAAGACCCTGGTGTGGACCCCAGGCGCTGCGACAGCCTTCACCCGCCTGAAGGAAGCCTTCAGCACGGTGCCTATCCTACAACACCCCTCGCCGGATCTCCCCTTCATCGTGGAAGTCGACGCTTCCACCACCGGGGTAGGCGCCATACTCTCCCAGCAGCAGGGGAGTCCAGCCCATCTCCACCCATGCGCCTTCTACTCCAAGCTGTCCCCGGTGGAGCAGAACTATGACATCGGGAACAGGGAGTTGTTGGCCATCAAGCTGGTGTTGGAAGAGTGGAGACACTGGCTGGAGGGGGCAAAGTATCCTTTTATTGTGTATACCGATCATAAAAACCTGTTATACCTCAAAGATGCAAAGAGACTCAATTCTCACCAAGCCCGTTGGGCTCTTTTCTTCTCCTGTTTTAACTTTTCAGTTACCTACCGGCCCGGAAGCAAGAACGGGAAAGCTGACGCCCTATCTAGACTCCACTCTCCGGACACAGACACTGCTCCCCCGAAACCATCCTCCTTCCAGCCATGGTTGTCTCCCCTATAGAGTGGGCCCTCGACGAACGCATCCGCCTCAGCCAGCAAGATCAGCCTGCTCCGCCGGGAGGTCCTGAGGGGAGAGTCTTCGTGCCCGAGGATCTCCTTCTCTCCCTGATGGACTCAGCACACAGCGTTCCGGGAGCAGGGCACCCAGGTCAGCAGCGAACCCTCTCACTGCTCTCCCCCCGATACTGGTGGCCCATGATGGCCAGTGATATCGCCCGTACCGGTACCGTTCAAGGCTGCTCAGTCTGTGCCACCTCAAAGATTCCTCGTCGGCTACCCCAGGGCAAACTCGTCCCTCTGTCAATTCCTCAGAGACCCTGGTCCCACATCGCCATTGACTTCATGTCCGATCTCCCCAACTCCGACAATCATACCTGTGTCCTGGTGGTAGTTGACCGATTCAGTAAAGCCTGCAAGCTGCTCCCTCTGCCGGCTCTCCCAACCGCCATGCAAACCGCTGAAGCGTTGTTCCATTAAGTATTCCGGCACTTCGGTTTACCCGAGGATATAGTGTCTGATCGTGGTCCCCAATTCATCTCCCGGGTCTGGAAGTCCTTCTTCACTCTGCTGGGGGTCACGGTCAGCCTTACCTCGGGTTACCACCCACAATCCAACGGCCAGACTGAGCGGAAGATCCAGAAGATTGGGAGGTATTTCCGGACATATTGCAGCCAACATCAGCACAGCTGGCATCACTTTCTACCGTGGGCCGAGTATGCACAGAACTCCCTGCGTCAAGATGCCACCCACCTCACTCCGTTCCAGTGCATACTTGGCTACCAGCCACCTCTCTTCCCCTGGACCCAAGAACCATCAGCGGTGCCAGCTGTTGACCACTGGTTCCGGGTCAGTGAGAGGGTTTGGAACTCTGCCCACGTCCACCTACAGGCTGCAGTCCGTAGGCAGAAGAGACACGCCGACCAACGCAGGTCTCCCACGCCTATCTACCATCCAGGCCAGTTGGTCTGGCTGTCAACTCGGGACATCCGCCTACGGCTGCCCTGTAGGAAACTCACCCCGCGATTCATCGGCCCTTTCCTCATTGTGAAACAGATAAACGCAGTGACTTACTGGCTGCAACTTCCCCGTTCCTACCGTCTGGCCCCTTCCTTCCATGTGTCACTTCTTAAGCCATATATTAACCCTGTGTCTCTTTCTTCCCCAGAATCTGGTGCTCTGGACCTCCACCAGCGGCTCCTCCTCCTCCACCTCCCATCGACGAGCAGGACCGCATCTACCGGTCGATGCCATCCTCAAGTCACGTTGGCAGGCCGGAAGGCTGGAATACCTCCTGTCCTGGGAAGGATATGGTCCGGAGGAACGCTGTTGGGTCCCTCACTCAGATGTTCTGGACCCTACCTTACTCTCTGATTTCCACAGTTATCATCCCACACAACCAGGTCCCAGGCCACGAGGTCGCCCCCATCGACGTCTGTTGCGGCCCGCAAGAGCGGTCCGTGGAGGGGGGGTACTGTCACAGAGTCGATCCCTTCAGCATCGGGTTCTATTTCTCACGTCACCCGTTCTTCATCCCCGGACTTCTGAAAACTTCATTTCCCACTAGTCATTGCACCCCGCACACCTGTCATCGATCACCTGCACTCAGCCCCGCATCACCTGTTTCACATCATTATAGACTCTATTTAATGTGTGTGTTTGCTTTTGTTCATCGTCTGGTGTTGTTGTTATCTGGATGTTGTTGTTTTGGAGTTCGTTACTTTGTCTGTCAGCCGTGCATTTTTGCCCTGGAAAGTCTGTGAGTTAATCTTAGCGTGTTGTTTACCGCTGTTCTCTATGCCTGTACTTGTTTCCCCTCTAAAGTGAGGTTTGTACCTGTTTGTTATTCCTCTGATGAAGTTCAGTAAAAGACTTTAATCTGTACTCTCGTGTTCTGCCTCATCTGATGCACGGTAACATCACTACTTAGGAGTTGTTTTAAATCTTTTATGTTAATTTTGTATTTTACTTCTTATTGATTACATTTAATTATTATTGATAACTCTGTATGTTTTGGTTAAAGCCCTGTATGACTATGTTTAATGTAGTCTGCATTTTATTTTTGTGAGACTTTATTTGGGTGAGAGATCCATTTTTTGTGCGTTCTGTAAGCGCCGCAGGGAAGGACAACGAAGAAGGGGCGAGGTATATTGGTGTCGCAGCCAGAAGTGAGTGCAGTGTTGTAATAGACAGAAAGCTAGTGGGATAAAGAGGCTTAAAATAATCAGATAAAGGACAACCTTCAGATAAAGGACGACAGCACTAAGAGAAAGCATGGACCATAACCCACATTTCATAGCAGGGAAGAGTTTTGTAGTTGTCTTCTTGTAAGATTGGTTGGCTGTTAGGATGACGCAATAATATACTGTAAATGTAACGGACACGGTGAGTACGCTTAACGTTAAACTTTGCCTGATTTTTGTCATTTGGAGAGATCTTTTGTCATTTGTGTTTTTTTGCTGTTGTATCTTGCAAATGTCGTGTTCTGATTGAAAAGCAGTGCTTAGTGTTAACATTACAACGGGACTGTTCACGCATAGTTGAGTTTCCCGCACGTGTCAGCGCACTTATAGGAATTGGATTATAAAACAAGTGATGTTGTGACAACTGTTGTGTTGAAGGTCTTCATTTAATTGATTATTCAAGCAGAAAAAAATAATTCAACTTAAAACCAGATTTAAACGAATAAATTCTGTATAATTCCTTTTTTCTTCTTCTTCATTTATCTGCAGTGTACCTTTCTGTTGAAAACTGTCATGAAGTGGGGCAGTCTCACTTACTTTATTCCCAACAAACACCAGACGTGTCAGATGTAATCTGCCAGACGTGCTGATCATGTCTATATTGTACATCTACACAACGTTGTAGTGAACAGCACTCCAGAAGGCATTTCAGGTCCCAACTTTACAAGCAGGGTCCCTCTTTAATGTAAACTAAGGACCAGTGTCATCAGATAAGGCTACCAGAGAAACTGCCAGACACCCTCTATAGGGCAGCCTTATCATCAAACTAAAACCCTCACCCAAAGATCTAGGCCAGCCTGGCCATAAAACTCCTCAGGACCTCCACATGTGGCGGGTAATTAACCGGCCATGCGGCAGCTTTGGCTAAAACAAAGGACACATCTCTACATTCCTTAATTTATAAAAATGGACACAAACATATTGGACATATCACATATTCATTCTGTACTCTCTGAGAACATACTTTGTAATAGTCATTTGTGTTAAATACGGAAGTTTTACAAATGCTATTCACATATGAATGAATTCATGCATGATAGTTTAATATATTTTTGTCATGTTTATACTCTTTGTATTCAGGACAAAGCCAAAGGTATTTTGAAAGTGGTTTGGGAAGTGATAATTCCATAGGTAAAACAGTGAAGACACAGTTTTAATGCTGTGCTTTACTCTATGCAAATACATTCACTTCACAAGCGAAAGGATGAGTGAGCCCTCTCTGACATCAACAGCCAATCACAGCCCTGCAACGGACAAGCACCAAAATGCAATCTCCTCCTTATCTGAAAGGGGATAAAAGTACCCTTTCAACACAAATTCTTGGTTCTAAGTTTCCAGCCTGTGTGCTAGGAAGCATAACAGATCACCCGTTCTGAGTTTCCAGCCTGTGTGCTAGGAAGCATAACAGATCACCCGTTCTGAGTTTCCAGCCTGTGTGCTAGGAAGCATAACAGATCACCTGTGTGCGTTCTAACAGATCACCCGTTCTGAGTTTCCAGGAAGGAAGCATAACAGATCACCCGTTCTGAGTTTTCTGGCTGTTGTGCTAGGAAGCATAACAGCAACACCAGTTCTGAGTCTCCCCGCAAGGACTGAAATAGAGAAACCACGTTCAGAGTCTGCTGTCCAGAAAGGCAATCACAAACGTCTGCAACAAGGTTAAGCCCAGGAGGGCAATCTTACTTCCAGGTACCTTCATCTGCGTGTTCCAGATCGTCAAGGACCTTCAGCACCAGCTTCAGGGCCTCATCTGCGTGTTCCAGATCGCCAGGACCCTTTGGTGCTCCAGGAGATTAGCATCCCACAGCGCAGTGTTCAAGGCTGTTGAACGGATTCAGACTCCTTCGCCACTGCAACAAGGCCCAGCCTCACCAGTGGAAGACGTCGCCACCCTCAGACTGCTCACGTGAACGTAAATATCACTTACCAAACCTCTTTCTAGAGACCTTGGCATTAGTGTACTCTTTCAGTTCATTTCAGTTTATACCTTAGTTACCTGCATTCTCTTCATTCTTTACACTCAACCTTACTATCCTTTAGCTCTTTAGTATCATTTAGTAGTGTGTTAGTTATTCTTGTATGTCTTTTGTAAATAAATCCTCTTTTATTACAATTGTGTCTTCCTTGTGTTGATAATACAGTAAAAGGCTCTACAAGTTAGCACGAATCTCACGAAATCCTTCAGATACCCCAGGTGATTTACTCCCTCCACTTTACTAATTTTTCTTATCATATTATTTATGATTTATGTTGGATTTATTCCAACAAATGTTGAGGTGGAATTCCTCAGCTGGTGCCCCGAGTTAAAAGGAGGGAGAGGTCATCTGACACACACACACACACACACACTTGAAGTGACGTGGGGTCAAGTCTCACTAACACCTCTAGTGTCCTGTGTGAGGCGTACTATTAATTGGTGCCACGTGTGAGGATCACTACATAATTGGTGCCCCGTGTGAAGATCACTACAACGTGCACATTTGGTTCGGTATCTGGACGTCTGATTAAGACCCCTCTTGAACTTAGATATGAAGTTCAATAATTACGTCTTGCTAGTTTTTTTTTTTGACGTCTGTAGACATGTAAGACTGGTACAGAAAGTCAACAGTATGGTAGAATGTCTCAGGTTACGTATGTAACCCTGGTTCCCTGAAAGGGAACGAGATGCTGCGTCAGCGTTGCGACGCTATGGGAACGCCTCTGCGTGAATGCGTCTGAAGCACGTGTGTCAAATCCGCCAAATGGCTGCGTCAGCGTTGCAATGCTATGGGAATGAGGTTCCGACAACACCAAAAGAGCAAGTCCCTGGCTAGTGTGAGTCAGAAAAGCAATGGGACCCTGGCGTAGAGGCCAGGTCCAAGTCATAAAATCTAACAAATGTAAGCGACAAGGACCAGCCAGTCACGTTATACACATCCTCAATAGAAGCCCCTGACACTAAGGCCTTAGAGGCCACCATACCCTGAGTAGAATGAGCTCTGACAGTAAGTGGAGATGACTGTCCAGAGACTTGATAAGCCAGTGAGATATCCTCGACTATCCACCTGCTAAGGGTTTGCTTGGTTGCCGGCAGACCCTTGCTGGGTGGCCCAAAACACACAAACAGCTTCTCAGACTTTCTCCATGAAGCAGCTCTGTGAACATGCTCGCACTGGACACACCAAATTTGACTTTTCCTGGTCCGATTTACTAAAGGAAGGAGGACAAAAGGCCTGCAACGTAATGGGCCTCTGCACATTGGTGGGTACTTTAGGCACATAACCCTGCCTTGGGTAGAGCCTGCCTTAACCTGGTGCAAACTCCAGACATGAAGGAGAGACTGAGAGAGCTTGGAGGTCCCCAACTCTCTTCAGAGAGGAAATCGCCAGCAAGAACGCTGTCTTGATGGTGAGAAATTTGGCCAAGACGGCCTCAATGGGTTCGAACGGACCCTGGGACCCTGGCACGCAACCCTTAGCCTCAGTAACCAGTGGGTCTTGACCCAGAGACTGGCCATAAACAGAAATATGGTAGGCAGAAATGGCAGTGCGTTGTCTCTGGAGATGCAAACAGGTCCACTTCTGCTGGGTAAAATGTTTCCCAGATGAAGTTCACCACCTCAGGGTGAAGTCTCCATTCCCCTGGCCTCGGCCCCTGTCTCGACAGGGCGTCCGCTCCCACATTCAACCGCCCTGGGATATATGCTGCTCTGACAGAGAGTAGCTTCCCCTGGGCCCACAGCAGGATCTGGTGTGCCAGTTTTTACAATGGGCGCGAGTGCAGATCCCCCTGATGGTTGATGAAGGCAACCACAGAGGTGTTGTCCGTCCAGACCAACACATGTTTGTTCCTGAGGTATGGAAGGTACTGCTTTAGTGCTAGCCATACCACCATCATCTCTAGGCAATTTATGTGCCACTCAAGTTGGCGGCCCTTCCATAGGCCTCTGGAGGAATGGCCTTCCATTACCGCTCCCCAGCCCGTGAGGGATGCGTCTGTCATTAATGTTGTGTGACGACATGTTGACCCCAACACTGGGCCCTGGGAGAGAAACCCAGGCTTCTTGCACACCGACAGTGTCCTCAGACATTTGTGGGTGACCCATATTTTACAGAAGGGGTTCCCTCTCGGGGAAAACCCTTTCGATTTCAGCCACCACTGCAGGGGTCTCATGTGTAGCAGGCCCAGAGGCACGATGCTGGCTGCATCTGCCAGGAGACCCAAAATTAGTTGAAACTGCTTGACGGTGGCATATTGATGAAGCTGGACCACATTCACAACTGATTGAATAGAGTGTATGCGCGCTGCGGAGAGACGAGCTGACATGCCCTTGAGTCCCACCTTGAGTTCCTTGTAGCGAAACTAGGACGGTGTTATTTAAAACACTGTTCTGTTTCAGGGAATAATTATTTGTGGCTCAATGGAAATACTTACAGATAAAGATTATTAACTTTACATATTTTGTAGCATTACCTGGTGCTGTGTCGGCCTTTCCTTGTAGGCTGTGGATTTAGGTATAGCGATTAGCCTTTGCACGCACTCCACTCCAAACGCAGTCTTTCATTTCAAAATTAACTTTGTTTATTAAAAGCAAAAAGTTTCATTTCAAAAGCATTTCAAAAGCACTAAATTAAGTTCATAATACCAACAAACGCAAATCCAAGCAAAATAAAGAAGTGGTCAAAAAACTGTTAGTAACCACCATTCCCAAATCCAAACATTTGTTTGTTTTCCATGTCACTTCCCCCTCCGCCCTTATACGCGTTGACATATACATCCATACAACCCAAACAGGTGAATGATAATTAACTAAATAAGCTCACAAAATAAAAACACAAATATGCACATATAATAATAATAATAATATACATAACTTATAATAAATAAACTCCATTTCAAATTTATAGACAAACGGCTACAACAGGTGCAGTAAAAGTAACAACGGTGGCCTCTAGAGCACTCGTCCGCCGTGTGTTCAACCAATTGTGTGCTAACTTTTAATGAACGTGTTATTCTTCTGGCCTTGATGAATAACAATCCATGCCCAATACAGCAATACTACAGAGCCGGTAACAGTATCGCACAGTTTAAGGGATGTGTTATGAGCATTAAGCAGAGACAATCATGGGTGAATACAAATGAATATTTATTGACTAAGCTACTGAAATACGATATCGATTACCTAACATAAAACATACACATTCACACGCATACAAGAGAAAGCATAGAAAAATCAGAGAAAGAGTAAAGAGTGGCACATTAAATCAGCATAACACTTCTGGACAAACCACCAGATTCTCTCTACAGAAAGTTCATCTTTGTAGCAAAGAGGCAAGGCTTAAGCGCTGTTGAATGGTGATAAATAGGATACTTGCATTGCACGGTTGCGTCAGCAACAATCCTGGTGCGCGGAGAGAAAGAGAGAGAGTGTGTCCCGGTGGATTCGCGGAGTTCGTTCGGAGAGCGAAGTTTGCGAGAAGTGTCGAAGTCTGCCGAAGTAAAATTGCCGGAAAGTCTGTCCTAAAGAAAAGGCAGGTCCCACGAAGTTTGAATAGATTCCAAGATTGTGAGCGAAGAGTTATCCGCTGCATGTCGGTCTTAAAGACACAGCTGCCACGCCTCTGTTAGGTCACCTGGCCAATGCCAAGGGGCCCGTGGTGCGCAGGAGAAAGTTTCTTTGTTTCTCCCTGTCACAGAGACTCTGTGACGAGAGGCTTTTATTTTGAAAGAGCCCTCAAAAATCGGACATTCACACACTCAAGCACACATACATTTTATTTATTTAACATCTCTGTTTGCGCAAGTTTACATCAATTAATGCAGAAATGTTTGTAGTTCCATCTGTGTGTGTTGTTTGAGGTTATTCTGTCATGTTCTTTAGTTATTTTTCTGAAAATGTTATGTTACGGTTATTTTATTTACATGTGACAAATGAACAATACAACAAGTTTGCATGTTACATATTTATTTTTGGTTTAAAATATAGCCATTTACATACACAAACAGTTATACTTACGTACTGGTTCACCATTTCATTCTAAACAGTCAAAACAGAACAATGTTAAGTATTCATTTTATATATCCGGTTCCCGCCACTAAAAGGCACAATTCAACTATTGTGTTGAATAGGGGTGTATTAAAAACTGAAGTATAATGATTTAGTTGAAGGAATGTTGTTTTTGATTATTTATATATATTGGTCTGAACTATTTTATAATTTGTAAAAATAGTAGTAGTTTTTGTTTTCTGTTGCTTAAATATCACTCAATGAGTTGTTAATTTTCCATTTTTACCCCCTTTTTCATTTTTGGTTTGCTCCCTGTAGGAGGGGCTTAGCCTATTTAATGGCTGGTTTGGTGATAGTTCTGGGCTCCTTGAGTGAGTCTTTGTGAACCGTCTTGTAAATATATTGAAGTGTTATTGAACCAATTTACTGGTTTAGCCAAACACTTGTTAATTTTTTTTTTTTCACAATTTCATGGATTTATCATTTTGGAACAGTTTGTTTGTTTTGGATTTTTGGATTTTTTTTCTGCCAACAAGGACTTGTAAATATCACCTGCACCTCATTGGGATTCAAATCTTACTTGCACCTGGTGTTACCGTGCATCAGACGAGGCAGAACACGAGAGTACAGATTAAAGTCTTTTACTGAACTTCATCAGAGGAATAACAAACAGGTACAAACCTCACTTCAGAGGGGAATCAAGAACAGGCATGGATAACAGCGGTGAACAACACGCTGAGAATCACTTACAGGTTTTCCAGACAAAATGCACGGTTGACAGACAAAGTAACGACATCCAAAATAACAACATCCAGATAACAACAATACCAAACAAGGACACAAAGAAAACACACACATTTTAAAGAGTCCGGTAACGAGGTGAAACAGGTGACGGTGATAACAGGATGAGTGCTGGTGATTGATGGCAGGTGTGCGGGGTGCAATGGATTATGAGAAATGAAGTTCAAATGAGAGGTGCAAGGTGAAACCGTGACACCTGGTAAATAAACACCCTTCCGTCACCCAGTTTTTTCGCCTCCATCCCTTGGTACATCCAAGTCAGGGAACACCCTGACTCAAAATCACACTCCCCGTGACTTTGATTTACACAGGTATGGCAGTATGTCCTGTTTGCACCGAACACGTAAACTTATTGTAAAGTGAGTATGATGCACGCCATGACTATGTACTGTGCATCATTATTAAGGAAATAATTTGTGGATAATTTTGATACCACACACGTGAGAGAGGTGAAGTAGGAACACTTGTTATTCATTCATCTGCCATGAAATAACAGTTAAACTTCAGAAGTAATGAAATACATGCACTAACTATGGTAGGGCATTAAGTGACAATGGAGGAATACACACATATATATACAAATTGGGCTGTTTAGTCCTGCTCATCCGAGAGAATCTCTTTGAGGTGTTTGGAATGTTCTTCTCAAGTCCTTTCTGCAGATCTCCAAAGGGGCCTGGAGAATCTCAGGGAGTTGAGCTGGGGGTCTCTCTCTGGGGAAGGCCAGAGAGGTGCCATAACTGTCCTAATGAGTTAAATAACAACCGGCAGGTTATCACTTAACCCAGACTTTCTGGAGCCAAAAGGGGTTCTGTTGTGTTTGTTGTCTAATTTTATGATCCCTTAAAGAAATCCAACATTTGGCCCGGCCAAGTCTCTACATTCTAGATAGATAGTTCTCTGAACTGGAGAAAGCAAACTCTTCTTGGCAACCCCAGCACTTTCATGCTCGATGAGGTGCTCTGGGTGGGAGCAGCCTCAGTGACGCGAGGGAGGAACCGCAGGAACGACGCTTTTTCGCCTCCCGGAACCTCTCGACAACAGTGTTTACCATGTCGCTGAAGAGGCCCTCGGGAGAAAGCAGGGCATCCATCAGCAGACGGCAGCCTTGATAACAGAAAGGTTTAACCACAAATGCCTCTCGGTTGCCACGAAAGCGGCCATGGAGCGACCGACCGTGATGGCCCTAAGAGAGACATCTGTGGCCTGACACAGTTCCTTAACTGAGTCGGGATCAACTTCCTTGCTTTCATCCAACCCCCATCCAGTCCCACAGCAGGATGGCCTGATAGGCCTGGAGCATGGCGATGGTATGCAATGGTATGATCCGCTGCGGCGTAAGCCTTGCCCACCAGCTCAGATGTAGATCTACAAAGCTTGGTGGGCAAGGCTCTCTCTGGCCTTCCCCAGGCCCCGGCATGGAGGTGGCACCTTTGGTGTTAAAAAGCGCTCGTCTAACCGACTTGGCGGGCGAGCACTCTGTGTTTCGGCGGGCCAGTCGAGCCTCAGCTTAGCGACTGCCCGCGGTACCACCTCCACCAGCTCCTCATACATGGGGGAAAGCGTGGTGGTGCCTTCACTTTCCCCTGTTTCCACGCTCTCCACATCCACCTCCTTAGAGGAGGATAGCTGAAGCTGTGGACTCTCACATTGGGCGGAATTAGACGCACAGCGTGCTTCCTGGCCAGGAGTGAGAGCGGACATAGCTGATAGAGGCGGGGATAGGGCGCAGCCCGTCAGCAAGATCTAGTCCGTATAATGCAAGTAAACACTGACCATGCCTTTGAGAGTAAAAAAACACA
The DNA here is from genome assembly GCA_019155185.1 of Beaufortia kweichowensis. Lineage (NCBI taxonomy): Eukaryota > Metazoa > Chordata > Actinopteri > Cypriniformes > Gastromyzontidae > Beaufortia > Beaufortia kweichowensis. Next base: position 19,794,105 of record CM032794.1, on the reverse strand, counting down.
CACAAGGCTGTGGATTAAAGGTAATAATGTTTAGTTTTTGTAGACCAATTATTTTGCTTCATAAGACCTCAATGTATCGTCAGGAGCCGTGGGTATTAATTTGGTTTTGCTTGTATTTGTTAGACTCTCAAAATAATGGTAGCTGTTGACTTTACATTACATTACAAACATGTTACATTTAAAATGATGGTGCAGGATCATACATTTAAAAGAAATATCCCTTTAATCTCTTTATTAAGACATTAATAACTCTGATAACATTGATAAAGTGTCTGCGAGTAAGTCAAAACATATACTTACAAAGCCAAAGAAGCAGAGTAACGTGGCCTTGGGAGGTTGTCTTTGGGGCGGGGGTGTATGCAGCTGCTATTGACACAAGCAAAAGGGTGAAAAACATCAGTGAACTTCTCAAATGTGTCAAACCATTAAAATTAATTGAGCAGTTGAAGTAAATGTGTGAGACAGACTGCTAGTAAGATTATAATGTAATTAGGTCTGGGTATCGATTCAGATGTTCAGATTCTATTCAAATCTGATTATCAAGCTCTCGATTCAATTATCGATTCAATTCAATGACTATAGATTTAATACAAATCCTATAGATATTTCTAAAAAAACATCTGTAAACATTAGCACAATGGTGAATAAAAAAAAGAAATGAAGATTTAGAAACCTGCAGGCTATATTAAGCTTTTTTTGGGTACACTTATTAAAACAAAACAGTTGCATACCTTGATCAGACAGAATTAGGTATTTTATAGTTTTTTTACTATAAAAGTATTTTATATTTAAGATAACAAACAGAATATCACAAATTTTAAATTTGACAACAAATTTGCATACACCATGTTAATAAAGTAATAACTGAACGATGTTGTATTACTCCAGCTGTAAAAAGTAACAAAGGCGACATCTAGTGGAGAAGACTAGTGGTAGCAATAAGATTCAATTTTTGATCTCTTGTATGTTCAAAGCTTGCGCAAATAGAAAAGAACATCGATTCACTGATTTTAAGAATCAATATTGAATTGACCACATTTTAAAAAGCAATTTTTTTAAGAGATTTGAAATATTTTTTTGTAACAGTCAAAAATGAGTTCAGTTCAGTTCAGTTCAGCTGAATAATAAAATATGCCTTATTTAAATAAATGTTAGTAACTAAATGTCCAAAGCAAACGGTTTGCTAAAATAACATAACGTTGGATAAAATTTATAAGAGACAGTCAATATTTTGAAAAAATTAATGAACAGTTCCCTCAGACTGAATGAAATAAACAAGAGTTCCCCTCAGAATGTCTTTATTAGGGGTTCGAGCACGCAATGCTGAAACCCTATTGTATTTGTTAGGATTTTTATTATTATTATTATTATTCTGCCCTAGAACTGATTGTGCAGACCAAACCGTAAGGCCTAGAGACTTGAAACTCGGCCAGATCGTAGAGCTCAATTTGGGGAGAACCTATCAAAGTCTCAGCCCAATTGGCCCATAGGTGGCGCTACAGCACAAAAAACTAAAATTTTAGACCTTTTTGGGCATAGCTCGTACACGATTTGTCGTAGACTCAAAAACTTTACATCGTTGCGATCCCTGGGTCAAAAGAGTGCCGAATAGGAACTTTTGCGAACTAGCCCTAGGTTTTTTGCCCGATCTGAACCAAACCAGTGCAAAAATATTCTCTGGACAGTGAATATCAATAATTATCAAAAAAAAGTTGAAATTTTGATTAGCGCGCGCAACAGCGCGATAAAACGTTCTTTGCTAATGTTAGCCAATTGCTATATTGAGCTAATACTCTTGAACGGAATGAGATATCTTCACCAAACTCGGTACACATATGTATAAGCTCAATCTCTGGACAAATAAAAATTGTGCAGCTCTGCCACTTGGTGGCGCTATAAGGTGGAAAAAACATAAAAACAGCTATAACTACGCAACCATTAGTCCAATCGACTTCAAAATTGGTATGCAGTGTCTTTGACCTATGTGGCATAACGGTATATGAGAATATTGGCGTATCTCTAAAAAAACATGGCCGCCATGAGACAATGAAGTTTGAGCACCTATTAGACAAGGTTAACAGAGGCCGATCGGAACGAAACTTGGTGGGCATGTTCAACTCATGGCCCTAAAGGTCTGTAAGAATTTTGAAAGAAATCGGCCACTAGTTGGCGCTAACGATTTTTTTGGCTCTGTAATCACGTGGTGTTTACATCCACACAATATGCATATTATGTGATAGATCTTCTCATACCGAGCAACTTTGTCCTAGGTTTTTCGCTCGATCTCAATCAAACCACTGCAGCGCAGTTCTCCAGACTCTCTAGATCAATAATTATCAAAAAAATGTTGAATTTTGTACTTTGGTTAGCTATAACAGGATCATTTAGAAAAGGGGCGTGGCCACATATACCCAAAAGCTTATAAAACCTAAGCAAAAACGCAAAACTTTACGAAAATTGGTGAAAACATGTGGCAGATGACTTTTAACAAGCATGCAAAGTTTCACTGAGATCGGACTATAGGTGGCGCTATAACAATTAAAAAAAAGTGTCAAAAACATGATATTTCTATTGTAAAAGAAATAAAATCGCAATAAAAACGTCCAAATATTCACATATACACTATATCTTCATATCATGTGATAGTTCTCCTCATTTTGAACAACTTTGTCTCTAGGACCGCTGTTGTGAATCAAACTGCTCTTTTAATATTTGTGATTATTTAAAAAAAACATACTTTTGTAAACTAGTCCTAGGTTTTAAACACAAGATCAATAAATTACTGCAGTATAATTATTTAGACTCTCTAGGTCAATAATTATCAAGAAAAATTTATAATTTGCATTTAGACAGCTATAACAGTCATTTTAAAATATGGCCTTGATATACAGTATCAAAAACCCTATAAATCCTAAAAGAAAGGTCAGAACTTCATAAAAGATGAGCACATATGTCATATGATTGTAGACAAGCATAAACATGTCAAATTTATGGGGCTCACACATTAGTTAACTATTACAATTAAAAATTCCCTGAAAATGGCCATTATAACCACGAGATGGCAGCAGATCATTATCAATTGGTTCATTCAACTTTCTACTATACCACTTTTCAAAAGTTTTACTGTTTAATTTATATGTACACAATACAAAATCATGATTATAACTTTTAAAATCACATTTTCTCAAAGTAAACCACTTCACTTACATCAAAGAATAACATTTTGCAATAATGCCACATTATGATAACAGAGACTTGAAGTAGACATTTTGTCACCCATCATTTACTTCAATCTATACAACTACAACAAAATAGGCTTGAATGTGTGTATATGTACTTATGCTTACTGGGTATTAAGTATTATATTAAAGCCCTTTCATTTCACACTGTGTGTTGCAATATTCTTCAATGTGATGAAGTCACATGACGTCAGCCCTTAAATTCCTCGAACCCCGGGTAATCACTGCTTGCAGCTATATTTATATAATTAAAATTGTATTATTGACAGTCTTAATATTTGTACATGTCCTTTTTTCCTAGTGGGCTTGTGTTTTAAAATAATTAAGTAAAGTTAAAAGAAGGCTACCTCATAAAAACTGGCAGTACTGGAATATCCAGAAGCGTTAATTCAGCTTTTACCTTTTGAGATGTTCTCTAACTTTAGCCAAGAAGGGTCAATGTCCTATACCACATCCTCAGTTTTCCACTCACCCATTCACTTCCTCAGTTGTGTCATCCTTTGCTCTATGAAAGTTAACCTTTATGGCTTAAGTTAATTTGTCAAATCACCACTGCAGGAAGTTAACAGTTGATCTTGTTTCAAAGTCCGTTTATGGGTAGTCGGTGCCAGTGTTGCCAACTTAGCGACTTTTCAGACCCCCTCATTTCCAGCTTCCTGCTTTCTTTTTTAAAAGTACGCCTGCGACCTAATCTAGCGACTTTTGGACAAACCTTAGCTGACTTTCCAAATGCCGCCAGTATTGTCCTAGCGTGCGCTTTCCCCTGGCCCCAGCAGTTGTTAGTCTCCCTCTCCCTGTATACTGCTCTGATCAGAGGCCTCGGCTGAGAGAGCAGCACATTCCAGCTTTTCCTCTCCTACTAATCATCTCCGTTTCCATACTGCATCGGGAAAGACATAGACGTGAATGAACTGGCGCCACATCATTATGTGCAAATGGTGTTGCCAATGACCAATCACTTACCTGCTTCTCCTTTGTTTGAAATAAAACTATTTATTTACAGTTTATTTTTCTTTTTTTTAATGACAGTTTTCCTGTTAAGTCTTCTCTCATGCACTTATATTAATCACTGTCACACAGAGCTTTTTAGTTCATTCCAGTTTCTGAACTCGTTTGCAGGATTACCTGAATTCACAAGATCGTTTACTGGGCTACCTCTGAGAGACTGTAACGTTACGCGATTGTACTTACTCATACACAACAATAAACTTCATTAAACTTATTAAACTCATATACACATAAAAATATACACATAATATAATACATTTAAATACCACTTTTATTAAAGATATACACATACATAAAATACAAAAATATATATATAATACACAGCTAGGATACTACACAAGTTTAAAATAGCTAACATGTCACACTCTAAAATATATTCCCAGAAATATAGAAAAGAATGGGAGTTAATCCCTGAATTCAAGGGTGGCTGAAGCCCTATGTGGGAAATGACACAAGGGCTTACTGTCTCTATTGCAAGACAGAATTTTGTGCCAAGCTGTCCGACATTAAAAAACATGCATCAACCCAGAAGCACACTGAAAAGTCCAAGCCCTATAATCAAGCAAGTCAATCTACATTGCCATTTTTTGCAAAAAACATTGACTCTTTGAAACAGGCTGAGGCAACAATGGCAATGGCAATTGCAGAGCACTGTTCCATCCTCTCTTGTGACCACATTGGAAAAGCATGTAAAGCTGCTTTTCCAGATTCCAGTAATAAAACATTTTTCGGATGCACCGTACCAAGTGTACCGAAATGATTAATGGGGGTGTTAGCACCATATTTTTTCTTTAAAGACTGGTGTCAGATATTGGTGACTGCAAATACAGCCTCCTTCTTGATGAAAGCACTGATGTAAGTGTCTCAAAGTACCTTGGGATCGTAATTCGGTATTTCAGCGAGGACAAAGCAAATGTGGTGGCTACCTACCTAGGCCTTGTTGAGCTGGAGGGAGGGGATGCAAGAACAATAGCCAGCGCAGTTCTAACTTTTCTTGAGAAGTGTGGCCTCAAGCGGAAGAACTTGCTGGGAATTGGCACAGATAATGCATCAGTGATGACAGGAGTGTACAATGGTGTGCACAAAATTCTCAAGGAGGAGAGCGACCTAAAACATCTAGTCCTAATCCGGCTGTGTGTGTCACTCTCTACAGTTAGCTGTAAGCTCTGCCTCTAAAAACACTCTTCCACGTAGTGTGGAATTTCTCGTTAGGGAAACCTATAATTGGTTCTCCATTTCTCCCAAGCGCAGAGAGGCGTATAAGTCTGTCTATCAGACAATAAACTGTGGGGAGAAACCTTTACTGATCACAAAGGTCTGTGCCACACGCTGGCTTTCCATAGAGCCAGCTGTGTCCAGAATCCTGGATCAGTGGGAGGAATTAAAATTACATTTCGGTCTCACCATGCAATTTTCATGGCTTACCTTTATTTAGGGCTCTGCCTGCGTAAATCAATCTGCAAGTGAACACTGCTACATGGCAGATGTTCTACATTCCATGTACAGTGACCCACAGAATCTCCTCTATCTAACTTATTTAAAATCGATAATTAGTGAGGTGCAGTTTGCTGTTAAGGCTTTTGAGGGAGAACAGTCTGATCCACTCAAGCTGCTAGACTGTTTAATGAGGCTTATAAAGTCTGTCTGCAGCAGAGTCATTAACCCAATGGCAAAAATTGATGTTCTTAAGGAACCGATAGATGGGCACATTTCTCCCAAGCCATACCTTGGCTATATATTTGAGTCAGTGGCAGCCCAACTGAAACTTTCTCCTGAGGAGTAAGATTGTGTCTTGAAGGAGATGTGTGAGTTTCACAATCTCCTTAGCAAATGAGCTAAGATCAAGGCTCCCAGATAATATGGAAATACTGCAGCACATGTCTTTGTTCAATGTGGGGGAGACACTTAAGCACAACAAGAGCCTGACACAAATGACAAAACTGGCAGACCTTCTAGGATACTCCCCAGCCACAATTGATAAAATTATTAATCAGTGGAGGTCTATTCACCTTCAGAAATGGGACGAAATAACAAACACAGTGGCTTTTTGGGCTGAAGTTAAAAAGTACAGGGATTCAGCTGGCATAAACCCATATGAAGACTTGGCCTCTGCTGCAGTTTCTGTCCTCTCACTTCCACACTCAAATGCTGAGGTAGAAAGGCTGTTCAGTCAAATGGGCATCATTAAAAACAAACTAAGGAACCGCATGTCCCTGCAGACCCTCAGCTCTATTCTGTATATTAGGTATGGTTTGAGGTTGGCCGGAGATGCATGCTATGAGCACAAACTGCCAGATAAAGTGCTGCAGCTCTTTGGCACTTCAGCTGCTTATTCATTTAAGTCCTGTTCTGCAGCAGGTTCTAGCTCGTGCTCTGCATCCAATATCGCCCCACAGGAGGAGAGCTTTGAGGGTGTGGATCTTGTGGATGATGGTGATGATGAATTCCCTCTCAGCATTCTCATGGAGTGATCTGTAATCAGAATCACAGATTCAGCAACAAAAAAAAAGTATATTATGTACATATTTGTGGCACTCTTGTCAGATCATCACATTAATGTTTGGTTCATTATATCTGTTTAGTTAAATTATCATATCATAGTATTTGAGTATAGTTTGAGTATATATTTCCATCTGTTTATTAAAATACAATGCTTTTTAGTTTTCTAATATTTCATAAATATGGACATATGCACAATATTGTTCATTTGTAAATGCGCACAGGCTTTTTGCAATTATGCACATAGTTCGTTTGTAAATATGCACATAGTTCGTTTGAAAATGTGCAAAGGTCTTTAAATATGCACTTAGTTCGTTTGTGAATGTGCATAGCCTTTTTGCAATTATGCACATAGTTCGTTTGTAAATATGCACATAGTTCGTTTGTAAATATGCACTTAGTTAGTTTGTGAATGTGCATAGCCTTTTTGCAATTATGCACATAGTTCGTTTGTAAATGTGCATAGCCTTTTTGCAATTATGCACATAGTTCGTTTGTAAATATGCACATAGTTCGTTTGTAAATGTGCATAGCCTTTTTGCAATTATGCACATAGTTCGTTTGTAAATATGCACATAGTTCGTTTGTAAATATGCACTTAGTTCGTTTGTGAATGTGCATAGCCTTTTTGCAATTATGCACATAGTTCGTTTGTAAATGTGCATAGCCTTTTTGCAATTATGCACATAGTTTGTTTGTAAATATGCACATAGTTCGTTTGTAAATGTGCATAGCCTTTTTGCAATTATGCACATAGTTCGTTTGTAAATATGCACATAGTTCGTTTGTAAATGTGCACAGCCTTTTTGCAATTATGCACATAGTTCGTTTGTAAATATGCACATAGTTCGTTTGTAAATGTGCATAGCCTTTTTGCAATTATGCACATAGTTCGTTTGTAAATGTGCATAGCCTTTTTGCAATTATGCACATAGTTCATTTGTAAATGTGCATAGCCTTTTTGCAATTATGCACATAGTTCGTTTGTAAATATGCACATAGTTCGTTTGTAAATATGCTAAGGAAAAGAATAAGGAAAGTATTCGATGGCATAAATTATATTATATAACCGTTAACTGATAATATTACAACACATATGCTGTTTTTAACTTACCTACAGTATATAGTGATTTTGTCCAGCGCGGTTAAAAATCCGGAATTATATCATTGCAGAGGATGTAACTACAAGTTCCGTTCCGTTGTCTGACAGAAAACATGTAATTGATAATAGTTTTATACTTGACATTATGTGCGCACGGATTAGGGAAAACAGGTATAAAGTACCACCATTAGGCAGAATGCAAATACGACGTGATTACGTCATCAATATGTAAATGTACGCATGACGTCACTTAGCGACATTTAGAGTAGCCTTCAGAGTATGTGAGTGGAGTGGAGCGGCAAGAATTTTCGCTCTGCGCTCAAGGCATTTCACGATCACTCCGCTCCAGCTCCGCTCCGGGTTTACCATTTTCCGCTCCTCGCTCCCTCCGCGCTCCCTCCTAGCTTGTTCCTCGCTCCATGTTCGCTCCACAAATTTTCCAATTTTCCGTATTTTATTTTTATTTTTTATTATTATTATTATTATCATTATAATTATTATATTATTATTATTATTATAAACCTCTGTGCAGAAGATACATTCAGTGAAAAACAAATAGGTACACAATACTCGGAGAAAAACAAACGTGCTTTATTACAGTAGCTATCCCAAACCAAACAAATAGGCTAAAAAAAAAAGCTGGATGTGGCTAAACATTACGAAAAACATTACATAAAATAAAATAAATAAATTACCATACTAAAATAAGTTAAACAAGTTGCCAAACACAAGAACTATATACATGTAAATTATTGCTTATTACTTATAATTATCTCTTAAATGAACTTTTTGGTTGAACAGTTTGAATCAAATCTGAAATTATATCTGCAATGCTGCGTTCACTTTCAGAAAAACGAGCTTTTGCAGAGTGGCAGGTGTCAAGCACATGCGATTAGTGCTGGACATCAGGCCAGCAATAGAAAACACCCTTTCTACGCTGGCCGAGCCGCTGGGGATGCTAAATATGCGTCTTGCAATGTGTGCAAGTTGTGGCAGTATAACAGAGTTGTCCTTCCAGAAGCGAAGGACGTCAACGTCGGGGTTCACTCTTGGCATTGCGAGGTATTGTTCGACTTCTCCTTTTACATCTAGTGCTGCAGATGAATGTGTCGCAGTTGCGTATGACTGGAACATTGACTTGACTTTCTTTGAGGTTGATGGCTCAGGGTCAGCGACAAGGGAACGGGGTGTTACTTTGTTATTCATACTGCAGAGAAGTTGTGTTTGATGAATTAACAACTCCCTGATGTCAATCTGTTTGCCTCGAACCTACAGGAACAATACGATTTAGCCTGTTTTATTTAGTGTTTTCACAATAATCAATGTTGTATTATTTTTGTTGATATAAACCATTTAAAACTTTTAATACAGTTTTACTATAATAAAAACATGGTTAATTTCCGAATGTGGCTTTGTGTAGTGAATTACTTGCCTTTTCATCTCTCGCAATCCACTCGTTCTTAAAGCGTGGGTCTAACAATGCAGCAAGAATAACGTGGGTGTCGTCATAAAATATTTTATAACGATTTGAAAAGTTCTCCACTAGAGTTTCTGCGAATGCAGCTATTTCCAGTGGTCTGGGGACATCAGCCATCATTCTGTGTATTTCTGCAACTGCCGGCAGGATCATTCCCAGGTTTCCCAGTTCCTTTTGTAAACTATCTGTCAGTTCGGCAAATGGTGTGAGTACTCTCACTAAGCCTTGAAGCATGAGAACATCATTGCATGTGATTTTCCCATCATCTGAGATTGAAGTAAGCCTGTTTTGCCACAGCGCATCCTTCTCAAACATTTTCATCACGGACTCAATCATCCGCAACTGACTATTCCATCTGGTTGCGCATGCAGTTGTGGGACGAACACCTAATTTGTCCATTTCCTCTGTGTTCAGTGTGCTTTTTCTGACTGTTTTGACAACTTTTCCGACCTTGTTGATTATTGAATTCACTGCACTATGCTTCGCGATTGCGTCTTTAATAGCCAGTTGGAGTAAGTGAATCGGACATCTCAGGTGAAGATTTGATTCTGTGACGTAGTGCTCTACCATCACGTTCAACTGATTGGCCAGCAGGTCTGCATGGAGCTGCACAAGTGCATCATCCTCAACATCTGACTCCTCGTCCGCCATCCGACAAGATGTTGGATCTTGGTCCAGCAGATCCCCAAATTCATTGAAACCAGGCAGATTGAAAGCTTTCACCATATTGCTGGCACTATCAGTAACTACTCTGATCACACCACGTTGGACATTCCAGCGTCCCAGGACCTCCTCATATTTTTCATAAATATGCTTCGCTGTGTGGTGTCCTTGGATGTGTTCACAGCTCAGCAGAACGGTGTGGGCTTTAAAGTTTTCATCAATAAAACTGCCCACGATACCCAGAAAACTGTGACCCCGTCGGCTTGTCCAAATATCAATGGCCACTGAGAGTCCGTTGCAGTGTTGGAGCAGATCGCACAACTTTTTCTCCAACTCTAACAAGGCATGTGGCATGAGTGTGTCACGGACTGTGCTGTAGCAAGGTGGGATGTAGCCAGGCTGTGCAATATTCGCAAAATAACGCATCCCTTCTCTTTCCCCCTTGGTGAGTGGCTCATAGTCCATGTAGATCATTTTAAAGAAGGCCTGGTGAAGTTCACTCTTCCTCTCCTGCGAAATATTTATTTTTGTTGTTCTTTGTTGAAAGAAGCTTTTAAATCTACTGCTCTCCGCCTCTTTACTTGCTTTCTGTGCTTCTTCCTCTGTAAATAAATTTAGGTTGCACATATTACGGTGCTAAAATTAATTTTAAATATTTAACGAATTATTAACAAATTGATTTAATGCAGTTGGTATTGGCGATTTAGGTTGTTACAGCATTTCAGGCCATTAGATTAGAAAATTACAATTTACAGGTCTACCTATAAAATTTAAAGAGATAAAAAAAAATATATATATATATATTAGCCTACCGAACCTTTAGATTTGCTTTCCAAGTGTGAGTGGAACAGTTTATCGTGTTTCCTTGACACATGCCTTTTAAGATTCCACAATGAACCTTTTGTCGTTGTAATCACCTCCCCGCACTAGCTTTCTCCTTTGTTGTCATTACCTTTAACAATACATTTGTATTTTTGTTCACCTTCATTAAGGTAGTACTTCAGAAATTCCATTTTTTTCTGTCAGTCAGTGGCGTTTAAACAGGCGCGGCTCGTCTGTATGGGTCAGGTGGGGCAGAGCCCCACCAAAATATTCAGCCGCTTGAAAACATAGATCTCTATATAAACTGGACCAGTCCTAATTAACTGTTAACTCGTGTTAACAAACTGTTAAAAATTTTCATCCTTATTCTGAACACATTTTATACTGTTATAAGTCATAAAGTGACGTGGATATGTTAAAATGTCATCGCATTGCTTCAGGTTTGATAAGCGGGTCAGAGCGTCCTCTGCCCTCCCGAGCTCAACAGCGTCACTTGAACGTAGTTCCGGACAGTATTAATCCGCGTCAGATAAGTGTGATGAGTGTGTCAGTGAAGCGAGTAGTACAGAATAGATCATTCTGCGTGTAATAGTGTTTGAAAGATTGTCAATTAATGATAAATCAGAGATTAAACAGCTTGGCACTGACAAACAAATTGTTTAATAATAAAAAATAAACAAAAACGATAAAAAACGATTTGTTCATGTAGTTCGTTTGTTTGTTTTGTTAAATAACCAGTTCCCTGTGCATTAATGGCTTACGACCCAGAAACTGCCCATCAAAAATTTTTGGTCAGGAGCCACTACTGCGTTTAACTATGCTTAACACAACTTCGTTCATGCTATAGCTAACGCAGTTGCATTATGGGCTGTTATGAGTTGTGCTGGAGATGGAGCGGTATAGTGATGGGAAGTTCGGATCATTTTACTGACTCGGACCTTTGAGTCTCGTTCAGCAAAATGAACGAATCTTTTTTCGAGTCATTTCGTTCATTTCGTTCATTTTAGCAAAATATAATTAAAATGTTACGTGCTACTTCCCTAACACATCTACTACTTATGCAAACGTTGATCACACTACAAACAACACAAACTATAATGCTATAAGAAACAGAAAAGATTCATTCATCATTTACCTGGCTCACCTCTTATCTGACAAGTCTTCGGGTTTGAGTCGTTCGTTCATCACGTGACAGCCCCATAAGCTAAACCAATGCAGTCAGAGCCGGAAAGAGAATTGATTAGTTTATCTCCCGAGTCTTCGGGTTTGAGTCGTTCGTTCATCACGTGACAGCCCCATAAGCTAAACCAATGCAGTCAGAGCCGGAAAGAGAATTGATTAGTTCATCTCCCGAGTCTTCGGGTTTGAGTCGTTAGTTCTTTTGTCACGTGACCACTTGCCGGATCAGTAAAATACTATAAAGTAAAACTGTATTTTTGTATGTTGGATTATATTTAAGAATTATCATAGAATTATCCAAATATGTGTAATAAGCATTTTGATGAACTAATCAATTCTCTTTCCGGCTCTGACTGCATTGGTTTAGCTTATGGGGCTGTCACGTGATGAACGAACGACTCAAACCCGAAGACTCTATAGGATGTTGCGCATGCGCGACTGAACGAATCACTCCCGGAGACGACTCGTTCTTCCCGAGTCACATTAAAGATTCGTTCAAAATGAACGAATCGTTCAAGAACGACCCATCACTAGAGCGGTAGTGGCTGATTTCACCCGTGTGATTCCTCTAACGGGTACTCTTTTAAGCGCCTAAATACAATTCCTAAAACAAATCACGTTATGATTTATGTCGTTTAAACTGTGCTAAAATGACAGTTAATGTGTTTTTAACGAAATGATTCATACACTAGTATAACTGATGCTATGGGTAGTGAAATCAAACAAATCTCATTCGTACGTTAGCTTTGGTGAGTTCTAGCATAGCATACGACTACCTGGCTGGCTAGCTGCTTGTGCAAATTTGTTCCCCCCGAAGGACCCGATCGCGCGATGCACGTCCGCCAAACGCTCCCGAGATAATTATAACAAATTAAAAACATAGTGTAGACTTAAATAAATGTGTAAATATATTTGTGTAATTTTTAGATGTGTTTGGAAGAAGATGCAATGTGCTTTAACCAGCCCTTCGAGGTAGAATTTTAATATATGTATTAAAATGGCATTGGTCACGTATATCATCTGAATTCATTTTCACCCCTGATCAATGAATTCAGATGATATACGTGATAAATGCCATTTTAATACATATATTCCAAGCCCAACACAGACGTCTTGTTGATACAATGCATAAGTGTACACGTGACAAAGCTGTGCAGAAATCGTAGTAATTCTACTTGAGAAGTTTGTTCCCCATAGACTAATATATATATATATATATATATATATAAAATAACTAGACGTGACATTGGCCGCTTCTGTCCGTTGCTGGGATACGTCAACACGCCCGCCATATAGACTACGGCACGACTCCCCTTAAATCAAGTGCAACTAAATGATAGAGCTGCGTTTTTCCAAGATCAAAAATAAAACGTTTCTATTTATCAAGTGATATCAGTGCTTTATGACCTACCTGGTATACAAAACAATTTTCAGTTACTTAAATTGCGATAGTAAGACAAGATAGGTAGAAAATTATTTATTTAATAAGGAATGGCGTGAGCTGAACACTTGTCATGTATATTTTGGGCTTTTTAACTTTTTGGTTAAGACTTGTGGAGAAACCCCTAATGTAATTTAATGAATTTAACAAAAAAAGTCTTAACTGCACTTTTCTGTGATTAATCTTACAGATTTTGTTTTTCTGGGCTTCAGGTCAGAACATACCTTGTTCTCTTTAAAATACTAAGAAAAATGGTAATGTGCATCTTAAGTAATAATCTACAATATTTCAGAAAACAAGCAGGCAAATAATAATTTTCTGTATTAAAAAGGTTTTTTTCACAGAATTAAAATGTTGCAGTTTTTTATAGTTATGTACTCCAAAATCAACCAATAACTGATGGATCCTCTCTGGTACAGCAACAGTGCGTTAAATATAGTTGTAATATAGTATGAATATGAAAAAGCATAGTATGTACAGTAGTATTACTATATGAACAACAGTAAAAAGTAAATCATAAATAAATAGCAGAACAACAATAACAATAAAATATACTGTGAATAGTACTATATTATAATATCATAATAGTAATAGATTGATAATAGTAATATGTATATTGCATATTGTTACGTGACAGAAGGGACTGAGGCAGAGGATAAACAGGTAAGTTTATTAACAACAAACTAGAAATAACTGAAAGGCTTCGTCAATAAATGGTAATAAACAGGAAACTCAGACTGTCCTTTGACTCAGGCGAAGATGAACATAGGAGAACTCAGGAACGCTGGAGACGAGGAACACTGGAGAACTCTGGAGCCTTGGAGAGGGACACCGTAGGAAGCTACCGCTTAGCACGCGCTGCCGACACCACCGTAGCGGGTAAATCCAACTGGGAGCGTGCGTGCGTGCGTACGGTAAGTCCGTGTAACATCTTTGAGACTGGACAATGGCAGAGTGAAAGTGAGTGTCCTTTATAGTGACGTGGAAATTACGTGCAGGTGATGGTGATCAATAATCGGGAGAGGGTGAGCGTTGTGATTGGGTGTCGTGGGAGCCTGGCGTGTCCGTGACACATATATGGATAATAATAATAATAATTATGATACATTAAAACTAGTAGGTTGGCATACTCGATTTTGAGAGAAAATCTGCGGTATAAACGAATTATCTCGGTTACATGCAATTTATTTTATAATAGAAAATATGACAAAAGCTGAAACTATTTCTAAAAGAATTAAAAAACTTTCTGAAGTCTGGACTTACAGCTAAACAGTGATATAGCTAGCTATTAATAGTCTGACTCCTACTGGCATAGTGTCAACAAAATGTTTTAATGACCAAATACAAACAAAAATAACTTTAGTCTTACATGTGAAAGGTAATTTCCCGAAAACTGTTTTAAATTGTGCGGTGGCTTGCACAGCCCCAAGCAGCACACGAAACAGGCATTTTTCTCCAATCCAGTTATGGAAACGTTGACCTAGCTAAGCCGCAGCTTTGACGTACGATCCAGCGGACAATGTCGTGTCTAATTATTATATATTTGTCTATGTCGTTCCCCCCTGTAGGACACCCCAACGAAGGAGTCTGTCGCGATGTACGTCCGCCGAATGCTCCCGAGACCCTCATAATAAATTAAATACTGATAGTGTGGACTTAAATAAATGTGTAAATATATTTGTGTAATTTTTAGATGTGTTTGGAAGAAGATACAATGTGCTTTACCCCGTGGCGCGCACACAGCCACTGCAGCTGTGGCCCCTTTGGGGTAGAAAAAAGATGAAGATCAATGAATTGAGCTGATTTACGTGATAAATGCCCATATAATACATATATTCTAGCCAAAACACACATCTAGTTTATACACTGCATAATAAATGTGTACAAGAGGCAAAGCTGTGCAGAGATCGTGGGAAATTTGCTTGAAAAATTTGTTCCCCCCTGTAAGAACCCCAACATAGGAGTCCGTCGCGATGCCTGTCCGAAATCGGTTGTAGCAAATTAATAGGATCAATTAGGTAGTAACAAAAATATACATTTACTGATTCCCTCTTTGGGTAGACCCCATTTTTTTTACCAAATAATATTAATATATATTAGGGATGCCACAATTCTCGATATAATATTGAACCGTTTGGTACGATATCCAAGGTTCAATACACGCTTGTGAATTGCGTTTTATTTCTCTCTGAATTGACTGTTTGTGTGTGCCTGTAAGTTTACGAGCTGAGATGAGGAAACTCCTCCCCGCGAGTAAATATTCAATCACTATGCTCTAAAAGGGGCGTTGAACCATCATTCCACACTTTAACATGGCGAGCGGCGGTGAAGTGCGGCTACAGTACGAGGAAGCACCGGCGTCTTTCAAATCCATGGTGTGGAGACATTTCGGTTTTTCCATTGAGTATAATGCCGAGGAAGAAAAAACGGTGACTAAGTGAAATTGCACTTTACATTCTGAATGAAGCATACTGTACTGGAGTACTGTTAAGTTTAATTAAGATGGTTTATTTATGTTTACTGAAGTACAAGTATGTTTATTTGAAATGGTCAATTTATGTTAGCTACCAGCAGCTGTGAGATGGCAGTGTTAATTTTAAAATAAAAAATTATTTTATATTATACAATACACAAGGAACTAGTGGACTTTTCTTTGCTTTTAAGTAAAATAAAGGAGTATTGCAATAAATCGGTTTTATTTTTTCTTCTTAACCTCTTACTGTTCCTATTGCCTAAGCATAGAATAACAAAAACACACTTTTATGTGTCAAGCCATCAGAACCGAACCGTGGTTAAAAAACCGAGGTATGTATTAAACCGTGGGCTAACTGTATTGTTGCATCCCTATTATTTGGTTGCAACCAAAAAAAAAAATATATATATATATATATAATATATATATTTTTTGGTTTTAAATGCTTTTATATAGTCACACTATATATCACAATATACATTATGCAGAAAACAATATACATATTAAAATGTACAACAACAGAATACAGAGGGTCCAACATTCCTTAGTCAAAATTTAAGTATTCATCAAAAATGTTATAATTCTTCCTGGTATCAGGAAGAATTATGCTTCAGCACCCCTAAAAAGGAGATCAGCACCCCTAAAACTTGGAGTAAGAAATGTTATTCTAAAATTTTTGTTCGTCTTTTACAAGATTAAATAATGTCCAAAACATACTCCGTAGTTTGTGGTTTAAAATGTATGTGTTAAGGATGAAAATGAAAACATCCCCCTTAGCAAATGGTGTCATCCTCTTCTCTTCCTCTACTTCTTCTTCTCCTCTGTACCTGAACCACTCAGCACGACCGTCATCCAGCGCGAAACACACGCAGAGTGAGAACCCGTTATGTAGTATTGTGAATCAACTAAGTTGCTCCAAAGCTGTGTCTCACACTTCTTTCCTTTTATCTAGAGTTGTTCTGATTCCGAAACCATATCGGTGAGTACTGGAGTCACTAAGTGTTGTGAATCAACTACGTTGCCCCAAAGCTGTGTCTCACACTTCTTTCCTTTTACCTAGAGTTGTTCCGATTCCGAAACCATATCGGTGAGTACTGGAGTCAGTATCCTGAATCACCATGGTACACCTATAATAAGTGTTTATTTTCTGACTATTTTAGTCCAGCGGGTCGCCGCCGCTGTGGAGTAGCACAGGACCTGGGTGACTCGTCCATAGTCATAAACGGAGAGAAGTAGCGCCGGTTACAATGTTCTTCCGCAAGACGCATGCAGTTCTGTTTATTAACTGCTAGAGCGTGAAACAAAAACAGCAGCGTGACAAATAAACTGATTTGATACTCATTTTAACAATCGGGAGTCATGTAAACATGACATCACGTGCGTCTTTTCTGGTCAGTCGTCAAGGAAACATGAAGCCCTGGCGTTTGGAATGAAAGCAAACAACATATCACTGTATATGGATTTTGGAGTTGAATCAATGTTAAAATGAAAAGGTTATTTTTCAATAGACATATTTTTTGTTTTTGTGTGAAAAGAGGGTGGGTGGTGGCAGTGGGGCTCATTGGGTGCTCAGCACCGCTAAAGCTCTGACCCTAGAATCACCCCTGGATGTGCAGTTCATCTAGCAATTACAGGTATCGTTTTTTTATAGTTACACAAATTTATCCGGGACCGGGTCGCAGGGGCAGCAGTTTAAGCAGGGACGCCCAGACTTCCCTCTCCCCAGACGCTTCCTCCAACTCCTCTGGGGGGACCCCGAGGCATTCCCAGGCCAGCCGAGAGACATAGTCTCTCCAGCGTGTTCTGGGTCTTCCCCGGGGCCTCCTCCCGGTGGGACATGCCTGGAACACCTCCCTTGGGAGGCGTCCGGGAGGCATCCGAAACAGATGCCCAAGCCACCTCAGCTGGCCTCTCTCGATGTGGAGGAGCAGCGGATCTACTCCGAGCTCCCCCCGAGTGACCGAACTCCTCACCCTATCTCTAAGGGAGCGCCCGGCCACCCGGCGGAGGAAACTCATTTCGGCCGCTTGTATCCTGGATCTCACCCTTTCGGTCATGACCCAAAGCTCATGACCATAGGTGAGAGTAGGAACGTAGATCGACCGGTAAATCGAGAGCTTTGCCTTGTGGCTCAGCTCCTTCTTTATCACGACAGACCAGTATATCGACCGCATTACTGCAGAAGCTGCACCGATCCGTCTGTCGATCTCTCGCTCCATCCTTCCCTCACTCGTGAACAAGACCCCAAGATACTTAAACTCCTCCACCTGTGACAGGAGCTCCCCACCGACCTGGAGGGGACAAGCCACCCTTTTCCGGCTGAGGACCATGGCCTCAGATTTGGAGGTGCTGATTCTCATCCCAGCCGCTTCACACTCAGCTGCAAACTGCCCCAGTGCCCGCTGTAGGTCCTGGCTTGATGAAGCCAACAGGACAACATCATCCGCAAAAAGCAGAGACGAGATCCTGTGGTCACCAAACCGGACCCCCTCCGGTCCCTGGCTGCGCCTAGAAATCCTGTCCATGAAGATAGTGAACAGGACCGGTGACAAAGGGCAGTCCTGCCGGAGTCCAACACGCACTGGGAACGAGTCTGACTTACTGCCGGCAATGCGAACCATGCTCCTGCTCTGGTCATACAGGGACCGGACGGCCCCTAGCAAAGGGCCTCGGACCCCATATTCCCAGAGCACCCCCACAGAACACCACATGAGGGACACGGTCGAATGCCTTCTCCAGATCCACAAAACACATGTGGACTGGTTGAGCAAACTCCCATGAACCCTCCAGTATCCTAAAGAGGGTATAGAGCTGGTCCAGTGTTCCACGACCAGGACGAAAGCCGCATTGTTCCTCCTGTATCCGAGGTTCAACTATCGGACGAATTCTCCTCTCTAGTACCCTGGCATAGACGTTCCCGGGGAGGCTGAGGAGTGTGATCCCCCTGTAGTTGGAACACACCCTCCGGTCCCCTTTCTTATCCGTTCCCCCCTCCACGCGATGTTGCAGAGACGTGTCAGCCAAGACAGCCCCACTTCATCCAGAGACTTGAGGTACTCAGGGCGGATCTCGTCCACCCCTGGAGCCCTGCCACCAGGGAGCTTCTCAACTACCTCGGCGACTTCAGCCCGGGTGATGTCCGAGCCCATCCCCGCTTCCCCAGCCTCTGCCTCCTCAGTGGAGGGCGTATTGGCAGGGTTGAGGAGGTCCTCGAAGTATTCCTTCCACCGCCCGACGATATCCCCAGTCGAGGTCAGCAGACCCCCACCTCCACTATATACAGTGTTGGTAGGGCACCGCTTTCCCCTCCTAAGGCGCCGGACAGTTTGCCAGAACCTCTTCGAGGCCAACCGATAATCCTTCTCCAAGTCCTCACCGAACTCTTCCCAGGCCCGAGTTTTTGCCTCCACAACCACCCGTGCCGCAGTCCGCTTGGCCTGCCGGTACCCATCAGCTGCCTCAGGAGTCCCACAAGCCAACCAGGCTCGATAGTACTCCTTCTTCAGCTTGACAGCATCCCTTACTTCCGGTGTCCACCACCGGGTTCGGGGGTTGCCGCCACGACAGGCACCAGAGACCTTACGGCCAGAACTCCGAATGGCCGCTTTGACAATGGAGGCTGAGAACATAGTCCACTCGGACTCAATGTCCCCAACCTCCCTCGGGATCTGTTCAAAGCTCGGTTGTGTGATTATAATTTAGATAATTTGGTTTATATAAATTGACTTACTGTTTTACTTATAATTAATTTTCTTATAGAGGAATTAAATATAGGTAACGATAAATGATGAGAATAAACAGCATCAGAAATGAGCATTAGGGACAAGACAAAGAGGCAAAGCATGGTAAAGCATGTGCAGAGGAGGGATGCAAGGTACATTGGGAGAGGAGTGTTGAGGATGGAGACACCGGGCAGGAGGGGAAGAGGAAGAATACAAAGGAGGTTAAGGGAACCTTCAGGGAACGTTCTTGGAACAAGTAAGGTGTATCGAAGGGTAAGGGAACGTTCTGGGAAAGGTAAGGGAACTGTTACGAAGTCGATACCTTCTGCATCGGATTCTATGCATCACGTCACCCGCTCTGCATCCCCGGAATTTTAGAGACTTCATTTCCCACATTCCTTTGCACCCCGCACACCTGCCGGCAATCTTCAGCACTCAGCCCCGCAAACCCACTTCGTGTGTTTCCTTATTATTATGGACCTTATTTAATGTGTGTGTTTGCTTTTGTTCATTGTCTGGTGTTGATGTTGTCCCATGAACGTGTGGTAATCCTGTTTGTTTCTTTGAATTATCTCTCTGACATTTTGATGTGCATTGTAATGCAACTGTAATCCTGCCTCTGAAGTGAGGTCTGTACCTGCTCTTGTATGTTCCCGCTGATGAAGTTCAGTAAAATCCTTGAATCTGAATTCTAGTGTTCTGCCTGTTCTGACACACGCTAACAGGAACGTTCTGGAAACCTGAAAAAAACATTATATTTCCGTTAGGAAAACTTTCCTAAATAACCAAAAACAAACTTTAAAAAATAACGTTCTGGGAACCAAAACTAACCTTTTGGGAGTGTTCCGGGAACCAAAAACTAACCCTCCGGGAACATTTCGGGACCCATAAATTGTTAGCTGGGATAACATATTGTGTTATTTTCCTCAAAATGTAAATGTAACACATTCCCATGATCAGGTGTCCAATCAGATGTTGTGGATGCAAAGAACAATGCAGGCTCATCTTCCCACTGTTACATAATAAAATGTTCAAAAGTTTAGTTGAATGCTAAATACCCTCTCCCTATTTATACTATATAATACAATGTCTTATTAAAAGCAGTTGGTTGCCTTGTTTATTTTCACACTATGACCAGCATTTGTTTGCATTTATTCATATTATGTCTCCTAATATAAAGTCGCTTTGGATAAAAGCGTCAGCTAAATGCCTAAATGTAAATGTATTCTCTGAATGTATGCTTATGTAAATGTTTATTAATAAACTGTGGTTTTAATATAGTAAAAATAATTTTACTTCAAATACTATGGGTAACCATGGTTAATTTAGGGTTACCATAAATTGTTAAACATGTTAACTGAATAACTGTATCTCCATCATTCTCCGGTAAAAAAGTTAATATAAATATAGTAAGCAATTCACATTTCGAATTTATATTTACCAAAATAGCTGCAAATAGTCGTTGATGTTGTCTATCGTGCTTAAACCTGTTCAAATAGATTGACAGCCTGGGTTTGTTTGGAACTATTGAGATCAAAGTGTGTCACAACTATGTTTTTCTATGGTTGTCAGTTGGCAAGTTTCCATGGAAACATAGATCATACCATAAAATTAGCCAGGGGATCAGTAGTCTATATAACTTTATCCGTTTAAATTAGACCAATCTAAGATTTTATGCAGCCGACTTAAAAAGTAAGTACCAGTCTTAAAGAAACTTAAAGAAGACGACTAACTTAAAAGACTAGTCTAAAACAGTTTTATGCAACCGGCCACAGATAGATGTAACTGGTTTAATGTTGTTTTTTAAGCATGTTTGTTGTTACAGTTGTACGCTTTAAGGATTTAGCAGGATTTTGTTGTTTAGAAAGATATTGTTTAATCTAATGTGGGCCACTCTATTGATTAGTACTTTATGATTGTCTATTAGTAGCATATTTGCAATAAAGTAAAAATGTAATCAAATGTTTGCAGAGTTGACCTAAAACAACCAAAGAAGATCTATGTAAAAACATTTGCATAGATTGACAAGCATAAAATAGGTTGCGAATTTGCCAATTTATACTGACCTCATTGATATGCAAGAACATTATCACTGATTTTACATGTAGAAATTTGAAACTTACATATACAGGATAACCCAAAGTATTAAATGGTAAAGACAGTGACAGTCTGTGACTAGACTAGTAGTAAGAGTTTACTATCCTGGTACCTTTCTCACATACTATATGCTGTTATATAAAGTACCTAATAACTATATATACTGTACCTGTACTGGCAACTTTTTAAAATAAATAATTAAAAAAATCACTGCACTGCAGGATGTACAGACAAAGTACATGCATATTTAAACAGGACAGAAGTTAAAACATAAAATATGTTTTTCCATAGCTATTTTATTAACAATGCCAAAAAGCAACAAATCCAACAGGTCTTTTTCAACAGGTTCAACATTTTTATTTCACAGTTATATTAAAATAACTCTTTTACGATTTATTACTCTTAAAGGTATTCCTGTTAGAAAATGGACCTAAAACTTACTTGAACTGTACTGAACTGATTAAACAGTGTTTAGAATAATCTGAGACAATTTAGGACTGGCTATCTGTATATTTATCTCTGTGTGTATCTAGCCAGCATATGGATAAGACAACACAACAGCCTGTTTGGGCCCAAGCTGTAACTTCTCTATTGACACCATGCTGTCCACAGAGAGACTCTCTGCATTTGTGGAAACACGCACTCGAGCCACAGCTGGTAGATCATTATTAACTAGCGTCATGACAACAGAGTTATTTCCCCAGTTCATGACGACAAGAAAGCGTTCACTTTGATCCCAGACACGAAGAAATGCGATTGAAGAGGTAGACCTGTAAAGGCTGACATATTTTCCATGGAGAAAAGCTCGCTCTTTTCCTTTTAGATCACTGAGAGCTTTAAAGAAATCACGCACAGCACTATGCTTCTCCTAAAAGAAAGTATATTAATTTTAAAACATAATATTAGTACAGTCATTAAAATATACCTATGATTTATGAATATAGATGCAAATATGAAAAGTTACCTTTGCTGTTGCATTTGCACTATCTGCTTGCCTTTCCAAATCCCACATTGCTTCAAGCTTTTCCTGTTCAAAGAAAATTTAAACTAATAACTAAAACAATCTTATTTAATTTTAATGTACAAGTCAAGAATACTATTTTGTAGCCTTTTACCAAAGTATTGAACCTTTAAATGTTTCATACTCTACTTACCCCCTTTTTAAGTCCGACCTCATCCCCAGCATTAAACACAGGTGTGCCTGGTAGGGTGAACAGCAGCATGTGATAGAGTCTTACAGGTAATAATGGAGTTCTGGAAGCCAGAGAACCCCCAATTTGTCTACTCAGGCTCCAGCCCAGGCTGGTCTGTGGGTGACTGGAGTAGAGTTTTAGTATTACATTAGCTTGCATTACCCCAGACTCCCCCAGATCAGGCAATCCAGTCAGGAGCAGATTAACACCTGTGCGGTTCAGCAGGAGTGAGACTTCATCCACAGAGAGATCAGTGACTGAGCCTATCAGAGCTCTGAAAATGGGATAAAAGAGAGAAAAAAGGCATGACATGGGATATAGAAATAGAGAGATATTAAAATAAAGGAATACAGCATGACTATTAATTTGACTGTGTAAAACATTCATTAACTCTGAATGTTAGGTGTCTCTGTTATGCTAAAAAAGCAGCCCATACGTTTTTTTGGGCCCATCGGTCTTGTTGAATATGGCTTGAATGGATGTCCAGGCCTCTGTCTTTGCAATGACAGCCAGGTCAGATAACAAGATGCCATCCACTCCCATACCAAGCCAGTATATACATGCTTCCTTGAACACAGAAGATTTAAAGAAAAATGTTAATATTGCTAAGCATTACAGATCCCCAAATCACAACAAATAAAACAAATGCTTGACTTTATGACAAATAACAGAATTTGGTTTCAACTTTCAAAACTCAAAGAAAAAGTGTAAATTAAAAGCTCAGCTGTTATTTTAAAGTATTGTATCATTCATGACACAATTAATCAATAAATAATTTATAATCAATCACTCAATTATAATCTATATATATATATATATATATAATATATATATATATATATATATATATATATATATATATATATATATATATATATATATATATATATATATATATATACATATACACACATACACATACACACACACACACACACACACACACACACACACACACACACACACACACACACACACACACACACACACATATATATATATGTATATGGGCTGGATGGGAAAAGCTACCCAAAACCACCCACTGGCCCAACGTAGAGAGTCCAGTGGTAATGATGTAAGAGTTTCAGCATTTCGGTCTTTTCCTGCGGCTTATTCTTTACTTTTTATTCCTCAATTTTATCTGACTCAAAAGATAAAACCTTGTAAAGGTTAAGTTAAGATTCTTAAATTTAGACAAATGTTTTATCATTCTATTCAACTCCACTATTATTATTGGACTTGTACACCAAGGTTCTCAATGTCGCACAGGGTCCTCGCAGACCGTCAGGCTTGAGCCACGATCACAAACTCTGACCAGATAACCAGAGGTTATGGCTAAAAAGTACTTTAACAATGTAGCTCCGGCTTACTATTGTTAAAAGGTACCCATGTAGCCCCATACAATGCGCCTATATAATGCAAATTGCTTAACAACTTAGTTAAAGTTAAGTAATTTAGATAATCAGAGGTTATGGCTAAAGCAATTTAACAATGTAGCTTACTATTATTAAAAGGTACCCATGTAGCCCCATACAATCGAACTCTTCTCTGACTAAACAGAGGATACACAAAACTCTTATCTGACTAAACAGAGGATACACAAAACTCTTCTCTGACTAAACAGAGGATACACAAAAATCCGACTGCATAACAACTTAATTATTTCAATATACTTAACCCTGGTGGTAGTAATAACTAGCGAGTAACACGGATGCATCATAGTCTACTAAGCCAATAATTCAGAGTATTTAGAATAGATACAAACATAACAATTTATTCAACAGGTAAACGACAGCAATGATTCAATATCTAATTCAAACAATTTAGTAGGTGATCAATTCATGTGAAACAGTCAATAAATGCAGAAATGAGAGAATTTAGAAATGTTTACCTGACAATCAAAGGCTTCATTTAATGAGAATGCGGGGATGTCTTACAGACTCCAACTATAAGAACTACACACAGTGATTTCCGTTTACAGACTCCAACTATAAGAACTACACACAGTGATTGTGCGGGAGATCCGTTTACAGACTCCAACTATAAGAACTACACACAGTGATTACAAAGGGAGATCCAAGTTTACAGACTCCAACTATAAGAACTACACACAGTGATTGTGCGGGAGATCCGTTTACAGACTCCAACTATAAGAACTACACACAGTGATTGTCTGGGAGATCCATTTTCACAGACTCCCAGAACCTTTGCTTGCTTCCTTAAATACCCAAATCAAAGTATACTTCCTCCAAATGGAGATGTAATTTACATAGAAAAAGACTCTGAACCTGATCAGGCCCAAATGGCCATTTCCATGAAAGAGCCCAGGAAGGGACACACACCCACAGCAGTGAGCAGAATATCTCCAAACTCCTTAAACCGTTGTTATGATCTGCTCTATTGTTGTGGGATAAGACTCATTATTACAAGTCGCACTGAGACATTTCAAATGATATGAGACATGAATATTTAGATACTTTGATCACACAGAATGTGGTATATCTTAAATACAGTTCATTGATGAGTTTTGGGGATTCTCTGAGCTAAGGGGAAGCAGATGAAGAGAGGGGAGAAAGGGACAGATGTGAAGGTGTGAGTTCGCAATCAGCATCCTTTGAGGTGTGCTATTTGAGATGGGGATGCAAACTCTGTGGGGAACTCAATATGTTGGAAAGAGTCCTTTGTTCCCCAGGATGTGATGTCCTGTTGGTTTGGACATCTTGGCACCAGTCTTACATATATATATATATATATTTCACACAAATTTTAGTGCTATGGTTTTTTCCTCTCATTTACCAATTCCATTGTCTTTTAAGCAGCACTTACTTTGAGTCTTTCAGCAACAGAGGCAGCATCTCTGAACCAGGCTGAAATTATTCTATTCCCATAATTGGGTGTTAGATTCAGCACTATGGACATTCCTGGCAGAGTTAAAAAGACAGAGAAGGTTAGTCAACAAAATAAAAGTCTATTAAATTATCTTTGTCTTTGTATAAATTGTCTTTGTGTACAATCTCAGTGTACTTGATTGTGTACTTATTATAGGAATAATTGTAGGTTATGCATAATTACAAGCGTTAATTACTGCTTATTTGTGTAATGTGATGTAAAGTAATTTGTGTAATTGTGCAATGCAGTGTAACAATCACAAGCCGCCGCACAATTTAAAACAGTTTTCGGGAAATTACCTTTCACATGTAAGACTAAAAATTATTGTTTTTGTTTGTATTTGGTCATTAAAACATTTTGTTGACACTATGGCAGTAGGAGTCAGACTATTAATAGCTAGCAATATCGCTATTTAGCTGTGAGTCGAGACTTCAGAAAGTTTTTAAATTCTTTCAGAAATAGTTTCAGCCTTGGTCATATTTTCTATTATAAAAGAAATTGCAAGTAACCGAGATAATTAGTTTACACTGCAGTTTTACTCTCAAAACAGGTATGCCAACCTACTAGTTCTAATGTATCATTATTATTAATATACATATATGCAATATACATATTACTATTATCAATCTATTATGTTATTATATTATGGCACTATTCACAGTGTTTATTTTATTGTTATTGTTGTTCTGCAATTGATTGATTTATGATTTACTTTTGACTATTGACTGTTGTCCATAGTTATTTATATAGTTATACTACTCTACATATTATTTGCTATTTCATATTTTTACTATATTACAAATATATTTCATGCACTTTTGTTGTACCAGAGAGGATCCATCAGTTATTGTCTGTTTTTGAAGTATATATCTGTAAATAACTGCAACATTTTAATTCTGTGAAAAAAATAGAAGTAAAAAGAAAGTATTTAAAATGCATTACTATTATATCAGTATTTCAAAGAGAACAAGGTATGTTCTGACCTGAAGCCCAAGAAAAACAAAAACAGTGAGATTAATGACAGAAAAGCATTTTCCTCGGTTGGAAGACTTTATTTATTTTTTGCGAAATAATTTATATTACATTAGGGATGTCTCCACAATTCTTAACCAAAAAGTTAAAAAGCCCAAAATATGATAAGTGTGCAGCTCTTGCAATTCCTTATTAAATAAATATTTTTCAAACTATCTTGTCATACTTTTGCGATTTTACGTAACTGGAGATTGTTTTGAATACCAGGTAGGTCATAAAGCACTGATATCAGTTGATAAATAGAAACGTTTTAATCTTGAAAAACCGCAGCTCTACCGTTTAGTTGCACTTGATTCAAGGGGACTCATGACCTAGCCAATATGGCGGGCGCATTGACGTATTGCAGCAACGGACAGAAGCGGCCAATGTCGCGTCTAGTTATTATATATATGTCTATGGTTTCTCAATATGCGTTGTTGTCTGTATTTGTGTTCTTGTGAACTTGTGAAACGTCATCATTAGCTGACCAAGTATTGTTCCAATTCAAAGTTCACATCTAGCCAAGAACGGTTAAAATCCACGGATGTGTTCATGCTCCGCCCCTTTTATTGAGGATGCATCTGTACGTGACTTGTGTGAACTTGCGACAGCTATATTACCCAAAATGCATCGCGCAGCAACGACAGTAGAGTGGTAATACTGCATTATGTTTAAAATATTACTGTTATCGTGTCACAAAGTGTAGTTTTTTTTACATTTATTTAGGCAAGAATGTATGTGTTTTACGATCAAATATGCAGTCAGTTAATAAACATAGCGTCTATATAAAAATGTGAAAAAGCTTTTTCGAAGATGTGAGCTCCAGGCATTCAGTGGCCGCTCAACGCTCATGTACCCGCTCAACAGAGACTCACCTCGGCTGGTGTCCTGCTGAAAATCATTACTGGTTGTGATGTCTCTGTATTGTGTAAACAGTAGATATAATTCATTTCAAGTATATCTACAAACCCGATTCCAAAAAAGTTGGGACACTGTACAAATTGCAAATAAAACCAGAATGCAATGATGTGGAAGTTTCAAATTTCAATATTTTATTCAGAATACAACATAGATGACATATCTAATGTTTAAACTGAGAAAATGTATAATTTTAAGGGAAAAATAAGTTGATTTTAAATTTCATGGTATCAACACATCTTACAAAGTTGGGACAAGGCCATGTTTACCACTGTGTGGCATCCCCTCTTCTTTTTATAACAGTCTGCAAACGTCTGGGGACTGAGGAGACAAGTTGCTCAAGTTTAGGAATAGGAATGTTGTCCCATTCTTGTCTAATACATTCTTGTCTAATTGTCTTCTAGTTGCTTAACTGTCTTAGGTCTTCTTTGTCGCATCTTCATCTTTATGATGCGCCAAATGTTTTATATGGGTGAAAGATCTGGACTGCAGGCTGGCCATTTCAGTACCAGGATCCTTTTTCTACGCAGCCATGATGTTGTAATTGATGCAGTATGTGGTCTGGCATTGTCATGTTGGAAAATGCAAGGTCTTCCCTGAAAGAGACGACGTCTGGATGGGAGCATATGTTGTTCTAGAACTTGGATATACCTTTCAGCATTGATGGTGCCTTTCCAGATGTGTAAGCTGCCCATGCCACACGCACTCATGCAACCCCATACCATCAGAGATGCATGCTTCTGAACGGAGCGCTGATAACAACTTGGGTTGTCCTTGTCCTCTTTATTCCGGATGACATGGCGTCCCAGTTTTCCAAAAAGAACTTCAAATTTTGATTCGTCTGACCACAGAACAGTTTTCCACTTTGCCACAGTCCATTTTAAATGAGCCTTGGTCCAGAGAAAACGCATGTGCTTCTGGATCATGTGTAGATATGGCTTATTTTTTGACCTATAGAGTTTTAGCCGGTAACGGCAAATGGCACGGTGGATTGTGTTCACCGACAATGTTTTCTGGAAGTATTCCTGAGCCCATGTTGTGATTTCCATTACAGTAGCATTCCTGTATGTGATGCAGTGCCGTCTAAGGGCCCGAAGATCAAGGGCATCCAGTATGGTTTTCCGGCCTTGACCCTGACGCACAGAGATTGTTCCAGATTCTCTGAATCTTTGGATGATATTATGCACTGTAGATGATGATAACTTCAAACTCTTTGCAATTTTTCTCTGAGAAACTCTTTTCTGATATTGCTCCACTATTTTTCGCCACAGCATTGGGGGAATTGGTGATCCTCTACTCATCTTGACTTCTGAGAGACACTGCCACTCTGAGAGGCTCTTTTTATACCCAATCATGTTGCCAATTGACCTAATAAGTTGCAAATTGGTCCTCCAGCTGTTCCTTATATGTACATTTAACTTTTCTGGCCTCTTATTGCTACCTGTCCCAACTTTTTTGGAATGTGTAGCTCTCATGAAATCCAAAATGAGCCAATATTTGGCATGACATTTCAAAATGTCTAACTTTCAACATTTGATATGTTATCTATATTCTATTGTGAATAATAAGTTTATGAGATTTGTCAATTATTGCATTCCTTTTTTATTCACAATTTGTACAGTGTCCCAACTTTTTTGGAATCGGGTTTGTAACAGGCTATCTTTGGTATCATAAGTTTATTATTTGTTCCTGAGCAAATCTTTTGACTAAGGGCAAAGTTAAATTGTAGAACATTATATTTTTATTTAACTTACTGGATCGCTGCCCAAATTGTGCTTTTGACTGAATTATTTGCTTATATATTTCAAGTTGTAAAAACGATTTATAATTTATAATAAAGTGTTGTGTTTTATATCAAATTTCATTTTATTATAAACAAATACATGTTATATATGACAATCAGAGTACACCATATTTTTTAAAAGCATCAGGAAGCAGTGTTTTATGAGTACTTTGCTGTTCCAATTGCCATATAACCGGACTTGCGTCCTCGAGACTTCGAATTCCCCAGTCTGAACTTGCAAGTTCGATCTAGCAAGGACGCAAGTCTGTTCTTTGCGTTCTTGGAATTGAGAATCTGCTATTGCTAATGCCACTGCTATGTTTCTGTTATATGTTTATATAATACAAGTAAGTTTAAACAGTAGTGTAGTCAGTTTGTATACGTTACACGTGTTATTGTTGTTCTTACTGTGTATATGGTTTAGCGAGTTCCATTTGCTTGGTAATTTGCGGCCACAATGTTTCTGCTGAGTCATCATTATCCATGCTAATGTCACGGACTTGTTTACTTATATAATAAACATTTAAATGGGTATTGCTTAGCTTAGCTTACTATTTTACTATTGTTGATCTTATTGTAATCATTGAGTCCAGACACGTTTGTAAATTATAATTTGTATTATACATGCACATTTTCTTATGAGTGCTATTGATGCTATGCTATTATGTTATGGCAATAAATGTTACTGGCCTATTTGTAACTTTGTAAATTTGATTATTATCATTTATAATTATTTCTGTTGTTTCTTTGTAGACCATTTAATATCAGAGGCATACGCAGATGCATAATTTGGATTTAATAAACGGCTCATTTAAAAGACTTCTCTTCTTCACTCCTGATTTTCTAACTGGAATCTGATCCATATTTCGCCGCCTCAATCAGCTGTAATTTGAATGTAGTGAAGTTTACTAAGCCTTATATACTGTAGTATAAAGCTTTTGTTTAAAAGCATATGAATGTTTATTTACTGATGTCTTAAAACCTGAGCTGGTAAATCAGTCTCAGGACCATGCTAATATACATCTCCTGTGTTTATTAAAATGACAATATAGTTGTCTACAATAAAAGTCTGTGAAATGCTATAGGTTCTTTAAAACAATTTTTGAGGCAAGTCAGTTCTATATGAAAGTTTGGGATCACCTTTTCTGTGTGCTCGCTCCAGCAGAGTTTGCAGATCACTCACAGAGCCAAATTCCGGGTTTACAGAGATTAGGCTTAGTGTGTTAGACTGATCTGCTTGCACCGTGTGTATGGGTCCCACAATAAGACCCTTAACCTTCATCTGGTTTAGATAGTCCAACTTCTCATCAATCCCTATAAACAGAATGATAGGGAGAATTAAAAATAAGTTTTAAAAATAAGTGAATGAGATAATTTCATCAGTTAGGAGTTCTATGGGCCAGCACACTGTAATGCAAAAAAACTAACTAACAATAGTAACAATAAATATAGCTGCAAGCAGCAATAATGGGGCCAAGCCCACCAAGTCCAATAGTACATAAGAAAATGTAGACATCTGTGATGATGGGTTTGTGACAAGCATTACAAACAGTATTAAATTGATTATAACTTTTGACCCGTAGGTGACCATATCAGGAGGCCATTATGATGTGTGTATGATGACACCTGCCAAGTTTCATGTCAATGCACAAAAGTTTGATGAAGTTACTGCTTCAAATCCATTCTGAATGCACGCCATCAAAATCATGAACAAGTTGTATGAAAACGGTTTCATCAATCAACATGAACTTCATTTTCATTTCAATTCTTGACCACTATGTGGCGCTGTCGTGAAACTCTACACATATCCTCAAGTTTAGACTATGATGACATATACCAAGATTGGTGTCAATACACGATTGTTTGGCAGAGATATAGCCTAAAAACCATTTTGGCGTGCTTGCAGCGAAATTTAATGACGCTGTGTAGGAGAAAGGATAGGTCAATCAACATGCATTCTATAACTTTTTGTCAGCACTGTATCTAGATGGTACACAGCAAGTTTCGTGCATTTTGGCTTAAAACTGTAGGAAGAGTTACAAAAAGTATGCTTTGAACTAAATTTAGTGTGCCACACATTAAGTATTGTCAAAAATTACAAATGTGGTATCATCCAAATTGCCATGAGCCAGCAAATGAAAATGTATGAATCATTTTGTAATATGTTGAAAATGGCATTTTTTGACAAAATTCAAAATGGCCGACACCCAATATGGCCGACCGAGGAACATTGGGTTTCGTTTGACAACATGTCTCAAGGAATCCATCGAGTCCAATTTTATTATTTTAGACAAAAGTTTTCAAAAGTTATGGGCAAAATATTTTTATGATCTCTGCACCAGTAGGTGGCGCTGTGCCGGAACTTTTCAAGTCACCTCATATCATGAGTGTTATGACACATACCAAGTTTCATGTCAATATATCAAAGCGTTGCAAAGATAAAGCCTTCGGTTCATTTTGGCGCGCATGTCGCCAAATTTGTTGACGCCCTGTACGAGAAAGGATAGCTCAATCTAAAATCTTTTGATAACTTTTTGTCCCCATGGTACCTAGATGGTACGTTTTACAAATTTCTTTACGGACAAATGCTGTAGGAGGAGTTCGATTCAAAATTCAAAATGGCGGGAACATTTTCATGACAAATTATGTCGTAGTGGGATTGATTCGATGTGAGCATCTGTGGAAAAATGAATTTCGTTTCTACGACTTATGGTTTAAAAGTTATAACCATATACATGTGTCAAAGTTTGAAACGGTGGTGGCGCTACAGAGTTTGAGTTTGACACTTCAATTTTGCCTTGATGATAGATAAGATCGTCCTCTAAGTGTGTGCAAGTTTCACAACTTTTTACCATACGGTTCTATGGGCTGCCATAAACCATGGCGGAAAAAGAATAATAATAATAAATACACAATTACGGTCAAGCCCACCAATGGTACAAAAGAAAATATATGCGTACAACTCTGATGATGACATATCAGCTCTAAAACACAGGCATAAGCATATAAAACACAATAAAATTGCTTATAACTTTTGACCACTAAGTGTCACCCAATTACAGTGCAATCAATTTGTGCTTATGGTCACACATACTAAGTTTAGTGTCAATACATACATTTTTTGCAAAGATAAATTTTTGCTAATGTCCTTTTAGCACGCTTACATTTGAATTCCTTGATGCGGTATACGAGAATCATTCAACCCATAAAAAATCACTTGTCAGGTTTGTCTCCTTCGGGGCTTGACCCCTAAATATAGCTGGAAAGCAGCAATTACGCAGTCAAACCCACCAAAGCCGGAAATGGAAAAATGTATGGAAATCTGTACTGATGTTATTTAAGAGAAGTCTAAAAACATACTGTAGGTTCAGATGTATAGGTAAAAATAAACTCACTAACAATGAAAAAGAAACACATTTTGCACCATCTCTGACTAAACTAACATTTTCACTTTGGGGGTGTGCATGACAGATTCGAACCACCAACCTCACAGTTTGTTTCGTTTCCTTGTTAACAAATTAAAATGCAAAGTTTAATTACTTGCTTTCACAGGTTATGAAACTGGTCAGTTAATATGTAGTGATAAGCATTCTAGCAAAGTTTGATGTCATTGGACAAATGTTTTGCAAAGATATAGCCTCATCTGTTTTGGCATGCTCGCTGAAAAATTCATTGACATAGTATATGAGAACTGTTTGACAAATCAAAAAGCTTTTGATCACTTTTTGTGTCTCTAGATGCCAATAAAAGTTTGAAAAAGTACATTTTCAATAAAATTCAGTATAGCAGACTGGAAGTATGATGCAAAACGAAAAATGTGGTATTGCAGGATTGCAGGATAGCATGAGCCATTGAATCCAGTGATGTCATGTTTAATCTAGATTTGAAACAACTATCATATGATATAACCAACAAAATGTGACGTGTTAGCCATTTACAAAATGTTACCTATGAGTTCAATTTCACCGAAATTAAAAATCTTGGCCAAAGGCCAAGAACTGAATACCGAACACGGTTTTTTTATTTTGCCAAAATTTTCACCATTGCTTAAATGTAATAGTCAAAATGTGCATTTTACAATTCTGCCTTGCTTTTCAAAGACAAAATCAATTACAAAACTACAATGAAAAATATTTAATATGCCAGAACTAATTATACCTTCAAATAATTTTTTTAATTAGAACATTGTTTATTATAAAACACTCTTAACAAGCTGATTAATAATACTAAATGTAAATGTTATTAACCTGTCACAAATGACTGTTGTTGAAACAAGCTGTGTCGCGCAGTCAACGGCCCAGCTAACACACGACGTGTGTACCACTTACGTAACTTATTTGTACTTTTTCATTTCATGACTTACCAACTGACAACATAATGCAACGTCCCTGGCGCGTAATATCATTATGTAACATTTGCATCTGCCACCCATTCATCCAACCTCCAGAGGGAGCCATCTCCGGAATTCTAACACTTCCGGTTCTTCTCTCTTCACTTCCTGTCTACACCTGTTAAAAGCCATGTTGCTTGCAAAGCATGTTGCGAAGTATTTCCAGTATTCCCTGTCTCTACCAAGCGTTCTTTGTTCTCAGTTTGTTTGCCATGTGTACATTTCTCTGCCTGTTTATTGACCTTGATTATTAGATTACCGTTTTGGACTTGTTTGCTGTTTGGACTGTTATCATTGTATTCGACCCCTTTTGCCTGTTATTTTGACCACGCTTCTGGATCTGCCCCTTACTTTGTTTGTACTGTTGTACTTAATAAAAACTCTGCACATGGATTCAACTACTCAACCGAGTCAGCCTTCATTACAATTACCAATAAATACCAATTCCCATGTCACCTTCATGACCTCTTTACGTTGCAAGATAACTAAAAACGGTCTCATTACGTAATGTGTTCATACTATTTTGGTAATAATAAGGGTGTGATTTCCCCCCACTTTCAATAGCTTTGCTTTATTGAAACATTGTATTTTTGTGATTTTTTTTATTAATATCAAAGGGAGAAACAATGCAAATTTATTTTTGCAACTGTCTTTGCTCATATTTACCAAGGGTACCGATATTTTTGTCCACAACTGTATGACTTACTGGTAACACAACTTCAACGTCCAAGGCACGTAATATAATTACCAATAAATTACCAATTCACAAGTTTTAGTGAATTCCTAACGGGAATTCCTAATGGGAAGTTTTACGTTGCAAGACGACCAAGAATGATCATATATGTACCTAATTTTTAGTAATTCCATGACTTTGGATATAACTGCAACAATAAGATAAGAAAATAAGAAACAATATTTTATTTACCATAAAATTAAAGTTTTTATGCCGCAATAAATAAAATAAATTTAGTCGCACTTTAGTCGTGGGCCGACACACTTTAGAGGCCAGTACAATGCTTTTTTATTTTGAGCCCAGGCTCATCACGCAGGGACAATGGCCCATTGGTCTGTCTTTTGTATTGACAGCCTAAAGCCAATCACAATGTGCTATATACACCTTATTTTCGAATGCGGAAGTAAACGATGTGACATACTTCCTTTTTGTGTTGATACTTCCGTTTTATTAGCCGGCTGGTTGAAAACAATGCTGTGCGATCAGGCATAAAACATGATTAAAAACAGTTATGGGAAATATTTCCAACAACCGCGATGTATAACACAATGTGAGGATCAAATGAAGAAGTGGCCTGATATATCATATGACGATATATTTATTTATTTCGTATTTTACTGGAGCATAATAGCCCAACCACTTTTTAGTAAAAAGATGATCTTCTGTTGGTCTTCCGTCAACAAAGTGGAATGAAGAAACATACAGGCGTTTTGGTGGATGATTTAAGTTTCACGAGTTCGCCTTTGCAGATAATAAAGCGAGAGGAATTGTATGCATATTTGGCGTGCTGTTCGGGGAGAGGGCTGTGAGCTCGGTACCTGCCCGAACACAGAGCACTTCCCCCCAGAAAAGGGGTATATGGTGAGGAGACAGGGTGGTGGTGGGGTGCTGAAAGACTGGAGAAACGAAGAGTGAGGCTGCTTGATTATTTATAGAGGTTCTCTCCATGCTGGTTGGGCAGACATTGAGATTACTGATGATGCACTGGCCACGTTTATTATCTGCACGTGCTCCTACCATAATTCTTCCTCCTTCTGAGGTGGATGCAGATAATAAAGTGTGATACATCCACATTCAGCTCTGATGCGTGGATTCTAGTCAAAACAAATGTTTTGTCGACATTTTGCCATTTGTACCAGCTATTATGGCAACCTCTAACTGCATACATTAAGCATGTACCTTTGGATTTCATAATAAATATTAACTAGCCAGTCAAAACTGCACACTCTTCTCACTCAGCTGCCATATCTTTAGCGGATCACCGGAAGTTTTAACACAAACAGCTCAAGATTTCGGCACCCATATTTATGCCAAAAATAAGGTGGATTGACGGAGCAGTGAAGTATTTAGCTCCGCCTATTTAAATATCGTCTAACCCTCCCCACTTCCTCCATGCGTGTAAAAATGGACAGGCGAAAGCGCAAAGGTTGTGCAGAAAGATTAGGGGAAATACATTTGGAGGCAGAAGATATGTGATACGTTTTCTATAGGAGTTGCTGCAAATCGTCGGCAGTGTGCAGCAGGCAGCAGCATAACCAAGAAAAAAAGGCT
This sequence comes from Beaufortia kweichowensis, assembly GCA_019155185.1. Classification (NCBI taxonomy): domain Eukaryota; kingdom Metazoa; phylum Chordata; class Actinopteri; order Cypriniformes; family Gastromyzontidae; genus Beaufortia; species Beaufortia kweichowensis. The sequence goes on along the minus strand of CM032794.1, from coordinate 19,757,915 downwards.
GAGCAGGTGACGACGATCCATGAACAGCCTTGTTCTGTTGTCAGTCCAACATGTATTGTGAAATATGTATTTTAAAGATATAAAGTATCGATTTTTTTATATCATTAACAACTCTACCTAAACATGTAGATTAGCTATATAAGTATATAATATAAACAAGCACGCACACACACACACACAGCGTGATTTGTAGTGATGACTTCCGGTTTCCTGTCTGCCTTGAAGCGAGCGGTTTGTTTATATCCTGCATAACCCGCATTAGCGTCTTTCTACAATTTTTACTACTACTATCTAATATTTCTATTTCTATTTAATATAATAATATTTAGTTTATACAAACGTATCTAGATACTGTTGGCTTTATAAATGTAATATATAATATATATATATAATAAATAGATCATTTAGACCCACTAGCACCGCATTAGCAAACTAGCTTCATAGACTGTCTTCTGTATTTATTGTTTGTAGCCTACCATATTTGCTTGTTAGCTTGCATTTCGTGTTCTGTGCTTATTATAACTTTTCTCCCGCACATCATCTGTGAGTGAATCAAACAACTTTGGTAAGTCGGAACCCAACAACAAACGCGGTGAGTCATGGCATCATCTCCCAGTATTGTTACATGCACTGTTTGTCACATGTTTAGCTTAGCCTTCTCTGTCAGCAGTGAGGGGTTCACATGTGATAAATGTAGGGAAATAGTTAAGCTGACAGGGAAGATCTCAGAATTAGAATCACGCATCCAAATTTTACTTGAGGAGAGTAAGAGTAATATGGTTTTAGATAACACTTTATTTGCGAGTAGTGTAACTAGCTCTGCACATTGTTTGGTTCCAGTTGCAGATCCCCCGCAGCAGGGAAACTTTGTGACTGTGAGACGGCATAGTCGCAGGACAAAACACCACTCAACCATTCTGATTACAGTCTCAAATAAACTTGCCCCAGTTGGTGAAACACCTACCAATAAATATGCAGAAAGTACCCTAGTTATAGGAGATTCTATTGTATGGAACGTAAAAATAGAGGCACCAGCCACCATGGTCCAATGTTTATCGGGAGCCAGAGCGCCTGACATCAAAGCAAATTTAAACGTGCTGGCTAAAGCTAAGCGTAAATTTAGTAAGATTATTATACACGTCGGCACGAATGATGTTCGACTCCGTCAATCAGAGATTACTAAAAATAACATTAAAGAGGTGTGTGAACTCGCAAGTACGATGTCAGACGCAGTAATATGCTCTGGTCCTCTCCCTGCTTATCGTGGTGACGAGATACATAGCAGACTCTCATCACTAAATGGCTGGATGTCTAAGTGGTGCCTGCTAAATAATATACACTTTTTATTAATGATATGATCACAGATTGTGAATTAGATGTGCTTTGTCTAACAGAAACATGGCTGAAACCAGATGATTATATCACTTTGAATGAGTCTATTCCCCAAGACTACTGATATAAACATGAGCCTTGTCTAAAGGGCAGAGGGGGAGGTGTTGCTGCACTCTACAGTAATAACTTTAGCATTAACCAGAAGTCTAATTTTAAATATAACTCATTTGAAACAATGGTACTTAGTATTATGTCATCTAATGTAAATGATAAAACATTCTTAAAATTTCTCCTGGCTACAGTGTATAGGCCACCAGGGCACCACACAGACTTTATTAAAGAATTTGGTGACTTTTTATCAGAACTAGTACTGGCCGCAGATAGAGTTCTTGTAGGTGGTGATTTTAATATTCATGTAGATAATGACTCTGACGTTTTGGGACTAGCTTTTACAGACATTTTTTCTCTGATATTATCAATTTTGTGGATCGTGGCTGCATCTCATTACTTGTATTGTTAGATCTTAGCGCTGCCTTTGACACCATTGATCACAGCATACTTTTAAATAGACTTAAAACTTATGTTGGCATTAGTGGAATCGCATTAGAGTGGTTTAAATCATACTTATCTGACCGCTTTCAAAATGTACCAATAAACAATGAAAAGTCTTACCGATCACAAGTCCAGTATGGAGTACCACAGGGATCTGTTCTAGGACCACTACTCTTCGCCCTGTACATGTTGCCTCTTAGGAGCCATAATTAAGAAACATGGAGTAAATTTTCACTGCTATGCCGACGATAATCAACTCTATATCTCCTCGAAGCCTCATGAAACACAGCAATTCACTAAAATGATGGAATGTATAGTTGAAATAAAAACCTGGATGAGTAGCAACTTTCTGTTGTTGAACTCTGACAAAACCGAGGTGTTAACCATTAGACCTAAAGCTCCCACACTTAATCAACAGGAATATTATCTTACTATTGACGGGTTGTCTACTAAGCCTTCATCATCAGCTAGGAATCTGGGCGTTTTATTCGACAGTACTCTCTCATTTGAAAGGCATGTTGCCAACACCTGTAAAACCGCTTTTTTTCATCTCAAAAACATATCTAAACTGCGTCATATGCTGTCACTATTGAGTGCAGAAAAGTTAGTTCATGCTTTCATGACGTCTAGACTGGATTACTGCAATGCATTATTAGGTGGCTGCCCAGCTAGCCTATTACAAAATCAACTAGTTCAAAATGCAGCGGCTACAGCTCTCACAAGAACAGAAATGTTTGAACATATCAGCCCGGTACTGTCAACACCCCACTGGTTACCCATTACGCAACGTATTAACTTTAAAATCTTACTGACTACTTATAAGGCTCTACATGGTTTAGCCCCTCAGTACCTGAGTGAGCTCCTAATACATTACAGTCCCTCACGTCCATTACATTCTCAGGCCTTTTGGTAATACCTAGAATTTCTAAATCAAGTAGTGGTGGTAGATCATTCTCCTATTTAGCACCTAAACTTTGGAATAGTCTTTCCAGTGCTGTGCGGGAGGCAGACACACTCTCTCAGTTTAAATCTAGATTAAAGACCTATCTCTTTAACATAGCATACACATAGTCCAACACAAATCCCCTAAGGGATTGTTAGGCTGCATTAATCAGGCCAACCGGAACTGAGAACACTTCCCTAACAATCTGATGTACTTGTTGCATCTAAGGGTGTGAAACAGTATTTTGCTCCCAGTTTGTTTGTTTCTTATTATTCCGAGGTTGCATCCAGTCCATACCCTGACCTGACGTTGGATCCATCAGAAGAACCTGCACTCATTATAGCTAATGCTAATGCTAGTTACTACGTTAATGATAATGCTAACCGGTATTTATGCTAATCTCTTTAACTATGTAACTTTTTGACTAATTAACTACTTCTTTTCTGTCTATGTCAGCAGTTTGATGTTATAGCTACACTCAGTCAACTCAGTCATCCCCGGCTAAACAATCCTTTATTGTATAATATTAGCCTTTTAACTACTACCTAGTTTACCATACACACAAACACATTGTTAAATTCAATCACAACTAATAATCCAGATTAACTCAAAACTCAGACCTACATGGCTTCAAACTCTAGCAAATTTAGTACACAACTTTAACTCAAATAATTTTCATCAAATTACTGACTGCAGCTGTGACGCGTCAGAGGAGAAATGACCCTCCAAGTGAGCCTGGGTTCTCCCAAGGTTTTTTTCTCCATATATCGTCACGTCCGGAGTTCTATAGTTAACCGAGACAGTGAAATGACGGCTATTGCTTGCTGGCTGAGGTTAGCATAGTCTACTTACACCCTTGGTTATCGGGGTTTCCTGGTAGCCATTTAGTAAATTCATTTGTTCCAAAATTTATTCATAAAAAGTGAGTGTGCTGTGTTGCAAACCAGTAGTGGATGTTGGCCACTCTGAAACAAAAAGTCTGAGGCCACTAGTCCCAGACATTTCTTGCTCTATCCCCAGCATAATTCTAGAGCTGTTGTTTACTTATCAATCCAATTTGATTGCATGATTCAAGATTTTTTATTGGTATGTCAAGGTGGTAGTGTAAATAAAGTATCCAATAAATATTGCACACATATTGCCAAATATGACAGGAATAGATGAATGTAGAGTTTTTGCATGCTAATAGCATGAGTATTAAAGGGATAGTTTACTTAAAATTAAACATTCTTTTATTATTTACTCACCCTCATGTCATGCCAAACCTATATGACTTTGTACCTTGTACCTTGTACCTTGACTTTGTAGAACACATTGTACCTTGTGTCCATACTATGAAGGTGAATGGGTGCCAGTAACCAGTGCTTCGCAAAATATCTTCTGTTGTGTTCCACAAAAGAAAAAAAGGGATGAATGAAGGGTAAAAATTATTTTTATTTTTGGGTGAACTATCCCTTTAAGTAGTCAAGTATTAACACAAGTAGAGTTAGCACAGTAGAATCAGTTATTGCACATCATATAAATAAATTGCACAATAGACAGTAATGTACTGCATAGGTTAAGACAATATTGCAAGGGTACATAGTGGAATCAGTTATTGCCCATCATATAGATAAGTTATTGCACGATATACAGTAATGTACTGCATGAGTATTTCACCCAGTAAAGGAGTGAATGAGCACACTACTCTTTCTTAATGTTAATCTATGCATTTTGCTGAGAACATTAGTATCTAGACCCTGTACCAGATAAGCTGTGTCCCAGTCTTTGGCCCAAGAGCAGATATGACTGACAAGTAAAGCAACAAATCACATTTCGCTTTGTGTTTGCTTTGTGCTGGCTCTGTGCTGCGCTATGTTTTCCCTCTTTAAGAATATATAATGTAGACCTTCTTGATAGTAAATGTAATAATAAACTCATCTATAAAAAAGAATTTAAACATATTATTATTGAGGATTATCATTAATAAAAGCATTAACAAAGGCACATTGCCAAATAAGCACATAAATTTCAATGACGTGCTCAGTTTCTTGTCTCTGTCCATGCAGCTGCCATCTGTGAATGGGCTCTGGATTAAACTTGCTAACTGCTGCGCTGTGCCTGCCTGCTCATGTTATTGTGAAACAGTCGCATAGCTACAGGTGGGCCTGTCAGTCAGAATTGAATTGAATTGCCTTTTGTTTTGAATAGTACAACAAAAAAGCATTCAATACACGTACCCAGTTTCTTTTACATGAAATCAGGAGCGCAGCAGTACAGCGTAACCAAAACGTGCTAAAAAAATAGTGATGATACATGAGCATAATGAGAATGCACATTAATAATGATGTATGTCAATAAAATATAACGAAAACGCACAATGATAATGGCGGTGTACGAATAGAGCATAACGAGATCGTAAAGAGCTTTATAAAGAGCTTGGTTCTGACCGGCGCAAAAGAAGTTGTTAAATGTATAAATTAGATTATAAATAATTGCTTGAAGAATGTTTTAAACATGTTTTTTTCTTTAATTTTTTTCTACCCATTTTTCATATACTTTCAAAAAGTGGTGGGGAGACAAAAGTGGTGGGTAGGCCTACCCGCAAATTACTCCTATTTTGATAACAGATGCATTTTTAGGCTAATTCAACCTAATTTTCTCTGGGCAAACCCACACTGTGATTCCTGGCTAAGCTAGTGATGTTGATGAAATTGTAAGATTAAGAAAGTTTAACTAAAATGTTACAAAAATAATAAAAATAATACAGAACAAAATTGAAATCACCTTGAATCTTGAATCACCTTGACTTGTTATGGGGATGAGAGACAAATGATTTTAGGACTGTTCCTCAGACCTAAACATATTTTTAAACTGCAGTCTGCGAAATCGCGCTTCTCCTGTTTGAGCTGTGTGTATTCCGCGTCACTAGTCAAGTAGTGATTGACAGCGTTTTGATCCAATGGCGTTGAGCATTTTAAAACTGACAGTGCTCTAATCCAATATCGTTGGGCATCTTTAGCCTATCTTTAATGTTAAGTGCGTGTGTGTGAGACAGCGATAGAGAGCGCATTTGGCTATGAAACGCCAGGGACGGTTCCCGGCCACCGTAAACTTTGAATTGTTTCACACCAAGCAAATCGTTACGTATCACGCCAAAGTAATGCACAGTTTGTCCTGTGGGTGGCAGAAATTGAAAAAATATGTATGTATTAATGTATATGTGTCACAGTTCTGCCTGCTTGGACTTTGTTTTGTCATCTTGTACTTTTCATTTGGACTTCAGTTCCCATAGTTCATTGCACCAGCACACCAGTTCACCATTTGTAATCTCGTTTGCACTTGTTAGTTTGTTATCACCTGCACCTGTTTCTTATCATTTAGTGTTCATTGTTTGTATTATTTAAGATCTGCTTTTTGTTCAGTTCCCTGTCGGTCGTTGTTGTTTTATGTGTTGTTGTCCGTCTACCTTATGTGGTTGCGTGGGTTAACTCTCTGGTGATTGTATCCCTGTTATCTGGAAACTTGATTATCTCGTGTATTTGGAACTTCTCTGTGTTGGAACATACCAGTAAAAAGATACCTGTGAACTTTATTCCTTGTTGTCCTGGTCTCTTCCACCCAGCACCGTAACAGTACGACCGACCCAAAAACACAGGGTGAAGAATTGTCTGTTTTTTGTCTTTTTGTTTTTCTGTTTTTGTTTCCCCACTCTCTCTCTCACTCTCACTCTCACCAGGATGGAGGCCGCCCACGTGAAGACCTTCCTCTATCGGGGTCAGGAGGAGGAATCTGTGGAGGCCTACACCCTTTGCTTTGCCGTTTGCGGGATGGCCTCGGGGCTCCCCGAAGACCACCAGAGGCGTCTGTTCCTGTGGGGTCTGAACGACGCGTCATGGGCCAAGCTGTCCGGATGGGGACCGTCTGGAGGCTTGGAGGCTTGCATGGATTGGGTGTTGGCCAGTTGTGGGTGTCGGCCTCTCCGCCGTCTGATCGAGATGGCCGCCGCCGAGAGTTCTGCCGCGGCTAAGATGGCCGCCGCCGAGAGTTCTGCCGCGGCTAAGATGGCCGCCGCCGAGAGTTCTGCCACGGCTAAGATGGCCGCCCGCCGAGTTCTGCCGCTGCTAAGATGGCCGCCGCCGAGAGTTCTGCCGCGGCTAAGATGGCCGCCGCCGAGAGTTCTGCCGCGGCTAAGATGGCCGCCGCCGAGAGTTCTGTCGCGGCCAAGATGGCCGCTCCCCCGTGTTCTGTCACGGCCAAGATGGCCGCTCCAGAAATCTGTCACGCCAAGATGGCCGGCTCCCAGAAATTCTGTCACGGCCAAGATGGCCGCTCTCCTCAGTGTTCTGTCACGGCCAAGATGGCCGCTCCCCAGTGTTCTGTCACGCCAAGATGGCCGCTCCCCAGGGTTCGGGGCGCGGCCCGCGATGGCCGCTCCCCAGGGTTCTGGCGCTGCCAAGATGGCCGCTTCGAGAGTCAAGTCCCGCCAAGATGGCCGCTTCGAGTCAAGTCCCGCCAAGATGGCCGCTTCCGAAGTCAAGTCCCGCCAAGATGGCCGCTTCGAGTCAAGTCCCGCCAAGATGGCCGCTTCCGAAGTCAAGTCCCGCCAAGATGGCCGCTTCCGAAGTCAAGTCCCGCCAAGATGGCCGCTTCCGAAGTCAAGTCCCGCCAAGATGGCCGCTTCGAAGTCAAGTCCCGGCCAAGAGGGCCGCTTCCGAGAGTCAAGTCCCGGCCAAGAGGGCCGCTTCCGAGAGTCCTGTCCCGGCCATGAGGGCCGCTTCCGAGAGTCCTGTCCCGGCCATGAGGGCCGCTTCCGAGAGTCCTGTCCCGGCCATGAGGGCCGCTTCCGAGTCCTGTCCCGCCATGAGGGCCGCCTTCCGAGATGTCCTGTCCCGCCATGAGGGCCGCATCCGAGAGTCCTGTCCCGGCCATGAGGGCCGCTTCCGAGAGTCCTGTCCCGGCCATGAGGGCCGCTTCCGAGAGTCCTGTCCCGGCCATGAGGGCCGCTTCCAAGAGTCATGTTCCGGCCAAGATGGCCGCCGCTGAGTATTTCGCCACGGCCAAGATGGCCGATCCAGAGTCCTATGTTCCGGCCCAGAGGGCCGCCCCGGAGTTCCCAGACTCCGCCCCGGAGTTCCCAGACTCCGCCCCGGAGTTCCCAGACTCCGCCCCGGAGTTCCCAGACTCCGCCCCTGAATTCCCAGACTCCGCCCTAGAATTCCCAGAATTTCCCGTCTCCGTGTTAGAATCCCCTAAGTTCCCAGACTATTTCTTAGACTCCCCAGAGTTCCCAGATCCTTTCCTAGTACCCCCAGACTCCGCTCTGGAGTGTCCAGATCCAGTCCCTGCTCATATGGTCGCCCCTTCCAGTTGCTTCCCTCTGTCATCTCAGGCAATCCCTACCCTGCATTCATGTAGTTCAGTGACCCTTAGTACGCTTAGGGCTTCACCTGTAGAAGGGGTTGGCCAGCCCTCAAGTGACACCAGGGTGTTTCCAGTCATTCCTCCAAGTCAGTCACGGACAAGGTTTGCAATTTCTAGTTGTTCCCCGGTGCAGACAGGAAGTAGTTATAAGAGCCTCTCTCGTCCCAAGTCTCGAGGTGTGTTTGCTCAAGTTGCTTCTGCTACAGGGTATGTAAAGGTTGCAGTAACTTCACCCCAAGATGTTTCTACCCAATCTTGGAGCAATCAGGGGTTATATAGACCAGTTGCACAAGTTGTTACATCACCCCAAACGGGACTTTCCAGTCAGTTTGTGTCTCCCCAGGGAGGAAGTGGTGCTTATACTGGTACCCTTGCCCAATCTCGGGTTGGCTCTTTTGGAGACTCTAAATCCATCACATTCCAAACTTCCAGCCGGGCCATCAATGTTGCAGGTCCTCAGGGTGTTTCTAGCACTACTGTAGGAGGCGCTAGTAGTTTCAGTGGCCCTGTTCCGTCTCGAGGTACCTTTAGCCAGTTTGCTTTTGGATCTCCTTCCAAGTTTAGTTCCTCACAGCTAGGTTCTAGTCAGTCCACAAGTGATCCAGGTTTTTATAGCCAGTACTCGCCAACTTCACTGATTGGGCCTCAAACGGGCACATCTGCTCAGTTTGTGTCCTCTCGGGGAGATAGTAGTGCATGCAGTGGTTATCTCCCGCGGTCTCAGCAGACTAGTGTTGCAAGCTCTCAGGGCAGTTCTGGCACTACTTTAGCAGGCTCTAGTCGCTTTTCCTCTCAGGTCACGAGTGGCGGTTTCGGTGGCTCCCTCCAATCTCAGGGAACATCTAGGCAGCTAGCTTTTGGTTCCCCTACGTATTCCAAGCTTAGTTCCACACGCCTAGTTTCCAGTCAGCCTGCCAGCCGGTCCCGTGTACATGCAGAGCTTTTGTCTTCGGCGGGTAGACTCGCCAGCCAGAGGGTTTGCGATCTAGCGATCCAGGGCCAGCATGCAGCAACTGTGGGCAGTTCTGGGCCTCCAGTGACAGGAAATTCATGTCAATTGGTTTCCACACAGGGAGGTGGTAGATCTTTTAGTGATGAGTATCTGTCTCCTCTAGGTTCCCAGTCCCTGTCTCCTCTAGGTCCCCAGTATCTGTCTCCTCTAGGTCCCCAGTATCTGTCTCCTCTAGGTCCCCAGTCCCTGTCTCCTCTAGGTCCCCAGTATCTGTCTCCTCTAGGTTCCCAGTCCCTGTCTCCGTTAGGTCCCCAGTCCCTGTCTCCCCTAGGTCCCCAGTTCCTGTCTCCTCTAGGTCCCCAGTATCTGTCTCCTCTAGGTCCCCAGTCCCTGTCTCCGTTAGGTCCCCAGTCCCTGTCTCCCCTAGGTCCCCAGTTCCTGTCTCCCCTGGGTCCCCAGTTCCTGTCTCCCCTAAGTCCCCAGTTCCTGTCTCCTCTAGGGCCCCCTGTTCCCGGCGCTTCTGGGTCCCCTGGTCCCAGCGCTTCTGAGTCCCCTGTTCCCGGCGCTTCTGAGTCCCCTGTTCCCGGCGCTTCTGAGTCCCCTGTTCCCGGCGCTTCTGAGTTCCAGTCTTCGCCAGAGCGGCCGCCGCCGCCGCCACAGTCTTCGCCAGAGCGGCCGCCGCCGCCGCCACAGTCTTCGCCAGAGCGGCCGCCGCCACCGCCAGCCACAGTACAGTCGCCAGAGAGCGGCCGCGCCGCCACAGTCTTCGCCAGAGCGGCCGCCACCACAGCCTGCACCCGGCCTCACAGCCGCCACAGCCTGCACCCGAGCGGTCCCAGCCTCCAGACCCTGACCCCGAGCCTCCTGACCCTGACCCCGAGCCTCCTGACCCTGACCCCGAGCCTCCTGACCCTGACCCCGAGCCTCCTGACCCTGAGCCTCCTGACCCCGAGCACCCACCCCACCTCCCTCTCCCTCTTCTGTGGATCTTCCGGTGCGAGGACGCGCCTGCCGGGGGGAGGGGGGAACTGTCACAGTTCTGCCTGCTTGGACTTTGTTTTGTCATCTTGTACTTTTCATTTGGACTTCAGTTCCCATAGTTCATTGCACCAGCACACCAGTTCACCATTTGTAATCTCGTTTGCACTTGTTAGTTTGTTATCACCTGCACCTGTTTCTTATCATTTAGTGTTCATTGTTTGTATTATTTAAGATCTGCTTTTTGTTCAGTTCCCTGTCGGTCGTTGTTGTTTTATGTGTTGTTGTCCGTCTACCTTATGTGGTTGCGTGGGTTAACTCTCTGGTGATTGTATCCCTGTTATCTGGAAACTTGATTATCTCGTGTATTTGGAACTTCTCTGTGTTGGAACATACCAGTAAAAAGATACCTGTGAACTTTATTCCTTGTTGTCCTGGTCTCTTCCACCCAGCACCGTAACAGTATGTGTCATAGTTTACTGATGCAAAAAATGCGTTATCTTTATTGATCATTTACAGTACAATACACAATTACTTGACAAAATAAATAAAACATGATGAAACATTCATTTGAGTTGAAATTGTTATACCTTACTTCTAGAGATTGCAGTGGTACAGTACAAGGTGAAAAATAACTGAATGAATAACACTTAGGTTGAAAGTAGGTTAAAATTAATTTTAATAGTGTGCCCTCTAAAAGCACAAGTGGCCCCTGCCTGGCCCCCCAGTTCCTGTGGTCTAGAACCTCCACTGACAAAACGGTGTGTATTGTGAAGCGGAGTGAGCAGGCATTGAAATTATATCTGCGCTAAACATATTTTTCGCATCTAACACATCATATACGAGTAAAATGCTCGCACATGCAAATGATTTACTCGCAATGTAGGCCTACAGTGTTGGTGTGTGTACTGTGTGTGCAGCCCATGGGGCCTGTCATAATAGCCTGCACTGGGGCATGTCATTGCTAAGTAAGCCAGTGAACATTTCATTGTAATATTAAGACTAGATAGAAAAGTTTGTCAAGACAAACTTTAAATTGGCTTGAGAAAGCCTAGCCTGTAAATTTTAAGCAGTTGTAAAAGCTTAATTTAATCTTTAAATAGATGAGGTTCCAGACTAAGTGCGATCCAAATGGGCATTTTCAACTGAATAAAATGCACATATTGTTTAAAATTGTTTGTTTACAAGTTATTAGGATGTTTCTAGCATGATTAGCAAAGTTGCTAACATGTTGCTAACATGTTTCTATCATGATTAGCAAGTTGCTAGCATATTTCTATCATGATTAGCAAGTTGCTAATGGTAATTATGCAGTTACTATGGTACCCAGGATGGTTTATAGGGTGTTGCTATGCAGTTGCTAGGTACTCAGGGTGGTTACTAGGGTGTTACTAGCATGTTGTTACCATGGTTAACAAGTTACTAGCATGTTGTTAGCATGATTAGCAAATTGCTAGCATGTTTCTAGCATGATTAGCAAGTTACTAGCAGGATTCTAGCACGATTAGCAAGTTACTAGAATGATTCTAGCACGATTAACAAGTTACTAGCATATTTCAAGCACAATTAGCATGTTACTAACATGATTCTAGCACGATTAGCAAGTTACTAGAATGATTCTAGCACGATTAACAAGTTACTAGCATGTTTCAAGCACGATTAGCACATTACTAACGTGATTCTAGCACGATTAGTAAGTTACTAGCATGTTTCAAGTATGATTAGCATTTTATTAGGATGTTGCTAGCTTGATTAACATGTTACTAGCATGATTCTAGCATGATTAGCATGTTACTAACAAGTGCTAGCATGTTTCTAGCATGATACTAGCATGATTAGCAAGTTACTAGCATGTTTCTAGCATAATTAGCAAGTTACTAGCATGGTTCTAGTTGCTAGGCTTGGGTAGATAGATAGATAGATAAATAGATTAGAAATATTAGATAGAATGGAAGTTTAAATGGATTAGAAATAGTATATAGAAGGGAAGCTTCATTTAGTCTCAAGGGATTCTGGGAGATTAAAATTTGAATGTTGACAGTTGGAGTTTGAAGAGTGTTGGCTCATTTGAACATTCCGCCATTGTAAGTCTATGGGATTTTTCGATTTTTAATCTTTAATTTTATGAAAACGATAAGTCGGATCAGTTAGAAAAGATATAGCACACTAAGTGAGATCAGTCTGAAGAGCTGGACTGAGTTTGGTGGTTCTAGCTGAAAAGCGCTAGGAGGAGTAGCATTCAGAAATTTAACTAAGAATAATAATAATAACTAGACATGTACATTTCACACAACTAGACAGTTTTTACAACTAGACATTGTACATGTTATGCTCAATGCAAAATTCCTATGTAAATTACCATAGTAGGAAAAAAACACTTTTACATGGGCCGTCCCTCACCATAATAAGTCAATGGGGCAACTTTGGGGGACTCTTGCGCCCCAGGGGTACAACTTGTACCCCATTGCGGGGTATGTTCTGTACGATCATCGTACGCCCGATCGCTTATAAAAGTTATAGCACACCATTCCTCAATAGGCCGCACGATTTGAGGCCTGTTTCATGGGTCTGTGACAAAAGCTGCGGGACAAGTTACGTGCCGAACTTTGTACGGAAGAAAAATAAGAATAAGAATAATAAGTATGTGAGATAATAATAGTGATGCTTTGCCTATGGCAAGCACCACTAATAAGTATGTGAGATAATAATAGTGATGCTTTGCCTATGGCAAGCACCACTAATAAGCTTAAGTAGCAGATCAGTAGGTTGGCTCTCTCAAGCCAACCTAATTATATTTATTAATAAAGTCGCTATAAGATAAAACATACATATCTAATAAATATTACACAAAAAACCAATCATCTTTGAACAGAGAACAGAGCTAACACGCGAAGTACCAGTTACATAACTTATTGGTACTTTTTGGTAATTTTATGACTTAAGTTGTCAGTTGGTAACTGCATATGTCCGCTAGCATTATGCTATATTTTAGCTGTTATTAATATATATTAATATATATTAATTTAAAAAAAAAAGTTATTGTTAACAGTTCAGAATGAAAATGTATTATTCAGGGTTATATATAGATCCACTAAATGAACTGCTGCTGTTATGGGTAATGCGTGAGTATCGTTACGTTGCAAGATGTTGCAATTGACCAAGCATCAGGGGCGGACTGGCCATCGGGAGCACCGGGACATTTCCCGGTGGCCTGAAGGTCATTCTGGCCTGCCGGCTGCTGCTGTGCAGTCGATCAGGCTGACGTGCAATAGGCTGGAATGCAACTGCGAATTAATTGATGGACTTATGAATCTACGAATCAGGCGATCACGGAGTGAAACTGACACCACCACATGACCCAACATCAGCGAAGCACTGCCTAATTGGCTATATCCAGAGGCAGGCTTTATCATAGAAAATCGTGCAAAAAATGGAGCGTAAACGCAAAGGAGGAGCAGAGAGGGAACGTATGAAAAGGAGAAAAGCACTGGCCACAGACGCAGCAAGTTGCTGCAAAATCCCAGCCATGTTTGCCAGTAAGGGAGCAGGTCAGTATTACATTTACATTATATTTACGTAATCATTTGGCAGACGGACGCTTTCATCCAAAGCGACTTACAATAGATCAAATCTATTCTAAAAAATTATTACAAATATATATAATGATAGAAGTTTTAAAAGAGCATCTTAATGACAAACTAGCACACTGTTTTACACATGAATTGGGTGGTGGTGACTGCAGCAACAGAGGTGTCCTGGGGTGGAGTCAAATTCCCGGCCTGATTTACTGTCCCAGTCCGCCACTGCCAAGAATGATCAATTACGTACATACTATTTTAGTAATGTATGTAAATTTAGTCCATGACTTTTGTTACTGCAACAAAATAATAACGGATATTTTATTACCCTACAATTAAAGTAACGGAAAACATAGCCATTTACTTGCCATTTAAATGTGCTGTTTTAAAATGTTTTAGTCGCAATAAAACAGTTTCACTATACGCAGCCTGCTCTTGACTTTTATTATTGTACTGTAGCATATGTGCACGCGCCTCCCGTGGGTGAACCGAGTAGAGAGTTTTTTTTGTGAGGTAGGACAAGTTTAATTGCCATACCTCAACTTGTCTGTGGCTTAAGTGAAGAAAAATAGTATTTATGGATGGCATAATTATTTAAATTCTGACAGCAGTATATCACCGCGTTTTGAGGTGCTTCATACTGACAGGAAATATCCCCAGACAGGAGATTTAGTTTTATAAGGTGAGACATTTGATAATTCTTAACAAATAAATATTTTGTCATTTTATTGTTTTATTTTTAGGTGTACGCATCTGATGGCGGTCGAGAGTACGAAAATAGTGTACTCTGAAATAACTCTATTAAAAAGAATAGAAATAATATTAAAAGAATAGAAGACCAAAAGCCCTGATTAGATAAAGTAATACCTTTTAAAGTTAAGTGTTAATATTTATTGTAGTGGTATTGTATGGAAATATTTAGAATATTTTATTCGTATGCAGTGTCCGATAGCATTATGCTATCTTTTAGCTGTTATTCATATGTATTTAACATTTTTTTATTGTTTACAGAATAGTCAGAATGAAAAAGTATTATTCAGGGTAATATATAGATCCACTAAATGAACTGCTGCTGTTATGGGTAATGAGTATTTTTAATGTAAACATCTACATTTTAAGGCAATAGGTGTAAGGATTAAAAATAAATAAATTATTTGTTTGATTCTGCAGTCATCAGTCACATTTTAAATGACTATGGTGCACATGATGACATACATAGTTAGACTGTCCGCCCAATTATAGCAGAAGGTGTTAAACAAAGTTTAAAAATTACCAAGCATTCTAGTATGTAGCCCCTAAAGTCTGAAATAGCCTTCCTGACACTATTTAGGGATCAGACAGTCTCTCCCAGTTTAAATCTAGATTGACGACATCTTTTTAGCAAAGAATACATATGATGCAAATTATTATCCTTTGCTTCAAATTACATGAACAGCAGCTATGCTAATTAGTCTTTCTCTGCCCACTTCCCCTATGAGTTAGTTACAGATCACATGCCGCCATGAATGCCCAAGGACTGACAGATCAACCCAGCTTCAGCTCAGGAAATCTTCACCGTCTCTTCCCAAGAGCAAGAAGGACTATTTGTCATTACCTTAACTGCTAAACAGTATTTAACAATACTTAGTATTCTGTTTCTTTTTCTATGAGAGCAGTTTGATGTTATAGCTGCAATCAGTTACATTATGCCTTATTATCTTCCACGCCTAAACATCCATCTACTGTTCTGAAACCTGCCACAGTTGGAAACTAGCTCCAATATCGGCCACAAATTTAGACCCGATAAAATATAACAAATTTAATTGCATACAATTCAATCTAAAACCTTAATTCAACATTGCAGCTGTAATGTGTCAGAGGAGAACTGATATTTCCGGCTGAGCCTGGCTTCTCCCAAGGTTTTTTCTTCATATATTCATCATTGAAGTTTGGGTTCCTTGCCACAGTCACCGTGTTGGTGCTCACTGTGAGACTGCTGTTAATAGACTAGCTTAGGGCTGTGTAGTTTCCTTAAATTTTAAATTTTTACTTATTTTTAATTTTACTTCTCTCTTTTCTTCTCTCAACTGCTTTTGTTTTCTCTGTAAAGCTGCTTTGGAACAATGCAACATTATAAAAAGCGCTATACAAATGAACCTGAATTAAATTGAATTTAAAAATATGTTTGGGAATATGCTACCATATTGAATGTGACTTTGTGAAACACTTTTAATCCACTTTAATCTAAATGTACCAAGAAGGAACTCAAAGTCAATGGCTTTTAGGCCTCCATATTGATACTCTTTAACTAAATGTGAATTTTGTAGATACTTTTTCATAAATAATAATAATAATTTAATATATTTTTCATATAAACTTAAATAAAATAGAATTCACAGATTTAACTATTACAAAGCATAAATATACAAAGCATAAATAGAAAAGTAAATAAGGTTAGATAAGCCCACAATTGATAATGAAAGCATTAAAACATATATGGTTGACTATACTTCCTAAAACTGATTACTCTTAGGTAGCGAGTAATTAAGGAAATACCATTTTCTAAAATTCCAAATCCCAAATTTTAGTATTTTTTATTATTGTTCTGTTGTTGTTTTAATGAACACTGTGCATATTAACTATTAAATTTCCAAATAAAAAATATAAATAAGAAGACAACATCTGTCCCAAACGCAAAAACAAACATGAAACAATTGGGCAATATCTTCCTTTTTCCGGCATGATATCATCAAGTCTGTCCCAAAATACACTCTGGCGTGCCCTCTTGGACTCCAGCTTATTTCCTGACGTCACCAAGTGTGGACTCATAGGACGTCCACAATGCCGAGTGTGCCATTTGGAACCAGGCTTTAGTCTCTCTTTTAAAGCAGGAAAACTGCCACAAGGAGTGAGCTGCGCATGCGCATATTGTAACGTCTACCAGAGGGATCGAAGTCTGCCCAGATGAAAATTAGAAAACAGGAGGCGAGAAGAAAAACCCGAGGCAATTGAACTGTTAGTCCCGCGAGTCTTTATAGATGGTTCGCACAATACAGCACACTCTTCACATGTAAAAGAGCGAGGATAAACAGGAAAAAGAAAGCACTCTGATGTACGCTACGAATCAAAGTGGAAAAGTAACATTACACTTCAACATCAGTCAGCAGTAGAGCAGTCATCTCTCTCGTCACAGAGCATTCTCTAACAACTCTGTGCGTGCGCGCTCACATGAGAACAGCGTGCACACTACAACGTACGCCATAGAAGAAGTTATCTTGAACAGCATTCAACATAATTTAGGTGGCCGTTACAATATACAGTGCTTTATTCTCTATACTCAAGGAGGGAGGGTCGGAGGGAAATATTTCAGTCTAAGTCAATGCATTTCTTAAATTACAACGATTCGTTCACTTAAAAGATTCGTTCAAAATGAACAATTCGTCTTTTCGCACTTTTCATTTTCACACCCTTTTCCTCTTACTCTTATATATTTTTCTCTCTTACATTTAATGTATTGCCTGTTTTTTATGTTTTCTGTACAGCTGCTTTGTACCAATGCTAATTGCAAAAGGCAAATAAGAAAGAACATGTAAACATACCTTTCAATCCATGGCCAGAGAATTCGTTCACATTGGATATCTGGTAGAGAGGACCTTCATTCCACCAGTTCATTTCAGGAATGGGTTTACACCGTGGAGCCTGTACTATAATAACTACTGCCCCAGCTAACATACCAACCCAGCCAAGCCAGAACAGAACCAACAAGACCCACCGAGTCCGAACCCACCTGAAAATATACAGAGATTTACAGGTTTACTTTGTGCATGTGATTGTCTACCACACAGAGAGACGGATCGAGAAACACCGAATAGGCTGTTTGAATGCGCTGGTCTTGTATTCGTACCCTGGAGTACCGGCGACTTTCATTAACTCTTCTTTTGAAAGACCTGTAAATTTGACTTCTGTGTCTTCGGATACTTTCACATTCACGCAGCCATTTTTTTCCATTCCTCTCGGAGTTTCTCCAGTCATCGGCTGCTTTTCCTGATCCATCTCGTTTAAATCAACTTCTTTCATTTCCTCTTTTTTATTTATTTTCTGACGGTTGATTCAGCCTTTTGGGTAGAACACAAACTTATAATAGTAAAAAAAAAACTGCACATCGCGACTATATAATATATAACCTATTGTTTAATTTCCTGTAAATCCTGTTGGAAAGCATTACTGAAACAAGGTTATAAATAAATGTAATAAAAAACAAGTAGTAAGTAAATGAGAAATACCTTTGAAATAAAGTCTGTTTTAAGCAGCAATTAAACTGAACTCTAAGTGTAGATTTGACCAAAACAGTTTATATACTGCTGCCGTTCCTTGAAACCGCCCATTCACCTTTTAAGGAGGAACCCACAGCAGGTTGAAGTCGAAACTGAAATAATTTTTATTAAGTTAAACTACTTTACTACATGCACATATAAATATTCTACAGCATGTATGTATTAGTTAAAATGTTAGTTTAATGTCTTAACTAATACATAACTATGCAACTATATATACATATGTGTTGTTCTTCTTCACTGAATTCTCCCGCAATCTACTTCTTTGTACTTGTACTTGTTGCATCTAAGGGTGTGAAACAGTATTTTGCTCCCAGTTTGTTTGTTTCTTATTATTCCGAGGTTGCATCCAGTCCATACCCAAAGAATTCATAAACGCCTGGTCAGGCGTCTGATTGCACACTGACACGTCAAAAGCGTATTATGTGCCAGAAAAACGCGCGTTTTTAATGTGCACTTTGGGTTGGGGGAAACGCGCGTCAAAAGTGTGCTCTTTGGTTTATCAAAAACGCAGGTAAGAAATTACTCCATCAAGGTAAATAGAGCTCTCATACCACATTTATTTAGGCTATTACAATTAAATGATTTTAAAATATGTCAAGTTCACACTGGAAACCTTTAAGAAGTTCGTTTTAAAACCTAAAGAAATTGCATTTATCTGTTTAGACTAATTTACCCTTTTACTGTTTTTCTGTGACTGCAGTTTCCACAGAATTTAAAATTCAGTAATTATTTACTGAATTAGTTATTCAAATAATAATCATTTAAATGCCCAAAACTGCCTGACTACTGTTACCAGTTTTACTGGTATACTAATATTAACCAGTATTTTCGAATATTGCATATTGAAGTGGTATGCAGTATGCCATGAAAAGTTAAAAGTTTATTTTAAATATGTGACAATTTTCAATTCAATGTAATCACATAAATCCTGTGTAAAAGTTGGAATTTATTTAAGCTTCAAAAGACCTATTAAGTTCAGTTAATGTGAATTAAATTAATATTGCATGAAAGACTGTGATGTAAGCTTAGTCATAACTTATAAAATAAATGTAATCAAACTAAATAGTTATGTAAGTATAAGCACACTAAAATGAGGGGACGAATTAATAAAATGTCCTAGTGTTTCGAATGATATGAATAAACCATAATAAAAGCGATTGATAAAACATTCAATTAGCAAGTTATTTGGGCTGTGTTTAACGTTGTATAACGTTGTCTCTTAGCGCGCTACTAAGACTCTAACACTTACAAGTTTTTTAATCGTGTTTCCCGAACTTTACCCTGTAGTTTTACCAAACTCCTTCACCACAATCATGGCCTTTAACCTGTTAACTGTCACCAAAGAAATTGAGTATACACATAAACATGCACTGAAGTACATCTGAACTACATTTTTTATTTTTATGTAAATAGATTTTTTTTTCAAACATTTTAAGGCTTTTTAAAAAAAATTCATTTTGGTTATTTTATTTTAATTACAGTAACATTAACATTTTTTTAGTTCTTGTGTATGGTTATGAAAATCTGTCTTGTACCTTTTCATCAATGCAAAGTTTATCATGATTAGATATGAAATATTAAAGTGAATAAGGAAATACTATAGGTGTTGCTCCTGAGGAAGGGTGACAGTGCAGTGTCAAAGAGTGTCAGGAAGACTATTCCACAGTTTATGTGCCAGGTTGGAAAAAGCACACTCAGCTGGGTCCGAAATAGCCCCCTGTACCCTTATCCACTATTCCCTACATTACATTACTCATATAGTCCATTTAGTAATAGTAATTTAAGAAAACCAATGAGTGAATTCGGACAAGCAGCACCATAAGTGTTTGATCAATGCCCGGATTGTGTAGTTTGGGCTTGTTTTATAATAATAAAAAATATTCTTGTTTATATTTTTGTAAAAAAATGTATGTCTTGTAAAAAATTATATTTGTCTTTGTGTAAATACTGCATTTTCTTTCACGATAAATAAATAAATATTGTTTTGTGTAAATAATAAATATTGTTGTCATACGCAGCACACATTTGTACATTGCGACTGTCTGCTTAATCTGAAATGTACAAAACCGTAAGCAAACCAACATAAACGGAATTGGATGTTTGATGACAGAATGTGATCAATTGCACAATCATGAATATTCACCATAGCATTAACGGGACCAGTTGTAAGACTGTAAATTTAATCCTGATGTCTGTCTCTAAAAGAAATAGTGAGAACCAAACACTGCATAAAATCTATCTATCTGAAAAAACCTTTTACAGCAAGGCAAAACACCGCACTACACTTTTGAAACTACAAAGAAATTGTAACTAGAACACACCGAATAACTAACAAGGCAAACATTTTTCTATTACAACAGAAATAATGAAAAAACATGTTTTTATAAAGTGAGGATAAAATCACTATTCAGTCGCTATTTAGTCACTTTAGGCATTCATTCACATTTGAAGACAACAGAATCAGCAGGGCCAGCTGCAGTTCTGAGCCTCTGAGTCAGTTTGGAGTGATAAAAAATTACTTCAGCTTCATACAGTGTTTCTGCAAAAGGGAGCAACCAAACACCTCAGTAACAACATTGTCATTGATGGAGTGCATTCACTTTTCAATTAATACTTAAGCCTTAAGGGAGATAAAGAATTAGCAGATTTTTAAACACATTTATGATATTAGCCTCATAAGGTCCACACAACAGGTATGATTAAGAGCATTTGTATCAAATTTGGTAATAAAATCAGCCACACATGCAGAACAATGATTATTGTTTTACCATATGCTTTACATATAATGTCTTGCAGCTTCCAGCTCGTTTTTGCTTCTATGTTCAGTGTTCAGAAAGTGACTGTAAAAATGTTCACTTTTACTGTTCATTTCTGTTTAGTTTTATTTACATATTATTTATTTATTATTTCTTTCTACATTCATAAGTTAATCATTTTTTACATTTACACTTGGTTTATTAAAATAATAACTACAACTAGAAAAGTTTGTAAAGTTTGAAGAAAACCTTTATGTTGGCTTGACAAAGCCTAGCTTGAAAACTAAAATAGTTTGAAATTTGGTTTTAAAAGTTTCTTTGAAAATTCTTTGAAGCAATTAATTCAATTCAATTTTAACATATTATTAATACATTTAGCAATAATGTTATCCATTTAACGCGATGATAGCGCATTTTAAGATGTAATACTAAAATGTATTAGCATGATGTTAACACGTTTAAGCATGAAGCTAGCACGTTTTAATGTGTTGTTAGCACATTTTAGCATGATAATAACATGTTTTCACATGAAACTAGCATGTTTTAAGATTATGCTAACATGTATTAAAATGGTGTTAACACATTTAACATGAAGCTAGCACGTTGTAGCATGATTTAAAATGAAGTTAACATGATTTAGCATGAAGCTAACACATTTTAGCATGATTTAACATGATTTAACATTAAGCTATCATGTTTTAGCATTAAGCTAACACGTTTTAACATGAAGTTAACATGATTTAGCATGAAGTTAGCGTGATTTACCATGAAGTTAGCATGAAGTTAACAAGTTTAGCATTAAGTTAGCATGAAGCTAACATGTTTTAACATGAAGTTGGCATGATTTAGGATTAAGCTAGCATTATTTAGCATTAAGCTAGCATGATTTAACATGAAGCTAACACGTATAGCATGATTTAGCATGAAGCTAACATGTTTTAACATAAAGCTAACACATTTTAACATGATTTAACATAAAGCTAACATGTTTTACCATGAAGCTAACATGATTTAACATGAGGCTAACAAGTTTAAACATGAAGTTAGCATGTTTTAGCATGAAACTAGCATGTTTTCGCATTAAGCTAACATATTTTAACACAATTAAAAATGAAGTTAGCATTATTTATCATGAAGCTAGCATGAGCCTACTTTATCTCCCCACACCTCTTTAATCTGCGCTTCATACATTCACTTACCCCTGCAACTTATATCTCCACTCACCCCCAAAAGCCCACTATATCTACCCCCATCCGCTCTGATATGCACTTCACACATTCACCTACCCCTCCCATCCCACCATCCATCCTGCGCTTAAGGTCTGTAAACAGGATGGTCCGGGTCTTTAGGAAACAGGGGCCGGTTGCACCAGCTATGCGTAAGCGTAGTTTGAGCATAAGTTACAGTTTACGCACCACTAAATATTTTTGGGTTAAACTTAGTTTGAATGTAACTCTACATTCTAACAAAATATTTACGGAAGCCTCCGCCCATGAGTCACGGTCGAGATGACAGCCAGATTTGATTACATCGATGAGCTCATAAATAACAATGAAGAATCGCGTGTTTGCAGACTAATTTTACGAGACAGACATCATCTTTTGGATGTGTATGATAATGCTGATATGGCTAGGCACGTTTGCTCTGAGAATTTCTTTTTTTCCTGTTTCTTTTCTTTTGTTGTTTCTTTTCTTTTCCACGAATAGGCTAGTGCCGTGCCGTGCACCGTAGGTGCGAAGCCCTATTATATCTGCTCCGTTTATTATTATTATTCTCCCAAATGAATTGCAGTTTTCAGGGCCTAAACATGCTCAAAAACCTCAAAAGTGGTGAAAATCTACATCAGGTGTAAGTTTCAGAATTAGGCATGGACAAATGGCTCTACAGTGCCACCTACAAATGTTCAGCGAAGTGACCCTCGCACTGTGTTTAACGTACATGCATGAAATTCGGTGGACTCGTGTATCATCCCAAAAGTCTCTTGGAGCTAAATCCTAAGCTTAACAGGAAGTCAGCTATTTTGAATTATCTTCGCAATTTTTGAGCAGTTTTTGTCATTGCCAGGTGTCGTACTTAAACAAACTTCTCCTAGAGTTTTCATCAGTTCAACATCATATTTGGTCAATCTCATTTTAAGGCCTTTGCAATGCTAAATTTCAGCTACAGTCATGGCGCCACCTGCTGGCAACAGGAAATGGCATGTTTTACACAGTAATTTATTAATACCAGGGAAACAATGTCTGAAATGCCCTCAGCTTCACAGGTTTGATAAGGGTCAAGACCTGTTACTCAGTTGTTGTTAATCAGGCATACAATGTCCAACCTGCCCCAGACTTCACATGTTTAAAAAACATTCTTGCCTGAAGATGTCTATAAGAAAATATTTAGTAAAAGTTCCTGTTGCCAGCCACCTGCTGGCAACAGGAAATGGCATGCATTTAACTGAAATTGTTTCAGAGAAACATTAAAAAATGCCATCAAGTAACAAATGTGCTAGAAACATCCAATCTGCCCAAATGTCACGCCAAACTGGCATTTAATACATCCAATGGCCAATATTCAGTTATAGGCATAGTGCTACTTGCTGGCAGCAGGAATTGTAGTGTGTATAAATTACTTTGACATAATCCCCACATTTTACCGGCCGAAATGCATATTGCTCAACGTGTACTGGTTTCATCAAGGCACTGGGTGGCGGTGGCACAGGTGCGAGAGCCCTTTCATCGCTGCTTGCAGCTTTAATTAAAAATGTAATGCTTTGGTTTTGACAAAACATTTTTCATGTTCAGTTCAGGATCTTATAAAATTTCGCGGAGTTCAGGCTTTTTCCTGTTTACCGTTTGTAGGCTTCTGATTGGCTTAAGAAAAATGTATGTCATTTTATGCGACTATGCATTCCTGCCTTGAGAACAAGTGGTGCAACCAAATTATGTCAGAGTTAGTTACAAACTAGTACAAACTAGTAGTTACTAAGCCTCTAGTAAGAACTTACGAACGCCTGGTGCAACTCTACCCAGAAGTCCAAGAAAGCTTCAGTTGGTGTTTCACTTGCCTGTCTAAAAGCCTGTACTGACCAACTGGCCCCACTCTTCACACAGATCTTTAACAGATCTTTGGAACTGTGTGAAGTTCCCTGCTGCTTTAAACGCTAAAACATCATTCCGGTCCCCCAAAAAAACAAAACCACGGGATTTAATAACTACGTCTGTGGCCATGAAGTCATTTGAAAGACTGGTCCTGGCCTACCTGAAGGACATCACTGGACCCTTGCTGGATTCTCTTCAGTTTGCCTACAGAGCAAACAGGTTTGTAAATGATGCAGTCAACATGGGGCTACATTACATCCTGCAACACCTCGACAGACCTGGGAATTATGCAAGGATCCTATTTGTGGACTTCAGTTCAGCTTTTAATACAATCATGCCTGACCTGCTTTCAGATAAACTGTCACAGCTGTTTGTACCCTTCTCCATCTGTTAGTGGATAACCAGCTTTCTGACCGACAGTCAGCAGCTAGTGAGGCTGGGCAAACTCACATCCAGGACTCTCATTATCAGCACTGGAGCTCCTCAGGGTTGTGTTCTCTCTCCACTGCTATTCTATTCAATTCAATTCAATTTCAATTCAATTCAATTCAATTTTATTTGTATAGCACTTTTCACAAAGGACATTGTATCAAAGCAGCTTTACATGTAATAACAGATAGCAGTCAGTGGTCAGGGATTCAAAAAAAACCCTGACATGACGTGTTATAGTTGCAATCCGTAGCATGTGCAATCCGTAATAAAGGACACAATTTGCCATTGATCGCATCTATAACTCGCTATGCAGTTTACAGGATACAGAGACATACATTGTAGGATACAGAAATTACTTTAGAGAGTGAATAAAATGTTATATGTGAAGTGTAATGTAGTAGATTTGATTGTAATTTAACAGGTGCAGGAGGTTGTCCTGGGTGGTCGTCATTTAGCAGCACCAGGATGGACATCAGGTGGGGCAGTGTTGTGCCAGCTGGAACTCATTCCTCGGGATACCTCAGAGAAAGGGAGAGGGGGATAGAGAGAGAGGGGGACAGAACAGAGTAGCATTAGCGTAGCAGCCGTTCCTATGTAGATGTAGGCAGTTATATGTGATAACACATGCAGTATGTAGTATGTGTGTGTGCCCGGTTCCAGTTGAGTTAACTATTGCGGCCTTAGAGAGTTGGATCTGAGATTATGTGAATGCGAGGCTAAAGAGATAAGTCTTTAATTTAATTTTAAACAGTTCGAGTGTGTCTGAGTCCCGGACTTTACTGGGAAGGTCATTCCATAGTTTTGGTGCTAAGTAGGAGAAGTGTAGTGATTCTGTGGGGATGGTGTTATTTAAACACTCTCCAGCATCTCTACTAGTTATAGTGAAACTTAGACAGTGTTATTTAAAACACGGTTCAGTTTCAGGTTATAATTATTTGTGGCTCAAATGGAAATACCTACAGATAAAGATTATTAACTATATGTATTTTGTAGCATTACCTGGTGCAATAAACGCATTATTCTTCTGGCCTTGATTAACAACGGTCCATGCCCAATACAGTAATACATACAGAGCCGGTAACAGTATCGCACAGTTTAAGGGATGTGTTATGAGCATTAAGCAGAGACAATCATGAGTGAATACAAATGAATATTTATTAACTAAGCTACTGAGATATGATATTGATTGACTAACAAAACACATACACATTCACGTTCATACAAGATAAAGCATAGAAAAATTAGAGTAAAGAGTAAAGAATGCCATATTAAATCAGCAGGACACAACCACCAGGTTTTTCTCTACAAAAAGTTCACCTTGGTTAGCCAAGGGGCAGTTGCTTAAGCGCTGTTGAATTGAGTGATACTTGCATTGAACAGTTAGTTGCGTCGGCAAGAATCCCGTTGCGCGGAGAGAAAGAGAGAGAGAGTGTCCCGGTGGATTCGCGAAGTCCGTTCGGAGAGCGAAGTTTCGCGAGAAGTGTCGAAGTCTGCCGGTAAGATTGCCGGAAAAGCTGTCCTGAAGAAGGGCAGGTCCCACGAAGTTTTGGAGAGATTCCAAGTTTCTGAGCAAAGAGTTGTCCGATGCATTGTGGTCTTAAAGGCACAACGGTCACGCCCAGTCAGGTCTTTGACCAATGGCAAAAGGGCGTGGTTGCGCTGGAGAAATCTCTTTGTCCTTCTCTGTGACAAATGATTTACACAGGTACGGATTATGTCCTGTTTGCACCGAACACATAAACTTATTGCAAATTGAGTATGATGCACGCCATGACTATGTACTGTGCATCATTATTTAGGAAATAATTTGTGGATCATTTTGATACCACACACGAGAGAGAAGTGAAGTAAGAACAATAGTTATTCATTCATCTGTCATGACATAAAAGTTAAACTTCAACGACACTGAAATGCATGCAATAACTATGGCAGGGTATCACGTGATTATGGAGGAATACACACATATATATATATATATATATATATATATATATATAGATACAAATTGGGCAGTTTTGTCCCGCTCATCCTAAAGAGTCTCTTTGAGGTGTTTGGAATGTACTTCTCTAGTCCTCTCTGCAAATCTCCAGGGGCCTGGAGAATCTCAGGAGTTGAGCTGGGGGTCACCCTCTCTGGGAAGGCCAGAGAGGTACCATAACTGTCCTCCTGAGTTAAGTAACAACCGGCAGGTCATCACTTAACCCAGACTTTCTGGAGCCAAAAGGGGTTCTGGTGTTGACTTCCCCCGTAGGAATTTGTTGTTGGTTGTAACTTTATGATCCCTTAAAGAAATCCAACATTTGGCCCGGCCAAGTCTCTACAGAAGGATCTTCCACCTTTAGATTTTTTTGATATTCTTGGAACTATTAACAGCCCGCCATTTTGTGAACGCAATGTCCATGATGGATTGTATGCTGATAGTAGTTCATGGAGGTATAACGGTGCTAGGCCATTTAGGGCTTTGTATGTAATTAACAGAATTTTGAAATGTATGCGATACTTTACAGGTAGCCAGTGCAGTGTTGCTAGGAGTGGACTTATGTGGTCATACTTTTTTGATCTAGTGAGAACTCTAGCAGCTGCATTTTGAACCAGCTGAAGCTTATTTATTTGCTTTGCATGACACCCCCCCAGTAATGAATTACAGTAGTCAATTCTGGAGGTCATAAATGCGTGGATTAGCTTCTCTATATCTGGGACAGACAGCATGTGTCGCATCTTTGAAATATTTCTAAGGTGAAAAAATGCAGTTCGGCATACATTGGAAATGTGACCATCGAAAGACAGGTTCTTATCTAGAATCACACCTAGGTTCTTGACTGCGGAAGAAGGGACAATGGTGCAGCCTTCTATAGAGATGTTGTGGACTATCGTGTCGTGTTTGGAGCTATTGGGTTCAATAATCAGAACCTCTGTCTTGTTGGAGTTAAGTAGAAGGAAGTTGTTTGCCATCCATATTCTAATATCGTTGATACAGTCTATTAGCTTTGAAAAACAGTGGGTTTTGTCAGGTTCTGAGGAAATATAAAGCTGGGTATCGTCAGCATAACAGTGGAAGTTGATGTCATGTTTCTTAATAATATCTCCGAGGGGAAGCATATATAGTGCGAAGACAATGGGACCAAGAACTGATCCCTGTGGTACGCCGTGTTTTACCTGAGAGTAATAAGATTTTTCCTCATTAGCATAGACAAAGTGGTAGCGATCAGTTAAATAAGATTTGAACCAGGCTAAGGCTTGACCATTTATGCCAAAGAGGTTTTCCAGTCTATCGAGTAAGATTGTATGATCTATTGTATCAAAAGCTGCACTGAGGTTGAGTAATATAAGAATAGATGTTTCACCGCGATCTGATGCTAGAAGGAGGTCATTTGTCACTCTGAGCATGGCTGTTTCTGTGCTGTGATGGGGCTTGAATCCTGATTGAAATTTTTCATAGATGCTATTTTTCGCTAGGAATGTCTGTAGTTGTTTGGACACAACCTTTTCCAGTATTTTTGATAAGAAGGGGAGATTAGAGATTGGTCTAAAGTTGGATAGGTCTCCCTGGTCGAGATTAGGTTTTTTAATGAGAGGCCTAATAACTGCCATTTTAAAGGCTGCTGGAACATAGCCTAATTCTAAGGATGAATTAATAATATTGAGTGCTGGTTCCGAAACTGCAGGAAAAACTTCTTTTAGTAGTTTTGTGGGAATGGGATCTAATATACAGGATGATGATTTTGATGAGTTTATTATTTTTTTGAGTTCATCCATTTTAATAGCATTGAATGATTCTAGTTGTACTATTGGCATGATGCGGACGGGATACTATGAGATATAGAGGTGGCTGGCTGTGTAGATGCAATATTGTCCCTAATCTGCTCGATTTTATTATCAAAAATTTCATAAAGGTGTTACTATCGTGCTGTAGTTTAGCATCTTTTCTGTAAATGATTTGTTTTAGTCAGTTTTATGACTGTATTAAAAAAGAAATCGCTGGGTTATTTTGATTTTCTGTGATCAACTTGCTGAAATAGGACGATTTGGTGGTTTTTAGAGCCTTTTTGTACTTGTTGGTACTCTCTTTCCATGCATCGCGCCATACTTCTAGGTTCGTAGTCCTCCATCTACGTTCCATTTTTCTAGTTGCTTTTTTTAGGGCTGCGGTGTGGTTATTATACCACGGTGCTGGCGTTCTTTCTTTATTCTTTTAATCTAATAGGTGCGACAACTTCTAAAGTACCTGAAAAGGCTTTGTTTAATGTTTCTGTTACAGTGTCAAGATCTTCATTTTTGTTGATTACATTAAGGGTTTGATATAGATTTGGAAGATTGTTAATAAAACTATCTTTAGTGGTAGAGATGATTGATCTGCTTGATCTGAACCGCGGTGTAGGACGAGTGGGTTTATCTAAAAGTACAGTATAGGTTATGAGGCAGTGATCTGAAATAGCATCGCTCTGAGGTAATATTTCTATGTTGTTTATGTTTAGTCCAAAAGATAGAATTAGGTCTAGAGTGTGCTTACATTTATGTGTGGGACCTGACACCTTTTGGCTAACACCAAGCTTAATCCAGGATATCCATAAAAGCTATACGTGAAGCATCTTTTGGATTATCAATGTGTATGTTAAAGTCACCAACGATTAGAGCTTTATCTACGGTGACTACTAATTCTGACAGAAAATCAGCAAATTCGTTGAGGAAGTCTATATGATGACCCGGTGGTCTGTAAATGGTAGCCATTATGAAGGACAAATGTTTGTTGCGACCGTTTGGGAGTGACATATTTAGCACCATTATTTCAAAGGAGTTAAATTTTCTAGATTTAAGATTAACACTGAATAGGTTGCTATAGATTGTAGCAATACCGCCACCTCTACCTTTCTGACGAGGCTCGTGCTTATAGTAAAAGTCTTGTGGAGTAGATTCATTCAGACTGGTAAAATCATCTGTTTTAAGCCAAGTTTCTGTCAGGCACAGCGCATCCAAGTTGTGGTCTGTAATAATTTTGTTGATAATGTGTTCTTTGTTAGAAAGTGACCTGATGTTAAGCAGGCCGAATTTTAGCCATTTAGTTGCATCTATTTGTAGATTGTTTTCTAGTTCAATATTAATTAGGTTTGTGTATTTTGGTTTAGAGTATGCTATATTTTTGTTTTTGTTTGTTCGGGAAACAGACACAGTCTCTATGTGTTGATATGTGGGTTGTAAAAACTCTATTTATGTGGCCTAAGTGACATGTCGAGGCAGCTTGCAGACGGATGGTTAAGCCGATTGGTCTGCTTCCTGACCTGGGCCCCGGATAGTCAGATTTTACTCTTAAGACTATTGTTCAAATTTCTAGAGAGGACAGCAGCTCCTCCCCGGGAGGGGTGGAGGCCGTCTCTCTTTAACAGGTCAGGTCTCCTCCAGAAATATTTCCAGTTGTCTATATAACCTGTATTGTTTTCCGGGCACCACTTAGACATCCAGCCATGCAGTGACAGTAGTCTACTGTAGGTCTCATCACCCCGGTAAGCGGGTAGGAGACCAGAGCATATTACGGTGTCTGACAAAGTTTTTGCAACTTCACACATTTCCTTAATATTATATTTAGAGATCTCCGATTGGCGGATTCTCGTATCATTTCTGCCGACGTGAATAACAATTTTAGAAAATTTACGTTTAGCCTTAGCCAGCACTTTCAGTTTGGATCTAATGTCAGACGCTCTGGCTCCTGGTATGCATTCAACTATGGTGGCTGGAGTCTCTATTTCCACGTTCCGTAAAATAGAATCACCAATAACCAGGGCTTGACACGGGTGCCTCAGCATGTGTGTGGCTGAGCGGAGAGAACCGGTTCGAGATAATAACTGTAGCGGGAGAGTGGTGCCGCTTTTGTTTACGACTACGCCGCCTGACTGTCACCCAGCTGCCCTGCCGCTTCGGGCCTACAGTCGGAACCGAGCCATTATTATCGCACGTTATGCTAGGCACATCCGAAAGAGTGTCAGAGTTATTACTAGCCTTACTATTCTCAACAAGAGTACGGATGCGTGATTCTAATTCTGTAACCTTCTCCGTTAGCCTTACTACGTCTTTACATTTATCGCCGCGCGGAAACCCTCATCGCTAACGGAAGAAGCTAAGCTATACATGTGACAGGAGATGCAAGTTATGACAATAAGTGAAGGAGTAGTTTTATTACCGTTTGCGTGCCGAGTGCCTCAGGTCTCGAAGTCCGGTTGCAGAGTGGGGGAAGAGGTTCTCTGTTGTCTGCATCGTGCCGGGGCTGGGGTGATGTTTAGCACAGCAGATCGGGTCCGGTGGGACTGGGTCCATGCAAATTCTCCGACCGTCTCCCGTTCGGCAGTATGCGGAGCACAAAAAGCAGAAAGACATGCATCAGATAGACCCGCCATTAGAAAAGGTACGTTGCGTATGTATATTATCAGAGTTATGTATACACCAGTTTAGTATTAATATGAGAGAGCGAATCAAGTGTTTAAATATTGACAATATGCAGATAGAGTAAATAGCAAATAGCAAATGAAAATAGAGTAAATAACAAAGTAGATATATAGAGTTCTCCTTGTACACAAATGACTGCACCTTTACTGATCCCTCTGTCAAGCTCCTGAAGTTTTCAGTTGATACTACAGTCATCGGCCTCATACAGGACGGTGACAAGTCTGCTTACAGACGGGAGGTTAGTCGGTCAGAGCTGAATCTAGAGCTGAACACACTCAAAATAGTGGAGATGTTAGTGGACTTCAGGAGAAACCCCCCGTATTACCCCCACTCACCATCATGAACAGCACTGTGGCTGCAGTAAAGTCATTCAGATTCCTGGGCAGTGGCACCACCATTTCTCAGGACCTGAAGCGGGAGCTGAGGTCCTGAGTTCCGGTTCACCACTGCAGCGTCGTCTAAGTTTGGAGCTCCGCCGAGCTGATCAATTTCAAATTGTCAATATTTAAATACTTGATTCATTCTCAAATGAATACTAAACTGGTGTATATATAACTCTGATAATATTCATACGCAAAATCATACGCAACTTACCTATCCAATGTGTGTCCTTCTGCTCTTTGTACTCCTCATACTGCCGAACGGGAGGTGGTCGGGAAGTTTGCATGGGCCCATACACATACTGGACCCGGTCTGCCGAGGACCTCTTCCCCCACTCTGCAACCGGACTTCGAGACCTCAGTCCCTCTGCACGTAAACGGTAATAAATCTACTCATTTGCTTGTTATCATAACTTGCATCTCCTGCCACATGTATAGCTTAGCTTCTTCCGTTAGCGAAGAGGATTTCACGTGTGATAACTGTAAGCACGTAGTAAGGCTGACAGAGAAGTTTACAGAATTAGAATTACGCATCCGTACTCTTGTTGAGACTAGTAAGGCTATTAATAACTCTGACACTATTTCGGATGCGCCTAGCATAACGTGCAATAATCATGGCTCGGTTCCGACTGTAGGCCACATAAATCACAGCATATAGAGTTTTTTTCAACCCACATATCAACATATAGAGACTGTGTCTGTTCCCCGAACAAACAAACATGTAGCATACTCTAAACCAAAACACACAAATCTAATTAATATTAAACTAGAAAACAATCTACAAACAGATGCTACAAATAAGTTAAAATTCAGCCTGCTTAACATCAGGTCGCTTTCCAATAAAGAATATATTGTCAATGAAATTATTACAGACCACAACTTGGACGCGCTGTGCCTGACAGAAACATGGCTTAAAACAGACGATTTTATCAGTCTGAATGAATCTACTCCACTATAAGCATGAGCCTCGTCTGAAGGGTAGAGGTGGTGGTATTGCTACAATCTATAGCAACCTATTTTGCGTCAATCTTAAATCTCGTTTGAAATAATGGTGCTAAATATGTCACTTCCAAACGGTTGCAACAAACATTTGCCCTTCATCATGGCTACTATTTACAGACCACCGGGTCATCATGCAGACTTCCTTAAAGAATTTGCAGATTTTCTGTCAGAATTAGTAGTCACTGTAGATAGAGCCTTAATCGTTGGTGACTTTAACATACACGTTGATAACCCAAAAGATGCGCTACGTATAGTGTTGGAGATATAATCAAGAAAATATATTATCCTTTATTCTGTCTTTATTAAGTTTAAGATTTACAGGTATTAATCTTGTGTTTTTCTAATGATATATGTTTCTGTTTTTCTGCTACGTTTGATTTTTTAATATTCACATTCCACAAGTATTAATCATGTATCACAGAAAATCAAGGCCATTGAGAGGCCCACACTCATAATGCTTATCTGTATTATTGCACACATGAATCCTTTCATGTCCTTCAATGGGAGTTGTCCCATGGGAGTTGTTTTATGCAATAAAAAGGCTACGAGGGAGAAGAGACTCTGAGGGAGAGTGATAGAGAACCTTTCTGAAAGATCTCAAAGCTGCTCTCTCCCTCGCGAGTATTGAAACACCAGTCTTGGTCTGATTGTTGTTCTTTATTGATAGAGATTTTAAGAAATAGACCTATCATATAGCTTTTATGGATATCCTGGACTCGCTTGGTGTTAGCCAAAAGGTGTCAGGTCCCACACATAAATGTAAGCACACTTTAGACCTAATTCTATCATTTGGACTAAATATAAATAACATAGAAATTAGGGATGCAACAATACAGTTAGCCCACGGTTCAATACATACCTTGGTTTTTTAACCACGGTTTTCGGTTCGGTTCAGTTCTGATGGCTTGACACATAAGAGTGTTTTTTTGTTATTCTATGCTTAGGCAATAGGAACAGTAAGAGGTTAAGAAGAAAAAATAAAAACTATTTA
The DNA here is from genome assembly GCA_019155185.1 of Beaufortia kweichowensis. NCBI lineage: Eukaryota > Metazoa > Chordata > Actinopteri > Cypriniformes > Gastromyzontidae > Beaufortia > Beaufortia kweichowensis. The sequence goes on along the minus strand of CM032794.1, from coordinate 19,724,779 downwards.
TTGCAATACTCCTTTATTTTAACTTAAAAGCAAATAAAAGTCCACTAGTTCCTAGTGTATTGTATAATATAAAATAATTTTTTTATTTTAAAATTAACACTGACACCTCACAGCTGCTGGTAGCCCATGTACAAACTGGGGAACACATAAATTCCTAAATTTTGAAAATAAACATACATGTGAAGTTAGTAAACATAAATTGACCATTTCAAATAAACATACTTGTATTTCAGTAAACATAAATAAACCATCTTAATTAAACTTAACAGTACTCCAGTACAGTATCCTTCATTCAGAATGTAAAGTGCAATTTCACTTAGGTCAGCTATCTATTCCTGTATTTTGAGGTTCTTCTGTAAAAAGATAAGCCTGTCAACATTCTCTGCAGATGCTGGCGCTTCCTCGTACTGTAGCGTCACTTCACCGCCGCTCGCCATGTTAAAGTGTGGAATGATAGTTTAGCGCATAGCGCATAGAGCATAGTGATTGAATATTTACTCGCGGGGAGTAGTTTCCTCATCTCAGCTCGTAGACTTACAGGCACACACAAACAGTCAATGTGGAGAGAAATAAAATGCACATAAATTATTTAAACGTAAAACCGGAAAAACGCAATTCACAAGCGCGTATTGAACCGTGGATGTCGTACCTGTTACCGTGCATCAGACGAGGCAGAACACGAGAATATCAGTTTCAAATCTTTTACTGAACTTCATCAGTGGGAATACAGATATAGAAACAGACCTCACTTCAGAGGAGGAGAACAGGCAGATAAAAGCATGCACGGCTGACTTTAACAAAACACATCCAGAATCCAACACGTACAAAATAACAACAATACCGGACCAGGAACAGAACAAAAGGCAGGGTTTAAATAATGGAACAAATCAAACTAACATAATTACAAAACAGACGGTACAAATGAATGGGGTTGAGTGCAAGGGATTGCTGACAGGTGTGCGGGGCGCAAAGGAATGTGGGAAAGTGAGTCCAGAGGGAGGTGCAGAGTGGAATCATGACAGTACCCCCCCCCGGAAGGCTGAGAGGAAGGCTGGGTGGGTGCTCGGGGTCCGGAGGCTCGGGCTCTGGAGGCTCGGGCTCTGGAGGCTCGGGCTCTGGACGCTCGGGCTCTGGCGGCTCCAGCTCGGGCTCTGGAGGCTCTGGCTCTGGAGGCTCGGGCTCTGGAGGCTCGGGCTCTGGCTGCGCCGGGGCTGACTGTGGCTGCGCCGGGGCTGACTGTGGCTGCACCGGGGACTCAGAGGCGCCGGGAACAGGGGACTCAGAGGCGCCAGGAACAGGGGACTCAGAGGCGCCGGGAACAGGGGACTCAGAGGCGCCGGGAACAGGGGACTCAGCGGCGCCGGGAACTGGGGGCCCAGAGGAGACGGGAACTGGGGGCCCAGAGGAGACGGGAACGGGGGCCCAGAGGAGACGGGAACTGGGGGCCCAGAGGAGACGGGAACTGGGGGCCCAGAGGAGACGGGAACTGGGGGCCCAGAGGACTGACTATCTAGGGACAAACTAGAGACAGATGACTTTGGACATGACTTCCCAGGAGGAAACAGGCTTGGACGGTCTACAGTGGAGGGTTTCCTTGGAGCTGGGCCACTTTGAGGGGAAAACCTGCTCTGTGACACAGCTGCACCAGAGGTATGACTACTTAGACACAAACTAGAGACAGATGGGTGCCATTTTTGAGGAATTTGGCCCTGGGACAGAGTTTCAGCAGCTTGACTATAATGACTAGTCTGGGGTGAAGCCACTGCGCTCAACTGAGAAGAACCAAAGTTAAATTGACTGGGGCTGCGTTGAGACTGCATGTATGAATTGCTAGGAAAACTACTTACACCCTGTGCCAGACCAGAGGTATAAAAAATGGTTGACTGACTAAAGCCCCCTTGGGAGCTAGAAGCATACCAATTCTGGGACGCCTTACTGCCAGTGGGCTGGTTAGAAACAGCTGCAGGCAAGGAAACAAGAGTAGAATATGCAGGGGTATACTGACTTGAGATACTTTGAGACTGTAGGGACAAATCACCAAGAGTTCCATTACCTCCCTGTGCAGAAACCAACTGACTAGAATTTCCTGTCACTGGTGGTCTAGAACTGCCCAGAGCTGCTGCATGCTGGCTTTGGAAAGCCTGACTGCTAGCACTCTGGCTGGAGAGTCTTCCAGCCGAAGACAAAAGCTTTGCACGTATACGAGACCTGCTGGCAGGCTGACTGGAAGCACTAAGTTTTTGTGAAGACCCACTGTAAGAGCTACTCTTGGCCTGAGAGGCAAAGCGACTAACGCCTGCTAAAGTAGTGCTAGAACTGCCCGGAGAGCTTGCAACACTAGCTTGCTGTGTGAAAACAGCCTGAGGTAAGATGGGTTTGAAAGACTCAGATGAGAGTTTACTAGAACCAGACTGAGGCTGGGGCAAATAACCACTGCAAGCACTCCCTTTTCCCTGAAAGGAGGACATACATTGAGCTGATGTGCCCCTTTGAGGCCCAATCAGTGTAGCTGGAGAGTACTGGCTAAATAAACCTGGATCACTTGTGGACTGACTAGAAACTAGCTGTGAGGAACTAAACTTGGAAGGAGATTCAGGAACAAACTGGCTAAAGGTGCCTTGAGACTGGACAGGGCCACGGAAACTACTAGAATCTTCAAAAACACGTTTCCTAGAGCCGACTTGAGATTGGGCAAGGGTACCACTATAAGCACTACCTCCTGGGAGGAGGCAAACTGACTGGAAGGTCCCATTTGGGGTGACGCAACAACTAGAGCAACTGGTCTATATAAACCCTGATTGCTCCCAGATCGGGTAAAAATATCTTGGGGTGAAGTTACTGCAACATTTACATACCTTGTAGCAGGAGCAAACTGAGCAAAGGTACCCTGAGGCTTGGGAAGAGAGAGATCCCCATCGCTACTTCCTGTCTGCACCGGGACATAACTAGAAGTTGCAAACATTGTACTTGACTGACTTGGAGCGATGGATAAAGACACACTGGTGTCACTTGAGGGCTGACTAGACACTTCCACAGGTAAAGAACTAAGCTTGCTAGTAGTCACTGAACCAAGGGGATATAGGGTAGAGATCTCTTGAGATGACATGAGAAAATATTTGGAGGGGGCGACCACATTAGCGGGGGCTGAGTCTGGGAACTCTAGGGCAGAGTCTGGGAACTATAGGGTGGAGTCTGGGAACTCTAGGGCGGAGTCTGGGAACTCTCGATCGGCCATCTTGGCCAGGACATGGGGCTCTGGGTCGGCCATCTTGGCCGGGACATGACTCTCGGGAGCGGCCATCTTGGCCGCGGCAGAACACTCGGAAGCAGCCATCTTGGCCGGGACATGACTCTCGGGAACGGCCATCTTGGCCGGGACAAGACTCTCGGAAGCAGCCATCTTGGCCGGGACATGACTCTCGGGAACGGCCATCTTGGCCGGGAAAAGACTCTCAGAAGCGGCCATCTTAGCCGGGACATGACTCTCGGGAACGGCCATCTTGGCCGTGGCAGAACACTGGGGAGCGGCCATCTTGGCCGCGGCAGAACACTGGGGAGCGGCCATCTTGGCAGCTTGGCCCATGTCGCGTCGTTAAGCCCCCAGAGAAACAGACGCCTCTGGTTGTCTTCGGGAAGCCCCGATACCATCCCAAAGGCTGCGAAGCACAGGGCGTAGGCCTCAACGGATTCCTCCTCCTGACCCCGATAGAGGAAAGCCTTGGCATGGGCGGCTACGGACGGGCTGGGAGTTGTGGGATCCATGACATGCAAACAAAGAAAAAGTCCAAACAGAAATCTTCACGACACAACGAAATCAGAGAGATAAACACAGTCTTCTTTTTGGGTCCGGTATACTGTTACCATGCGTCAGACGAGGCAGAACACGAGAATATCAGTTTCAAATCTTTTACTGAACTTCATCAGTGGGAATACAGATATAGAAACAGACCTCACTTAAGAGGAGGAGAACAGGCAGATAATAGCATGCACGGTTGACTTTAACAAAACACATCCAGAATCCAACACGTACAAAATAACACCAATACCGGACCAGGAACAGAACAAAAGGCAGGGTTTAAATAATGGAACAAATCAAACTAACATAATTACAAAACAGACGGTACAAATGAATGGGGTTGAGTGCAAGGGATTGCTGACAGGTGTGCGGGGCGCAAAGGAATGTGGGAAAGTGAGTCCAGAGGGAGGTGCAGAGTGGAATCATGACAGTACCGAACAGTTCAATATTATATTGAGAATTGTGGCATCCCTAATAGAAATATTACCTCAGAGTGATGCTATCTCAGATCACTGCCTCATATCATACACTGTACTTTTAGATAAGCCCCCTCATCCTACACATCGGTTTAGATCAAGCAGAACAATCATCTCTACTACTAAAGATAGTTTTATTAGCAATCTTCCGAATCTGTCTCAAACCTATAATGTAATAAGCAACAATGAAGATCTTGATGCCATAACAGAAACATTAAACAAAGCCTTTTCAGGTACTTTAGAAGTTGTCACACTAGTTAGATTAAAGAGAATTAAAGAAAGAACGCCAGCACCATGGTATAATAACCACACCTCAGCCCTACAAAAGGCAGCTAGAAAAATGGAACGTAGATGGAGGATTATGAACTTAGAAGTATGGCGTGATGCATCGAAAGAGAGCACTAACAAGTACAAACAGGCTCTAAAAACCACCAAATCTTCCTATTTCAAGCAAGTTGATCGCAGAAAATAAATAATATTTTGTATACAAAATAACCCGCGATTTCTTTTTAATATAGTCGCAAAACTGACTAAAAACAAATCATTAACAGAAAAAGATGCTAAACTACAGCATGATAGTAATGACTTTATGAAATTCTTTGAAAATAAAATCGAGCAGATTAGAGAAAATATTGCATCTACACAGCTAGCCACCTCTATATCTGATAGTATCCCGTTCCGCATCATGCCACTAATACAACTTGAATCATTTAATGCTATTACAATGGATGAGCTCACAAAAATAATAAATTCATCAAAATCATCATCCTGTATATTAGATCCCGCCCAACAAAATTACTAAAAGAAGTTCTTCCTGCAGTATCGGAACCAGTGCTCACTATTATTAACTCATCATTAGAATTAGGCTATGTTCCAGCAGCCTTCAAAATGGCAGTTATTAGGCCTCTCATAAAAAAGCCTAATCTCGACCAGGGAGACCTAACTAACTTTAGACCAATTTCTAATCTCCCCTTTTTATCAAAAATACTGGAAAATGTTGTGTCTAACCAACTACAGACATTCCTAGTGAAAAATAGCATTCATGAAAAATTTCAATCAGGATTTAGGCCCCACCACAGCACAGAAACAGCCATGCTCAGAGTGACAAATGACCTCCTTTTAGCATCGGATCGTGGTGAAAACTCTCTTTTCATATTACTCGGTGCAGCTTTTGATACAATAGATCATACAATTCTACTCGATAGACTAGAAAACCTTGTTGGCATTAGTGGTCAAGCCTTAGCCTGGTTCATGTCTTATTTAACCTATCGCTACCACTTTGTTTGTGTTAACAAGGAAAAATCTTATTACTCTCAGGTAAAATACGGCATGCCACAGGGATCAGTTCTTGGTCCTATTGTCTTCGCATTATATATGCTTCCCCTCGGAGATATTATTAAGAAACATGACATCAACTTCCACTGCTACGCTGACGATACCCAGCTTTATATTTCCTCAGAACCTGACAAAACCCATTGTCTTTCTAGGCTAATAGACTTTTTCAACGATATTAGAAAATGGATGGCAAACAACTTCCTTCTACTTAACTCCAATAAGACAGAGGTTTTGATTATTGAACCTAATAGCTCCAAACACGACACAATAGTCCACAACATCTTTATAGAAGGTTGCACCATTGTCCCATCTTCCGCAGTCAAGAACCTAGGTGTGATTCTAGATAAGTAGATCTAGTCTTTCGATGGTCACATTTCCAATGTGTGTCGTACCGCATTTTTACACCTTAGAAACATTTCAAAGATGCGCCACATACTGTCTGTCTCAGATGTAGCGAAGCTAATCCACGCATTTATGACCTCAAGACTTGACTACTATAATTCATTACGGGCGGGGGGTGTCATGCAAAGCAAATAAATAAGCTTCAGCTGGTTCAAAATGCAGCTGCTAGAGTGCTTACTAGATCAAAAAAGTATGACTACATAAGTCCACTTCTAGCAACACTGCACTGGCTACCTGTTAAGTATCGCATACATTTTAAGATATTGTTAATTACATACAAAGCCCTAAACGGCCTAGCACCTTTATACCTACTATCAGCATACAATCCATCACGGGCATTGCGTTCACAAAATGGCGGTCTATTAATAGTTCCAAGGATATCAAAAAAATCTAAAGGTGGAAGATCCTTCTCCTACTTAGCACCAAAACTATGGAATGACCTTCCCATCAATGTCCGGGACTCAGACACACTCAAGCAGTTTAAAACTAAACTAAAGACTTATCTCTTTAGCCACGCATTCACCTAATTTCAGATCCTAACTCTCTAAGGCCGCAATAGTTAGCTCAACCGGAACAGGGCACACATACATATTACATATTGCATATGATATCACATATGATTGCATACATTATATATGAACAGCTGCTACGCTAATATTAGTCTGTTTTGTCCCCTTCTCTCTCTCTCCTCCTCTCTCCTTTTCTCTCTCTTTATCCCCCTCTCCCTTTTCCGAGGGATCTGGAGGAATGAGTTCCAGCTGGCACAGCACTGCTCATAACAGTCCTGCCCCACCTGATGCCCATCTTGGTGATGCTAAATGGACGACTGCCCAAGACACCTTCCTTGCACCCATGGCCCTGTTAAATTTAAATCACATCTACCACATTATATATAATTCATTTTTATTCACTCTCTTAAGTAAGTAAATGTTTGTGTCTCGTAACTGCATAGCGAGTTATAGATGTGATCAATGGCAATTTGTGTCCTTTATTACGGATTGCACATGCTACGGATTGCAACTATAACACGTCATGTCAGGGTTTTTTTTCTCTCTTAAAGAGTTTTTTTAAATCCCTGACCACTGACTGTTATCTTTCAATACATGTAAAGCTGCTTTGGTACAATGATCTTTGTGAGAAAGCGCTATACAAATACAATTGAATTGAATTGAATTAACTTCCCACAGGAGCTGCTGAAACAGTTTTACTCAGCCATCATTGAGTCTGTCCTGTGCACTTCCATAACTGTTTGGTTTGGCTCAGCTACCAAATCAGACATCTGGAGATTGCAACAGACAGTCAAGGACTGCTGAAAAGATTATTTGTGCCCCCCACCAAACCTTCAAGAACTGTACACCTTCAGAGTGAGTAGGAGGGCCCACATCCAGCACACAACCTCTTTGATCTGTTGCCCTCTGGTCAGCGCTACAGAGCCCTGCACACCAAAATGGCCAGACACATAAACAGTTTTTTTCCTCAAGCCATATCCTACCTGAACGACAAAAAAAATGTCTAGACTTTGCATCTGTAAATAAACTGTAAATAGCATATTTTGCACACCCACAAATCTACACAGTATAATTCTATTCTCTATTATTACTATTGTTAATTTATAATTTATGTTACATTATACTTCTAGTGTTCTTCTTGTACAGTGTCTTAATTTATATGTATGTCTGCACATGTTACTTTCTGTACTGGAAACTCCTGACACCAAGATTAATTCCTTGTGTGTGAAAACACACTTGGCAATAAGCTCTTTCTGAATCTGATTTAACATAAAGCTAACACGTTTTACCATGATTTACCATAAAGCTAACATGATTTAGCATGAAGCTAACACGTTTTAGCATTAAGCTAGCATGATTTAACATGAAGATAACATGTTTTAGCATTTTTAGCATGAAGCTAGGATGATTTAGCATGAAGCAAGCATGATTTAACATGAAGCTAACACATTTTAGCATGATTTAGCATGAACATAGCATTATTTAACATGAAGCTAGCATGATTTAATATGATTCTATGACACTGGGCTGCAAAGATAATCCATCTGGGCCGTTTTATAATGACAGTCTATGGGCCATTATGGGTGGCTCTTACGCCCCAGGGGTACAACTTACACCCCATTGTGAGGTCTGTTCTTACAGAGGCTGCTAGCCTCATCAAATGTGGTAACCCACATGTTTCTATGAAATCCTCTCTCAAAGTTATGTCCCATCAAAGTTTGATGCAATGTTGAGTCTATGGGATTTGTCGCCCCGAATTTTCGCCCGCTCTACAAAGATCGTACGCCCAATCGCTTAGAAATTATATTGCAAGTTTAAATAGTAGATCAGTATACTAACATACAATATGTGAATAGTTATACAGCCACAGAAATTTGACACATAGTGTTGTTAATATAGTGTTGTTGCCTCACAATTTTTTGTGAGGCACTAACACTAATATTAATGGGACCATTCAACATGCAGATTTTTTTGTAAAAAAACTTACAAAGCCATACAATGTTTCAGTGTATTGATTATCATTTGTGTACATGATTATTTCAGCCCACCCACATTCCACTTTAGAGGCCCACCCATCATCCATTTCCTGTATCTGCCACTGCTTTAAAAACACATTAGCACTGCCTGTTTAGTTAACATGTTACATAAGATGTAAATATTAAATTCTATGCTAGTTTTGTTACAGAATAAATACAAATTACACGTTAAGCGCACACTTTTGACTTTTTGACTGAAATTTACATATGATTAACACGCATACTTTTGGCTTATTCGGGACACTCATAAATGATGCGATCCGAGTGAGTATACGTACCCGGAATTTTAATAAATCAATTTTACTATACTAAATACCACAGTATACTACAGTATTATTTAATGTGGGCAAATTTAATATTATTGTATATATAAAAAAAAACGAAAGCAGAAAAATTTTAATGGAAATTTATTTTTTGGGAAAAACAAACTGATTTAGAAAAAACTTATTTCATATGGTCATATTCAACTGTATGTAACAGTAATGTTTTTTTGTCAGTAACCTGTCAATTTGATGAACTGCACTTGTTTTCAGAGGTGACATACATATACATGTGCTGACACTTTTTGGCCTGTGCTACAAAACTTCAATTCTCTGTACCACCAGTGCTATGTGCAAACAAAATGAACTTACAGCCCTGTAAGATCATGAACAGATTCCAGTCAAGGTTGACTGAGGTATTGGATACTGTTCTTTGTAAAGCTGCTTCAGAATATTATGTATTGTAACAGCATTAGAAATAACTTGAATTTAACATACAAATTGACTCATTGAGCATTTCATAAAGGCTGATCAAAACTATGAACAGATATTCCATGACGCATGGTAACTGTTAAAAATAGATGAACGCAGTTTAACTTTCCAGATTTATAATGACCCAAATGTAAAAAATCACAAATATACATAGGTCCGTGTACGTTTTGATCATTTGATTTCCTATTTGGAATGGAATAAAGAAAACGAGAAGACGACTCGTTTGTTCGTTGTTTCATTTGTTGAAAAATGAAAAAACAAGATTTTGGCTCGATTTCTCATGTTTTCCTTTCAAGGGAACTCGACGCTGTGTCAGCGAATGACGCTATGGGAACGCCTTTGCGTGACCGCGTCTGAAGCACGTGTGCAAGATTGCCGAAAGGCTAGACTGAACGTCAAGGACGGGTGACGTCAGGACCAGGAAGCTATAAAAGGGCGTGGAACGCACACACATTCAGCTTTTTTGCCTTCAGCTGCGCGTGTGTGTGTTTCGCTTGAATGGTTAGTGGCACTCGAAAACGCCTTTAATGAGTGTGTGCGAGAGTGTGGCTTTCAGAAAATGTGTTCCTCTTTGTGCTCGCTTCTTACGAGCAGGGACTCACATGAGTTCTGTGTAGTAGCCTATGTTTAGGGGTTGAACATGCCCGGTCGGCGCTCGAAAACGCCGACTGCGTGCATTGTGAAGCCCTTCCCCTCAGTTCTCACGGCGGTGCCGGCTCTGCCGAGGCAGAGCGGCGCTCACCGTCGTGGGGATTGCAAACAAATTTAAGATTTGTGTGAAGGCGGGGCTTTCCCTCTCCGCACGCTCCGCTCTCGGCTGGCTTGCTTCGAGAAGGCTTCGTTCCTGCTGAGGCAGAGCGATCCGTCGGGGTGATCGCGAATGGATCTTGCCGTTAGGCCCGAGGGCGGGATCGGGTGCTCTGGAAGTCGTTTGTGTTTTTGCCGCAGGCCTCACCGCTTCTCACGCCCCGCTCCCGGCTGGCGTGCTTCGAGGAGCATAGCCCGCCACGCGGTTCCCGCACGGTCAGCGCAGTCCCTGTCGAGGCAGAGCGGCACTGGTCTTCGGGGGATCACGGAGGTTTTTGCCTCACTCTGCAATTTCCACTCTCGCTGCTGGCCAGGAAACACGTGGTGCGTCTACTTCTGCCCAGACTGCGTGCATTGTGAAGCCCTTCCCCTCAGTTCTCACGGCGGTGCCGGCTCTGCCGAGGCAGAGCGGCGCTCACCGTCGTGGGGATTGCAAACAAATTTAAGATTTGTGTGAAGGCGGGGCTTTCCCTCTCCGCACGCTCCGCTCTCGGCTGGCTTGCTTCGAGAAGGCTTCGTTCCTGCTGAGGCAGAGCGATCCGTCGGGGTGATCGCGAATGGATCTTGCCGTTAGGCCCGAGGGCGGGATCGGGTGCTCTGGAAGTCTGGAACTCCCTGTCGAGGCAGAGCGGCACTGGCCTTCGGGGGGATCACGGAGGTTTTTGCCTCACTCTGCAATTTCCACTCTCGCTGCTGGCCAGGAAACACGTGGTGCGTCTACTTCTGCCCAGAGTGGCTGGTTCCCCTTTTGAATCATATGGCACTGCCAAATGTTTTCATTGGGTTCTACATATAGTAGATTGCTCAAGTCTGTGCGGGCGCCGCCCGTATTCAGCGGGGTGTTTCCACCAAGGTGGTCCGAGGGACGGACCAGATAACGCCTCATTATACGGCGCCCAGTCCCGTACCCCTTTATGGATGCTCTGGATTGTTCCCTCGCCTTGCTTCGGGACACAGTGGCATCCGGGTACCATACTAGGCGCATGGCGCCCCTTCTCGAGCGCACCCCAGCAAGAACAGCTCTGGGTCCTGAGTTAATACAAATATAAGACCAGATGCCAGCCTGAGGGGGCGGCTCCTCCAGCGGATTACCTGGCAGCGGTCAAACTTCTGCCAAACGCAAAAAGTTTACAACTATACACCAGTCCCGATGGGCTGGTTCCCATAGTGGCTCACATGGCAGCGTACAAACCTCCGCCAAACACTAAACATTTGACCAGACACCAGTCCAGAGGGGCTGGTTCCTCTCGTGAATTATATGGCAGCGTGGAAACTTCTGCCAAACATTTCACGTTGGGTTCTACGTATGGTAGAATTTGGGTATACGATTCAGTTCGGGCACAGCCCGCCTGCGTTCCGATGGGTGGTGCCCACCACGGTGGGCCCCCACCAAGCGCTGGTCATGGAACACGAAGTTCACACTCTCCTGGCAAAGAGGGCCGTAGAGGTAGTTCCTCCTCCAGAGAGAGAAGCGGGCTTCTACAGCCGCTACTTCATAGTTCCCAGAAGGGATGAAGGCTTGCGGCCTATTTTAGATCTGCGCACCCTGAATCTTTCAGTAAAGAAACTGAAGTTCAAGATGCTTACACTCAGACAGATTGTGTCTCAAATCCGTTCTGCGGACTGGTTTGTCACAATAGACATGAAAGACGCATACTTCCATGTCTCCATTCTACCGAAACACAGGAAGTTCCTGAGGTTCGCTTTCGGGGGCGTAGCGTACCAATATCAGGTTCTCCCTTTCGGTCTAGCCCTGTCACCTCGCACCTTTACCAAATGTGTAGATGCTGCCCTGTCGCCGCTGCGCTTACGGGGCATTTGAATATTGAACTACATAGACGATTGGCTTATTGCGCATTCAAACCATTCAAGCAGCCGTCAAGGGGCTCAAATTGCATCAAAGAGTCACAGTCCTGCACTGGCAGCACATACTCGGTCTCATGGCAGCGGCAGCCAGCGTCATACCTCTGGGCCTGCTATACATGAGACCTCTCCAATGGTGGCTCAAATCCAGAGGGTTTTCCCCGAGGGGAACCCTTCCCGCACCAATCAGATCACCCACAGGGTCTGAGGGTACTAGTGGTGTGGGGCAAACCTGGGTTTCTCTCCCAGGGCCCGACACTGGGGTCAATATGTCGTCGCGTAATGCTTATGACAGACGCATCCCTGTCGGGCTGGGGCACGGTAATGGAAGACCGCTGCTCCAGAGGTCTATGGAGGGGCCGCCAGCTCGAGTGGCACATAAATTGCCTAGAGTTGATGGCGGTATGGCTTGCATTGAGGCAGTTCCTTCCTCACCTCAGCAACAACCACGTGTTGGTCCTGACGGACAACACATCAGCGGTTGCGTACATCAACCATCAAGGCGGTCTGCGGTCGCGCCCTCTTTACAAATTGGCACACCAGATCCTGTTGTGGTCCCAAGGGAAGCTGCTCTCACTCAGAGCAGCGTACATCCCAGGACGGTTGAATGTGGGAGCGGACGCCCTGTCGAGGCAGGGGCCGAGGCCAGGGGAATGGAGACATCACCCCGAGGTGGTGAGTCTTATCTGGGATACCTTTCTCCCAGCACAAGTGGACCTGTTTGCGTCTCAAGAGACTACGCACTGTCCGTTATGGTTCTCCCTAGCACCTCCAGCCCCGCTGGGGCTGGATGCTCTCGTACATCCGTGGCCGAGGCTACGCTTGTACGCTTTTCCCCCGATCGCTCTGCTCCCGGGAGTCCTGGAATGGGTGCGCCAGCACAGGACTTGCCTGTTACTGGTGGCACCCTGCTGGCCGGCCCGAGTATGGTTCTCGGACCTGATAGCACTCCTCGACGGCACCCCGCTGAGGCTGCCGCTCAGGAAAGACCTTCTGTCTCAGGAGCAAGGAACTGTCCTGCACCCTTGCCCAGAGATGTGGAAACTGTGGGTCTGGCCTCTGAGGGGGCCAGCCTCGCCGGTTCGGGTCTCTCGACCGAGGTCGTAGACACCATCTTGCATTCCAGGGCTCCCTCCACGAGGAAGCTATACGCCTTAAAATGGGAAGTCTTCTCTTCCTGGTGTTCAGATCGACGACAAGATCCAGTTAACTGCCCAATCAGCGTGGTTCTGGAATTCTTGCAAGATCGGTTTTCTTCAGGGCTTATGCCCTCTACGGTCAAGGTCTAAGCGGTTGCCATATCTGCCTTTCATAGCCTTGTCCACGGCCAGTCTGTGGGTCGAGACCCACTGGTTATACGCTTCCTTCGTGGCACTAGGAGGCTGAGGCCGGTGTTACGTGCCAGAGTCCCCACGTGGGATCTGGCGGTGGTACTTCAAGGGTTGTCGGTAGCGCCGTTCGAACCCATTGAGGCCGTTTCGGTCAAATTTCTAACTCTCAAGACTGTGTTCTTGTTGGCAGTATCGTCTCTGAAGAGAGTTGGTGATCTCCAAGCTCTCTCAGTCTCTCCTTCTTGCCTGGCTTTTTCCCCAGGCATGGTTAAGGCTTTCCTGTACCCTAAAGAGGGTTACGTACCGAAAGTACCCACCAATGTGCCGAGGCACATTACGTTGCAGGCCTTCTGTCCTCCTCCCTTCCAGGATTCAGACCAGGAGAAAGTTAATGTTTCATGTCCAGTGCGAGCACTGAACGCCTACGTTCACAGAACTGCTCCCTTGAGAAAGTCTGAGCAGTTGTTTGTCTGTTTTGGTCCTCCCAGCACTGGGGTGCCGGCGACCAAACAATCTCTTAGCAGGTGGATAGTCGTTGCTATCTCACTGGCTTACGAAGCATCTGGACAGCAGTCTCCACTTTCTGTCAAAGCTCACTCAACTAGGGGTATGGCGGCCTCTAAGGCCTTAAGGTCAGAGGCTACGCTCGAAGATGTGTGTAATGCGGCCGGCTGGTCCTCGCTGCTCACATTCGTGCGTTTTTACGACTTGGACCTGGCTTCCACTCCAGGTGCCCATGTTCTGCAGCCCTGAGGGGCTTGCTCTCTATGAATGACAGCTAGGAAATCTCGCTGTGTATTCTATTTATCTTGACTTGCGGCAAGTAGGGTCTTGTCACTTGTCCTCTTTGGGGCCTGGCTCGAGGGCCAGGACCCCGTGCTAGGGGTTTCCATGCACCTCGGCCCTGAGGGGTCGATGTGTCCCTGGACACCGGCCAGCTGAGTCTCGCCGTGTGTTTCCATCTTTGCGGTCCTGGCTCGAGAGCCAGCTACCTGCCCTTGGGTTTCTGCTCCTGTGCACCCTCACCGGGGGCCCTGAGGGGCCCTGGTGACTTCGATCGCAGTGGGTGAGCCCATGCGTTTAGGCTTACTTGGATACCGGCCAGTGAATCTCGTCGTGTATTCCCTGTATGCTCATTTTATCAGGACTGAGGTCCTGCATATCTTGCCCTCTGGGGCCTTCTTGGAGTAGTTGTAAACGGCCAGGAGATCTCGCCTCCCTCATGCCGTCCTGGCTTGCGAGCCAGGTTCTAGGCTTTACTTGCGAGTTGGTTCCTCTAGTTGTGCTCTACATATTCACACTTCCAGGGACTTGCTCGTACGGCGACGTTGGGATTGCGTTCCCATAGCGTCATTCGCTGACGCAGCGTTGAGTTCCCTTGAAAGGGAACGTCTCAGGTTACGTAGGTAACCCTTGTTCCCTGAGAGGGAACAAGACGCTGTGTCTTCTCCCGCGCCATACTCCCTGCATGCCTGGGCGCAGCTTCGGCACTTTACGCTGAATGTGTGTGCGTTCCACGCCCTTTTATAGCTTCCTGGTCCTGACGTCACCCGCCCTTGACGTTCAGTCTAGCCATTCGGCAATCTTGCACACGTGCCTCAGACGCGGTCACGCAAAGGCGTTTCCATAGCGTCATTCGGTGACGCAGCGTCTCGTTCCCTCTCAGGGAACAAGGGTAACCTACGTAACCTGAGACGTTTCCATATTTCATTCGCACATGTGGGCGGCGCTGAAACGCCCCTTCCATCTGATTGGTCAAATCGCTCAGCCTTCAGTATGGGGTTTTATTTCTGTCAGGCAAAATAAAAGTCAGTACGAGTGCGGCGCAGAATATTGACCTTTAATAACAAATTGTCTGAAACCACCACTCACTGTTACCTTCGCATAACATTTGAAGCAGAAATATGTGACTGGGCACAACTGCTGCGACTTGCAAGCAAATCCTTTAATGTGAGCTATAGCATACAGTATGCTGACACATTGTTTCTAGGTTATATAGCATTGTATGAATACCGCCTATGTCCCATTGAAAAATGCAGTGCAAAAAGTTCTGTTTGTTTGGATAAAAGTGAAGTGCAAATAAAAAGCAACAATGGGCTGAATATGAATAGTGTAATAATGTATCCGTAACATTTCCCTCTCTAGTCTTTTATTTAGTTCAAAAGACACTAGATGGGGAGGAGGTATACAGTGCATACACTAAATTTTTTGGACTTTTCAGACTGGTAGGATTAGAGGTTAGGGGATAGAATATACAGTTTGTACAGTTTAGCAAAAATTATGTAAAACATGAAATTCCAACAACCCAGTGTGTAAAACCTCTGTGTAAAACCTTATTTGTGATTACAAAATTCCAATACACGTAGCACCGGAAGGTGTCTGGAATAGCTGTTTCACTGTGCAATGAACAGTTGTTCACATAAAAGCAGTTTCTCATTCTTTCGAACAAGTTGTGATTGCCTTTGTCATGCAATTCAGTTTTTCAAAATGTATTAAATAGTTTTCTAAATAAAAATCTTTAGTTAATCTTTAGTCATTAGTTCATCATATAAGTCTTTAAATTCAAAATGGTTTATCTAGTTGTCATAAACTGTAAAGCATATTTTCTACACATTTCTATTTGACTTTTCGTAAATTTTCCATCAATTATGCAGGTGAATCTTGACTTTCAGTAATGAAGAGAATGTAGATAAACCAGTTCTCTGAAATTGTTCAAATGTGTATCTCATGAAAGCATATATAGACAGAGGAGAACACAAGAGGGAGAAGTGGCCAAGGACATAGGCACAGATCAGATAAAATAAGGGCCACTATTATGGACCATGTTGTCAATCATGGTGGGTTGAAGGGTGCAGCCAAGATTGGGAGATCGACCGTATCCTCAATAATCCAAACATTTCGAAACAGTCTCTTTCAATCAATATCCTACATACAGTAATGTATGAATTTGTACTTTGGAATTGGATATAATATGGCATACATAACACATGCAGCCTTCTGCATTTCAATACAGTAACTTTCATCCGAACTGTTGCCATCAGGTGATACTAACAGAGTGCACTGTTATATTGATAACATGACTAAGCACTTTGAACAATGACACAAGAACTTAATTTTGATGGCACTGATATGTTCATTGACATAAATACTTACTTTTGAGAGATGACCTAAAGATTTTAGGTAAGTTACTGTTTGTACGAATTGTTTTAAGAAATGCACATACTTCTTTGCAAGTACTGAGGTTGTAATTTTACAGTAGACTAATATTCAGAATGCAATCAATGTAATTTGTATAACACCAGCAACTGCACACAGCCATGTGAACTTATAGTAGAGCAGACCACCTTTTAAACTGGTCTTTAAGCTATATTTTTGCATAAATGTTTGCATTCAAGGTTCTCATAGATAGACAGATAGATTATTAATATTTTTTGCATATTGATTACAATTTGTATAATTGCAGTTTTACTACAATACAATAATTATAGTATGGTTAGCATATAAGACTTATATCTGATACTCTCGTGTTTTGTCTCATCTGACCACGGTAACAGTACACCAGACCGTAAAAGAAGATTTTTTTCTCTCTGTGCTTTTTTGTCGTTGTGCCGTGAAGATTTTTGGATTGTCTGTTTGTTTTGGTTTGTGTTGTCTGTTTCAGTATGGATCCCGCACCCCCCAGCCCCACGGATGCTGCCACTGAACTCCTTCACGCTCTTACCCGTCATCTTAATGCCCTACCTGTTTGTTCTCCCCAGCCGGTAAGCACTGCGTCTTCAGGCAGTCCCGTGGCCATGCCTAATCGTTTCTCCGGAGCAGCGGAGGAGTGTGGAGGATTCCTGCTTCAGTGCAGTCTGTATTTCAGTCGGCAACCCCATCTGCATCCAACAGAAGCGGATAAAGTGGATTTTGCTATTAGCCTCATGACCGGAGCTGCGCTGCGATGGGCTCAAGGTTACTGGCAATCTGGATCCCGCGAGTCCCGCACCTGGGAGGATTTTGTTACTCAAGTAAAGAATGTATTTGATCACTCTGCCTCTTCTCTCTCTGTTGGAGACCAGTTATGTCGACTTCGTCAAGGACGGTCATCAGTAGCCGAGTATGCTCTCCACTTTCGTACTCTCGCCGCAACCAGCGGATGGAATCAGTCCGCGCTGCTGGCGGCTTATCGTCAGGGTTTGTCACCTGAGGTGAAGATGCATATGGTGATTTATGATGACTCTATTGAGTTGGAAACGTTTATCCAGAAGTCCATCCGTATAGCCCAGCGCCAGAATAAGACTCCCACTGTTTACACCACTCCTCCGCTGCACCACATGCCCGCTCCGCGTGCGCCTCAGCTGCCGCGCAGTACGACTTCCCGAACTTCATTCACCGCTCCACCTAGTCCTCCAGCACCCGAACCCATGCAGGTGGACAACTTTCACCTTCCCAAGGAAGAGAGACAGCGTCGTATCTCTCTCAAACCTGTCCAGTCCGTCAGCCACTTGCCCGGGTGAGTGCGGTTCAGCCGCCCCAAGCAGGTACAAAACTTCCGTTAACGTCTCTAACCCTTGTTTCCCCTACTGTCTATCTTTCAGTGAAAGCTTTAGTTGATTCTGGAGCGGCTGGGAATTTCATCTCCCCAGAGCTGTTGACACGATTGCAGTTACTTCGCCACCGCGTGGCGCGGCCGATTCCCGTGCAGGACATTCTGGGAAAACCCCTTGGGCGGGGACTGATTAGATATTTCTCTCCGCCAGTGCGCCTTGACTGGAAACCGGTCATGTCAGAGAGACTCTCGATGGTGCTGGAGGGGAGCTCTGTGGATCTGGTGCTGGGACGTCCCTGGCTTCAAGTTCACCGTCCGGAAATGGATTGGACGACAGGAAGTGTTATTAGTTGGCCTTTGGACAATGCCGTAAGACCATCGCAATCTGTTCCCATTGTTATGTCACCAATATCTGTTAATCTCTCCTCAGGAAGTTTGGAGGTTCCCAGACCACAGAGTAACGACACGTCCCTAAAGGTTTCGATTTCACCCGAGTATGGAGCGTTCCAGGATGTGTTCAGTAAGGAGAAAGCCACCCAACTTCCCCCGCATAGGCCATGGGACTGCGCTATTGAGCTGCTGCCTGGAGCCCCTTTGCTCAAGGGGCGTATTTACTCTCTGTCCCTCCCGGAACAGGAGGCCATGGGTGCGTATATAAAAAAGGCTCTTCAACAAGGGTTTATCCGTCCCTCTACCTCTCCTGCAGCTTCCAGTTTTTTCTTTGTGGGAAAGAAGGATGGAGGTCTAAGGCCATGCATCGATTACAGAGTTCTTAATCAAGCCACAGTCAAATTTTCGTATCCCTTGCCTCTTATTCCCCCCTCCATAGAGCACCCTCGTGGGGCGTCCGTATTCACGAAGCTGGACCTCAGGAGCGCCTACAATTTAATTCGTATCAGAGCTGGAGACGAGTGGAAAACCGCCTTCGTGACCCCCGCGGGACACTTCGAATACCTTGTGATGCCCTTCGGGTTGGTAAACGCCCCTTCTGTGTTTCAAAGTTTTATGAATGAAATATTCCGAGATGTGTTGGGTCTCTTTGTTATTGTTTATATAGATGACATCCTGGTGTATTCGAAGTCCCTCGCGGAGCATCGAGACCATGTTCGACTCGTTCTCCAGCGTCTTCGGAGTAATCACCTCTACCTTAAACTTGAGAAGTGTGAGTTTCATCGCCCGGAGGTCCAGTTCCTGGGGTACGTGATTAGCTCCACGGGGGTGCTCATGGAAAAGGATAAGGTGGAGGCGGTGCGAACCTGGCCTCAGCCGTCCTCGATCCGAGGTGTGCAGCGCTTTCTGGGGTTCGCTAATTTCTACCGGCGATTCATCAGTAACTTCAGCACCATCTGCTCTCCCCTCACCGCACTGCTCCGAGGGAAGCGTCGGAGGCTTTTCATCAGTTAAAGGAAGCCTTCTGCTCTGCACCGATTCTCCGTCATCCATCCCCTGAGCTACCGTTTGTAGTGGAAGTCGACGCCTCCACCACTGGCGTGGGGCGGTGTTATCTCAGCTGCAGGGGAGTCCCACTCGCCTTCACCCATGTGCCTTCTTTTCCAAGAAGATGTCCCCGGCGGAGCAGAATTACGATATCGGCAACCGGGAACTTCTGGCTATCAAGCTGGCATTGGAGGAATGGAGGCATTGGCTGGAGGGAGCTAAGTACCCTTTTGTTGTTTACACTGATCATAAAAATCTTCTGTATCTTCGCGATGCTAAAAGACTAATCTCTCGTCAGGCCCGCTGGGCTTTGTTCTTTTCACGTTTCAACTTTTCAGTTACCTACCGCCCTGGCAGTAAGAATGGAAAGGCGGATGCCCTCTCCCGTATTCATGCCTCTGACGTCAGCTCGGATCCCCCCGAGCCCATCCTCCCTCCAGCCCTGGTAATCTCTCCCATCGAGTGGGAAATGGACAAACAGATTGAAGCCAGTCAGCGCACTCAGCCTGCTCCGCCGGGAGGTCCTAAAGGGAGATTGTATGTGCCTGAGGATCTGCGCGTCTCTCTTATGGATTCCGCTCATTGTGTTCCGGGAGCAGGACATCCAGGTCAGCAGCGCACCCTCTCACTGATCTCCCCCCGGTACTGGTGGCCCGGTATGTCAGGAGATATCGCTCGTTTTGTACGAGGATGCTCAGTCTGTGCCATGGTCAAAGTTCCTCGTCGTCTACCCCAGGGTAAGCTTCTCCCTTTGCCTGTTCCCCAAAGACCCTGGTCTCACATTGCAGTGGATTTTATGTCTGATTTACCTTGTTCCGATGGATTTACCTGTATCTTTGTGGATGTAGACCGGTTTAGTAAAAGTTGTAAATTAATCCCTCTGTCAGGTCTGCCCACAGCCATGCAAGCAGCCGAGGCTCTGTTCCACAATGTATTTTGTCATTTCGGTTTACCCGAAGATATAGTCTCTGACCGGGGCCCCCAGTTCATTTCTCATGTCTGGAAGGCGTTCCTCTCTCTGTTGGGGGTCACGGTCAGTTTAACCTCTGGTTATCACCCTCAGGCAAACGGCCAGACTGAGCACAAGATCCAGGAGATTGGGAGATATCTCCGGACCTACTGCCATCAACATCAGCACAGCTGGCATCGCTTCCTCCCGTGGGCCGAGTACGCCCAGAATTCTCTGCGACAAGATACCACCCGCCTGACTCCATTTCAATGCGTACTCGGCTACCAACCACCCCTCTTCCCTTGGACCCAAGAACCCTCCGCGGTGCCAGCTGTGGACCACTGGTTCCGAGTCAGTGAGAGGGTTTGGAACTCTGCCCACGTCCACCTACAGGCTGCAGAAGAGACATGCCGACCAACGAAGATCTCCCACACCTGTCTTCCACCCAGGTCAGTTGGTCTGGCTGTCAACACGGGACATCCGCCTATGGCTGCCCTGTAGGAAACTCACTACCCGATTTATTGGACCCTTCCCCATTGATAAGCAAGTAAACGCAGTGACTTACCGGCTGCAACTTCCCCGCTCATACCGTCTGGCCCCTTCCTTCCATGTGTCTCTGTTAAAACCTTATGTTAACCCTGTGTCTCCTTCTTCCCCAGAATCTGGTGCTGAAGGACCCCCACCAATGGCTCCGGAGCCTCCTCCTCCACCTCCCATCGATGAGCAGGACCGCATCTATCGGGTCGATGCCATCCTGAAAGAACGTCGACGGGCCGGTAGGCTGGAGTACCTCGTGTCCTGGGAAGGATACGGTCCCGAAGAGCACTGCTGGGTCCCTCGCTCGGATATCCTAGATCCTACCCAGCTTTCTGACTTTCACAGTTCTCATCCCTTGCAACCAGGTCCCAGGCCACGAGGGCGGCCCCGTCGACGCTTGCTGTGGCCCGCAGGAGCAGTCCGTGGAGGGGGGGTACTGTCACGGAGTCGATGCCTTCAGCATCAGATTCCGTTCATCACGTCACACGCTCTGCTTCCCAGGAATTTTAAGGACTGCAGTACCCACATTCCATTGCACCCCGCACACCTGCCGACAATCTTCTGCACTCAGCCCCGCAAACTCGCACCGTCTGTTTTGACATTATGTTGGACTTATTACTGGTATTATTTAAACCCTGTCTTTTGTTCAGTTATTTGTCTGGTGTTTTGTACGTGTGGTAACCCTGTAAAGGTATTTACGAAGTTCTCTGTCAGTCAGCCGTGCATTTACTGCCTGCTTGTATTTTTCCCCTCTGAAGTGAGGTCTGTACCAGTTTTTGTATTTCCACTGATGAAGTTCAGTAAAAGACTTATATCTGATACTCTCGTGTTTTGTCTCATCTGACCACGGTAACAACAGGAGCCTCCAGTGCAAAGGAAACGTACAGACATGCATATAATAATAATAATAATAATAATAATAATAATAATAATAATAATAATAATAATAATAATAATAACAACAACAACAACAATAATAATAATAATAATAATAATAATAAAGAGACTAGACAATAAATGTAAAAATAATAACTATGTGCAATACAAATATATAGAGAGAATGAATTATGACACTGCAAATTGTGCTATTTAAAGTTTATGTATTGTCCAGGTAGGGGATAAAGCTGGGGCCTGTACCATGAAGCCAGATTAGCTGGCTAGCCAGGTAAGTTTCAGTTTAGTTTGCACCAATCCTGGGTTTTAGGCACCATGAAAGTGGCTTAGCTTTTAGCTGCATTCATTGCCATAGTAACTTACACTCCATGGCTAACCTGCTCCAGGGCAGGTTATGTTCTAGTTTAGAGATCTCAAACTGAAGTTGGACCAATCAGATGTGAGCAAAGTGACACATGTCTGATGCAGAAAAGTCACTCCCCCAGTTTCTCTTGCCCCAAATTAAAGGTCACTAGTACTTAAAAAAAACGTCTGGCTTTAATAATAATTACTTAGTTATTTTATATGATTTATATAATTAATTAATAACAATAATCCTTATTATTATTATTGTTATTATTATTAATCCATTACATACAAACAATTTTATTTTAACAGTTATTATAAATCATTTATTTTATATGAATGTTAATATACAGTATGCAGATCGTATGTAATATAAATAAGCTGTAGAATCAATAGATAACACATTAAAATGACTACAGGTGACCTTACATGTTCGAGTCTCTATTGCTGTAGATTTTCAACTATGTAAAGTAACATAATAAGTATCACCTGTGACTGTACTGATAGAGCAAGATCATTTCTTTTATTTGTTCTCTTTCATGAACAAGTACTTTTTTTAAATGTACTTTTTGTAAATGCATTTAAATTAATCCTATTCTGCAATATAACATTTAGAAAAAAGAGTTCATTGTGCTGCTGGATGTATAACTTATTACTGACGTTTTTATTTATAAACATAGTAATAAATAACATACTAGTTTGTAGAGCAATTATTTTATATATATATATATATATATATATATATATATATATATATATATATATATATATATATATATATATATATATATATATATATATATATATATATATATATATATATATATATATATTATTATACGTGATTTTTTTTTTACAACTCCCCTTACATTACTTACATTTCTTATACGGGGATCTTGGAACTTCAATCCAATACCATATGCAGCAGAATACATGGGTCACAAGTTACACATTGACCAGAATGAGAAGATGGTAATGTTTGGAGTGACTCATGTTGCAGCTGTGGATGGATATTCCAGAAAGATCGTCGGACATTCCACTATGCCAGTGAAAAACAACCTGGCAATATATCAAAATGTGTACAGGTAATTCGGTATTTTTGATCTTGATGTTTTAGTAGTACTTCATTTTTGTAGTTTAATTAATTCTATTTAAAATCTCTTTATTTTAATTGTTTAGTTAACAGGAACATTGCACATTAATAAGACATTTCTGTAAATGCACCACCAGAATTAGTCAAAGGCTATTTTTCATCTGTAGTCCCTGGTCAGAATGTTACTGTCACTGTTCTCTTTTGTTGTGTTTTGTCTTCATTTGGTTTAGTCTTTGAGTTTGGTTCCTTCCACATCCTGTCTGCCCATATTTGGTCATGTTCCTGTTCCTCCCCCTCATTATGCGTTCATCTGTTAATTAACCACACCTTTAAGCATTTTTTCAGTTCAGTGCTTTGTGTCCACTGCACTGTCTGTGCTGTAAAAACTTTTAATCTTTAAGCATTTAAGTCAGTCCAACACCATAGTATGTCAACAAACTTTACTGCCTGATTTTTCTTTCTATTTATAAAACTGAATCACATTATTGAAAGAATATGGCCAGAAGTCAACAGAGTAAACTACCCACTGAAAGGGGCACTCATCCAGTTAGTTGATCAGGAGGAGCTTGATATGCAGGATAACCTCACACAATACTGTGTATCTTCTCTGACGTGTCAAGTTGCTCAAATTGGACTTGAACGAGTTGTGGACTCCTGGAATGCACACCGTATTCCAGGTAAATCTGAAGCAGTAGTGTTACGATACTCTGCATCTGTGTTTCTGCTGTGGTTTGCTTGTCTGTCTGTGTTTTTACAGGGATTGGTTGCCGACAATGGGTCTACACTTTTAAGGGTAGCACTGTCCCAAGATGGTCAGCTCATTTTAGTGTTTGTCGTTTCGGCTTGGAGGAGCTCTGGATTCCTTCTCTACGCTATTGTGTTTGTAGTTTAAAGATTGGTTTTCCTTGCATGCTTTATAGCCTATGATGAGGGCTGGAATGGTAATCGGTCATTTTCCCGGGGGGCTGACAGCCCCTGGTTTTTATTTTTTTGGCCAAGGACCATCACGCAGGGACAGCGAGCAGCCAGTGGACCATTGGTTTGTCTCCTGTATTGACTCTGTTAAACACCCAATCACAATGTGCTATAGATAGAGGGAAGTACTTTGCCCCAACTTCTTCCTCGTCAGCTTTTCCCAAGTTTTCACAGTAGATTTATCAAGAACGGGCTTGCTCTTCAGTGAGTAAAGCAGGATTTAAAAAAAAGATTTCTCTTCTCACCAAGTCTGCATTTATTTGATCCAAAATAAAGCAAACACTCCCCATCCAATCTGGCTGAGTGTGCGTACGTGTGGTGGTGGGCTGCCTGGACCAAAAAAATGCCAGGGCTGATTTTTTTTTTTTTGTCCCAGCCCTGCCAATGATATATATTCCACTCTTATGCTGTAGAAGTGCCTTGTTATAATTGTGCTAATTTGTAATCCTTAAATATTGTGTTTAGTGTTCATTTTGAATTGTTCACTTATGTTAGACAAGGCTTTCAGGGCATAGGGGTGGACCTGCCATTTTTTTTTTTGGTGACCTTATTTGTGATTTGTTTACTTGAAGGGAGGTAGGCAGGTTTTTGTATTTCTGTTTTCTGTTGGTTGGGGTATTTACATCTTTTATTTTCCAAGATTGTTTTGGTTGTTCTTTTGGCCATGGGTCACCATTAAGTTATTGCTCTTTAATATTATTGCTTCTATTATTTATTAATTTTTTCATTCTTTATTACTTGAAAATTACTTGAAGCTGATGTAGTTGGTGATCTGTCTGCAGGGGTCAGAATCCCATTAATATCTTACATTTCATGTCATGGCCCATTCTCAGGTGACAAGTTGCTATAATTAAACCCATCCTTTTGACCTTGATCATTTGTTGAGAGGTTTTTGTATGCTAAGCTGCTTCACAATAGGAAATGTAGGTTCCACCTGATGCTCAGTTATGAATTCTCAATTTACTTATAGGGAATGGAGTTCCTAATCATCTGGCCCATGGTGGATGCCCAAGGAAAGTCTCTCCTGATGTTCTGCCAGATGCAGTGGATGCAGCAAACTGTTATGACAGAGAAATTGGTTCTTCATTGACCCGGGAGTCATTCTTTGGCAGGAAACCTTTTTCATGTCTTGAAGATCAGGAAGCAGCTCAGAGGGAATTTTCACTGCACTGTCCAGACATTTGTTTGTTATTCGAATGTACTGTTAATTTCCAGCCTGACCCTTTCAAATATTCCATTAGAAAGCTAATTGATATTGTAAGAAGTCATACCTAATTGTAACCATTACCAATTTGACCTAAATTGTTAAAATCTAGTGTTACAGCTCCAGTGATTTGATATGTTGAGCATTTTGTGTTTGTTTGTTTACTTATGATCAAGTGAACTTGTAGAATTTATTGGCATATGTGAATAAAATCTTGAGATTGTGCACAGTAAAAGAAATTGTCATGACTACAACTGTTTTGTGGTTGTGATCTTTAATCTGTGCTCTAAACATTGACATTTCAAAACATTGTGGCCTATAATGTTGTACAGTTTATGGAAATGTATGGGGTGGTCAGAGGACAGTTAAAACTACTGATAAAGTAAATTTCTGTTGTACCAGATGCTGCCAAATTCTACACATCTATGCACTAATAGAGGTAGCTTCGTGAGACACCACA
Organism: Beaufortia kweichowensis; assembly: GCA_019155185.1. Lineage (NCBI taxonomy): Eukaryota > Metazoa > Chordata > Actinopteri > Cypriniformes > Gastromyzontidae > Beaufortia > Beaufortia kweichowensis. The sequence continues at coordinate 19,699,047 of CM032794.1, read as the reverse complement.
AACAATAACTAAAGAGTTATTTATGTAAATGAGTATGTTGCACATTTACTGAGTGAATGTTATTTTTGTTTTTAATTGTTCACTATTTAGCAGTCTAAGCTTGTTCAGAATAATGTATTATTTTACTTATTAATTCAGCAATTTTCTGATGAAATGGGGGTTATTTAACACATAAGATATATAAATATATAGATATATATAGATATAGATGTATAGATATATAGATATAAATATATATAGTTATAGATAGATGGATATAAATATATAGATAGAGATATATAGATATATAGATAGATATAGATAGATATATATAGATGTATGTGTATAGATGTATGTGTACACGCACGCACGCACACACACACACACACACACACACACACACACATTGAATACATTACAAGTGCATATAACAAAGATGGTGAAATTAGATAATTAGGGTTAGGATTTTGTATAGCAGTAAGTAGGAGTTTCAACTGTACTTGACAAAAGAGTGGTAATGTAAAAAACCCTTTTCGAACTGTACATAGTCTACCTCTATTAGTTGTGACTGATGAAAGGGAAGCATGTTCCTTTAAGGGTTTTTTCTTTCAGAAGACTGGTGGTCAGTGTCCCACTAATCACGTCGACAGCAACATAACTAATTAACAGATCTTAAATCACTTAAATCGTGTAACATCTAAATCTGTGACAATGGCATACGTTTTGTTTAAAGACAACAAAAGAGTTTCTTTGAGACTTGAAGATATGCGCTCCGAACGATTGAAAGGATTTTCCAGGTGTGTATAATTATCTAATTATTTTAATTTAAGTGCCATAAAGTCGTTACCGCTGCCAACAGTTAAGAATCTTTGTTTAAAATTATTTACAGATAGCGTACAGGAGATGTAATGGGTCCGTGTACGTTTTGATGCAGAAAATATAGGCCCATGTAAAGTTAGGGTAAAACGGTAAAAAGAAAATGCTTTTCATTATTCGCAGTGTATGATTGCAGAATTTTTGTAATGGACATTGATGGAGCAACATACTTTGTGTGAAAATAAGTCATAAATCTTAAATAAATATGAGGTTGCAAGGTGGGCCTTTTACCCCACGCTGGCAAAAGGTCCGAGGTAGGCCTATTGATACAAATACTAAAACTTTTTTTGGTTCAATACTGTCATATTTATTTTAAAAATACAGAAACTATTTTTAAGCATGACATGATATCTTATAATAATTCGACATAGCTTTTACAGTAGTAACAAGTAGGCTTAATGTGATATTTAAATAATGACATAAATAATTTTGAAATACAGACTGGGGAAGAATCCCCAGATGTAAATGTGTATTCCAGTTACCAGATTTTTGTGTTTCAGGTTGATACAGACAGTCTGTATCTTACGGACTCTGCAAATGTTGCTCTTTTCCCTATGGAAAATGGAGATTTTTGCAGCTTGGACCTAACTGACAGAGGACATTATGAGGTTCATGGTGGTGAACTTCAAGGACAAGTACCAGCTTTGAGTCAGCGTAGTTTCTCATTCGCTCAAAGGTCTTCAAATTCACCAGTGGCAAACTTCACACCACCACCTAGAGCTAGTACTCTGACTCCAAGATCATTTCAAAGGTGACCACTTAAAATCTTACTTCTTTATAATGTCTGTGGAGCCATAGAAATCTAAACGTTTCAAGCTTATTCATACTCTTTTAATTGTTAATGGATTGTTTTGGATTAAAATGTGTTTCATTTATAGATCCATACACATCTCTGAAATAGAAGATGGACGCTTGGTCTGTAGTCAGGTAGTGGTGGTACGTTTTATAGAATCTGAGGCAAATGTGGCCAGTATTGTGAAAAAGGTGAAGGTGGCTATGTGCAATGATGAATCTTATGTCCTTACCAACACCCAAGGAAATGAAATCTTGCACTCAGAGGGCACAACTGGTAAATACATTTGTATATTTTTTGGCATGTGGATTTTATTTTATTTTTTGAGGAAGAATATCTTTCTTTATTTTCAAGAAACAAATACATTAGTTGAAGGAAATCTGAAAGTTAAAATAATAATATCAAGGTCAGTATATAAAATTAGCCTTAGATTGTTTTATTTATTTTATTTCTTTACAGTTTGTGGCTTTTCCTGAAAGAAAAAATATGTTGCTGTACTGTTTAGTGAAAATGTGCTTGCTATTGTTGTTATCTTAGGATCACCTTATTGGAGGCCAAACTCCAGGAAAGTGCATGCGGTGGAAAGGACTGCTTTTAGACAGTGGCAGGTAGGGATGGGTATGGTTAAGGTTTTAACGGTATTACTACTTTTATCGATACCACTTATCGATCCGGTACTTTAACGGTATTCTTATCGGTACTTTTTGTTGTGTTTTTAATAAAAAACAAAAACAAATTGAGAACAGAATTAACACTTTATTTTTTAAATGTAAAATAAAATAATTATATATAGCCTAACAAACAGCAATGTTTGAGCAAATATATATTATACAAACAAAATAAATCAAATAAACAATTTCTTTTGTAAAAGAATGTCCAGTGCTTTAAAGCAACACAGTTGGGGCAGGTAGACTGCAGAAGAACTGGGCTTAAAACTTATACATGTTTAGAACTACTTGCAATGTACACTACAAGATTTAAGTGTATGTATTTCATCACTACAAATTAATTATTAGGTCATTTCTACTTTATCATTTCTTAATAAGCATAGTTTATTCTTATTCATCTATTTGTAAATGCAGTACTGTAAAGGCATTTTTAATGTCTATGATTTATTTAGCTTACTGCAGAAAAAATACGTATGTTATTCATAATAAATTCATAAATTATATAATATTATATAATTAGGGACAGAATTGAACCCAGAGCTCTGCATATTTTCTTCAAGTGTGATATTCTTCAATATACTTTTGATTGTTAAAATAAATCCTTCCTTCCTGAATAAACTAACACGCGGACTTGAGGAATTAAATGCCAAATCCAACAAGTGCTAGATAAATACCTGTAGAGGAAAGAAGAGAGTTTTTTTATATGTCAGCATACTGTATGCTATAGCTCACATTAAAGGATTTGCTTGCAAGTCGCAGCAGTTGTGCCCAGCCACATATTTCTGCTTCAAATGTTATGCGAAGGTAACAGTGAGTGGTGGTTTCAGACAATTTGTTATTAAAGGTCAATATTCTGCGCCGCAATCGTACTGACTTTTATTTTGCCTGACAGAATTAAAACCCCTTACTGAAGGCTGAGCGATTTGACCAATCAGATGGAAGGGGCGTTTCAGCGCCGCCCACATGTGCGAATGAAATATCGAAACCATAATCCGATTTGTAAACCACAAACGAAACATGAGAAATCGAGCAGAAATCTCGTTTTTTTCATTTTTCTGAACTAACGAGTCGACTTCTCGTTTCTCTTTATTCCATTTCAAATAGGAAATCAAATGATCAAAACGTACACGGACCTACATACTTACCTAGAATGCAAACCCACAAGCAGCTGCCTTCTCCGCTGAAACGAAGTTTGATGAAGTCTCGCGAGAGTCAGGTGATCTGGCAACATGGCATGGCATGGCATGGCGACGTACAGTGGGAACAGTTCGTGTTGCCGTAGTATGCGTTGCGTTTATACAAGACACGCTTAAAAGAGAAGTAAAACATGAACACTGAAGAAGCTCTTTAAGAACCAAAGCGCAGGATATGTCTGGACACCAACGACCAAACTAACGGTTCAGCAAAACAACAGGTAGAGTCAGATCATTTAAGTTCCCTTCGAATCTCGTGTGTTCATGGAGCGTTTGTTTTTAAGGTTTTTTTTTAGCTGTTGGTGTGCCTATGCTTGTAGTTAGCTTTCGCATTAATGAACTGAGATCTGCAACTTAAAAGGTTCAGAACCACAGCCACAGAACGAATCCGTTTGTTTTTGAAATTCTGTTTGTTTTAAAAAGTATGTTTTTTTTTATCTATTTTGTTTGTAGTTATATTTTTATTAGAAAGGTTTAGTTTTCATAGGTTTGGGATTGGTTGTATAGACAAATTCATGATGTGCATTTTGTTTTGAAAGTAAACGTTTTAACGCTTAATCTTGTGGTTATGTATATTTAATACTAAATTGCCCGTAGGTTTTAAGAATCATTTTTAACATCATGAACAATAACACTTACATAATACAATTAAACAGACATTATACAGTAATATGACACAAGACTAAATATAATCAAGTGTTTTTACTGTACTCTAATGCGGCATTTCAAGTGGCCGTTGTTTAAAGGTATAAGGTTTCGCGTGTAATAAAAGCAAATTAAGCTTCGGTCTGTTTGTGGCGTAACTTTAGCTCCGCCTCTCACTTCATTCTATGGCTGTGGTTCTAGGACTGCTGCAGCTGCGACTCGAGTCTGAAGCTGGATACTATCGGGTTATTGTGAACGGTCTTTATGCATGAAGCCTAGTCATTGTGCACTTTATTACTAAATCGGTTCATTTGAACTATCTTGCTGTACAGTAGTGATTCTATTATTGTTTCATCCCTCATGATTGTTATGATTTAGTATTGTGATGAGTTTTTGATTCCTCATGAAAGCCTAAAAAACTGTAAGAGCACAACAGTACCCCTTAAAACACATCGGGACATACATTGATCTCTGAAGACAGAATGTCAGATGAAGTACAGACTGGTGATGGTGCAGCTGGGCAGGAGGCATATGCTGAAGGAGAACCTCTTCATGGGGCTAGTTACCTGGAACAGGTAGAAAAAGGCGAAGAAGCATTACTGGCACCTAAACAGCCTCAGATGGAACACATGTGCCTTGATTTACACATGACAAAGATGCCTGTTGAGCGTGCAGCGGATATATGTGGAAGACAAGGTGCTGCTGTGGAAGTAAAAGAAGGTAAGGTCATTTAATCAGAAGCACATTATAGGTTCTGATTTAGAGTCCTGTTTGGCACACTCAGTACATTCTGAATCTGTATGTATATAAAATATTAACTACTTCAGTAATATTTGAAATAAATCATGTTTATACATTATTGTGTATAGCAGATTCAAATCAACTTTTGCTGTGCACAGAGAGGGAGACTCGTTTAAAGCTGCTGTCATTTATATTCACAAAATACTTCTTATACAGTTTTTTTAGGCACGGATGATTCTATTTTATGTCACAATTAGTGTAAGAGCACAATTTCAAAAAAGCACCAATGGGAGTGGAAGTATCTGTGGGTGAACTAAAAAGGTGCACATTAAAGAATACAGGCGCAACATCTTATTTTCTTAATGACCAACGAAATACCAGCGCAAATTAGTGCAGGGTAGCAGACAGAGCTCATGCTCGATGCACGTGATCTACTAACCACACGTAGCTGGATGAGACTTGCTTTTTTTCGTTGGTAAATAATGGCACAAATAGGGCTTGGCAACCGACGTCACTGCGCAGTGCATTCTGGGACGTAAACAATAGCGCGCCGCCATATTGTGAGGCCACATCGGACGAGACTTGAAATGTACTATACAGAGACAAACTTCTACCGGACGCAAGAAAACGGTACCTGGAAAAGATGGCATTGATCGGAAATCTGGATCCGTATGAGGAGCCTGCAAGAGAATGTAGTCGAGACCCCGACGATTTACCTCCTCTGACATTTCCAGATATTTTTGTATATTTAGTCTGTGGTGTGAGTGCTTATACCGAGGCTCAATTTCGTAATTTTAAATCTATGGAAGCCCACGTTAAATTTACAAATGGCTGGGTCCATGACTTGGAAGCCTACAAACCACGGAGTTGTGAAAACACCGTCGTTCGTACAAAGGTTACTTACCTACCTGTGAAATATGCATCTTTACACAATATTTAATCAGATTTATATAATATCCTCCTGACTACCAGCTATGGTATTTTATGGACATTATGTTTTAGCGATTTCTCTGAGACATTACAGTTTTAAGTCTGGACGTCATGTTCAGGGCTTTTCAGAAATGACAAATGATTGGATGTTTCACCATGACCACTCCTTGGTCTTTAAAAACAGATGACATTAATTTAGTGATCAAGTGTAACACCCTTATGAAAACATGATAATATTTTGTACTTAAATCAGCATTTTGGGAAAATGTTGTGGGGTTTCAAATCAAAATATGAACCTCTTGTTCATTACACATTTTGGGAGACACAACAAATGAATAGAGAAAACATTATATATCAAAATTCTTATTATTATGAAAATCTTGCTAATTATTACTCTCATTATTGCACTTATTTGTTCATTCTACGTTGCCCCAAAAACACATTAATAAGCAAATTAGATAGTCATAAATACATTGTATATAATGGAAAAACTTGTTTATGGCCATTTTACACACATTTTGCATTAAGAAAAATGTTTTTTTTATTTAAATATTGTTCATAACATTGTTGAGAATCATCTTGAATGAAAATGCCTGGAACACACTTTAAGTGATCTTGGGATATCTGCGAAACATATGTCCGTGCGTCTTATGGCGGATATCCAGGCCATCCGTCTCTGCTTTGTAACATCAGACACATGACTCCCTTCGTTTTGTTTCCAGGCCGGAAAACAATAAAAAGAAAGACCGTTGTCTATTTTTCTCCCACGTCGATCGTGTGAACGGACATTACATCCAACAACACAGCAGCAGGTTCTTCCCATGACTAAACTCGTTGGCGCGTCAGAACAAGTGGCCTCACAATATGGCGATTTTTCCCATCAGCCATCGCGGCGCTAGAGCCGTTACGTCATGCCCCCATACTCTATACCAGTAATTTCACGAAGTAAAATTATTCGAGGTAAATCGAATCATTTACATACTCTCCTTCCATAAATTTTGCGTCTGAAAAAGGAAACTCTCACAAATGCAGATGCAATAAGGTCAGTTGCAAAAACAACTATGCCACACCTCTTCAGTGCTAATTATTCACTGCGCGTCCTTAGTAAGTCCTGACAGTCCTTATTTAATGCCAATATGATGGTTTGCGCTGGCTCAAGCTGTTAGTGAATCTGGCCCTCTGTCTTTAAATCTCCTCACATTCTTTCTTCTTTCACCTTCAAAACATTCCACTTTGATAAGCCTATTTGGGGTTGGTTCTTTGTTTCCCATGTGTGAAACGTAGCTCTCTGACTAATTATTTTCTTGTACAGACTGGAGCTGTCCAAAGTTTCGTGGACTTCAAATATTACTTATGATGTAATTTTTAAAAGTAAGCTAATCTAACAGCAAATAAGAAAAGGACATGCGGTGGGAAAATTAAAATGGAAATGGTAAACTTAAAAAGCCCCTTTCAAATGCCTGCATTTTAAAAACCTGTAATAATAATTTGTCCAGTTATTTTTCTTTTTTTGATATTGCATTTTCTAATGCATTTTGAAATTGCACTACTTATTTTGGAATACAATAATGCACTTTAAAATGATGTGCTTATTGAGTGTTTTATGTTGTTTTTCTCAATCCTTTTTGATTTATTGATGGATTTATGCCTAATTTATTGCCTTTTAAAATAAAATAAATAATGAATTACTTTATTACTTTTCTGTGACCTCCATACTTCACCCCCTTCTGCAGTAAAAGCGGAGAGAGCATGCGTGTGCGCTACTACTAATCCACTGCATCTTCAGTGGTTTAGGTGTCAGGAGTAAATTAAGACTTTTCTCTTCAGTCTCACATTTAACAACAAAACACATTAAATGTGGTTGTTTACAAGACATTCTTGCCACTACAGCTGCTCTGTAGTGTAACTGTGGTTGCCTATATCAGCGTAGCACAAAATAAATAAATTGCAGAGACAGGTATCAAATTCTGGTCTCTTCTGGGTTTTTATCATAATAAGGTTGTTGTGTAGACACACTGCTGACACACATTAATGTTTAAACAACTTATAAAGTTAATTGTCCATTATAGTTCTACTTTAAGATATGTCAGTGCAAGTTGTTTTTGATTAAGACAAACTTTTTATTTTAGTTTGAGTCTAGGCTTAAGCCCTGTCTGTAAAACTGGACCAAAAATCTGAACTGACTGTCAGCTGTTTAAATTTGTTTCTCTCAGTGGCTGGTAATTCGCATGATGAATCAGGAAGTGCTATGGACAGACAGAAAGTGGAAATTGAGGTAGAAGGTCAGGAAGACTGGGATGAGCACAGAGAAGCACTCAGTCTGGCTGAGGAAGAAAGAGCAGATGAGCCTAAGGAGGAGAAGACTCCAGAGGATATTTCTGCTGAGCAACACTAGTAAGTGTGCTGATTATCTATATCCATTGTAAGGGTCGACCGATATGTGTTTTTTATGACTAGAGTAGATCAAGTAGATCGATAATCAAAATTTTGAACCGATATATATCTCTCTTTTTATGTCGAAAATTAAGAATAACAAGGACTTTCTTGAAATGCTTGTAAACATATCTTTCATTTTAAAAACTGTTAATAGTAACATTAATATTAATATTAACATTAACATAAAAAGTGCAGAATACACCCAGCAAGCAGCATTCTGTAAACATTTTGTAAAACTTATAATAATAGAATAGATATAATATATAATATAATAGAAAAAATAATAAATGAGCATTTAGAAGTATTTACACCTTGATTAATGCAGCTCAAAGGGACATGTAATGCTTTAACATGCAATTACAAATGCATATATAATGTTTAGATTTTTTTGAATACTGATATTTAAGATCATTAAAAAAAATGAAAACAAGTAGGAAAGAAAGTAAGCATTGCTAAGAGAATATTTCTATTCTAAGAGACTTATTTTTGTTGGCGAAATTGAGCAAAACCAGGCAATGTCTAAAATGTAAATCTCTGTGTATTAACTTATTGTTTGTTGAACCATTAGATAAAATCAATACCACATTTGTAATCATACTCATTTTTGGATAAAAACTGCACTTTTTTGTGATATTGATAACTTGAAATCACATAAATGTATATGTTTTCTGCCCCAATATCTTGAATTTTGTGATCGTTTTAAATACATTTTAATGGACTGAATGAATTAGACATTCACTTTTGCATTTGATATAGCGCCATTAAATAAGATAATAAGAACAATAAGATAAAATAGGTTTTAATTACACCAGCTCAGCTCACATTCTTGCAACTTGAGCAACTTCTGCTGCTGTCTACAACTGATGCGCTCCAGTTAGCAAGTGTAGAGCAAAACTTCAGCCTTTAGCCTTGCGCGTTGATTGGCCGGGCTCGTGACTCTTAACACATCAGATTGGCGGTGGGCGGTCATTGCTCTAGTGCACAGAGTGGTGCACAGAGCTAAGTCGATAATCGGTCGACCCCTAATCCAAGGAAACATCTTTGAAGCTAATATGATTTAACAGAGTTGTTGTAAGGCATGGATATTTTCAGTATGATGGCCCATCCCCATTTTTTTTATTTGTAGTCAAAGCCACAAGTTCGTCCAGAATCCGCAGATGCTGACGGGCTCCTGGGCCGAGTACACCCAAACCACAGAGAATTACCTCAAAGGCTGCAAATGGTGATAATTTATGAAAGCTACACATTTAAGAGAGAATGCATGGACTTAAAAAAACAAAAACTAAAAACATTTTGAATGTAACGCAAGTCGCTTCGGATAGAAGTGTCTGCCAAATGCATTAATATAACTGCTTATGCATATTCGAATACGTCTCCTCCTCTGTTTCTCACCTCTCACTGCAGGGCTCCAGATGGTTCCTGCATTGTCTCAAACAGTGCTGATAATGTTCTCCGTGTATATAACCTCCCGTCTGAGCTGTACAGCAGCTGCTGGGACATGCTTTCTGAGATGGTCAGCTTGTCTACCAGATCCAACTGGAGATTTAGATACATGCTATTTCAGCTAATGTTTCTCTATTGTCTAGTGATTAATATTATTTATACATACTAAGGCAGACGTTCTGCATGTGATAATTTCCTTCCTATGTGTAACCAATTCTAGATAAGTGTACAAACTTGTGTTAACCAAGATTAACCAGATTCTGCTTTGTACTTCGTAATATTTTTATATTGAAAATTTGGAGTCACCTTTTACCTAGGTCCCTTGGTTTTAAACGTTTATGTACCTTTAAATGGTTTAATGTCATTAATAGAGCTGCTTAGACTTTTTATACACAGGACATGGCTTCATTATCCTTCTTTTGTGGCCATTTAGAGTCCAGTGCTGAAGATGGCAGAAGGAGACACTATCTATGACTACTGCTGGTTCCCAAAGATGAGCTCTACAGACCCAGACACATGCTTGTGAGGTTTTTCACTAGTTTTCCAATTTTTCCTAATGATTGAGAGTTAAAAGCATCCAGAGAACAGTCGCAAGGGCATTTACCATTATTTGTGCTGCCTGTCACCTATATATATCTGTAGTGATACTTTGTGAAAATGATTCTAATGTGATTTACAAAGGTGTTGGGAAAAAATTGCAGGGATAATAAAACTAAAAATGCTAAATAAAAATTATAATAAATGTTAGCTAATAATGCATATAGATTATTTTTCAAGAAGCAAATAGAGAAATTGACAAATATCCAAGCTGCTCTTTTCCATACAACAAAAACTGGGGCTCACAAGCTTTCAGAATAGTACCAAAAATACCACAAATACAAATTGCCCACCAATTGTTAATGCATGTTTAAAGGTCTCCTATTATGTTTTTGCTTTTTCATCCTTAGTTAGTGTGCAATGTTGCTGCTTGAGCTTTCTTTAATAAAGATCTTTTTATGCTCAAAATTTAATGCAAATGGAGATATTCTCTTTAACAGAAACAAATAACTGAAATGGACTAAAACAAGGTTCTGACCAGGTTGATGAAATCACATACCCTGAATTTGAATAAACTGGATTTTGAATACCCCTGAAATATGCAAAAAAGGAAGGCTTTAGAGAAGGCAAAGAAGAGTGGAGAGGGTTTTCACTGGCAGGGTCACAAATAACACATGAACATTTTCACACACTAGCTGATCTCAGTTGAGTATATGAAGTGTGAACTTCATATACTATTCTCTAAATGTTCATAGCGATCATGTGATTAAATGTTTTCAGGCTGTGATAATGTTCACATAACACATACAGCCTATTGACTATTCCAACTAATTGCAGAAGGCATAACTGTTAAAAACTTGAATGCCTGATTTACTGAGAAATTGTATTACCTTCTTTCTTTATTCGCTGATTATAAGGTTCATAACGACTAAACGTTGTGCTTATTATTGGGGATGAGCACGAGTACCCGAGTGATTGAATGTGACAGCGACGATTGATCATGAATAGGATGATCGTTTGGGCCTAAAGTCTAACATTTTATATTACATTTATTTTATATTTAAACACTTGTAGCATTTTTGGGTAACATATTGAGTTCTGATTGGTTAGCACTAAGCACCGGAGCATTAAGGCTTCAACAATGCAATGATTTCTGGTTTCACTTTAATAAAGTAGACAGTCATATGCAAGATGCGCACCGCCAAGATGTCATACAAGACTATCACAAGTAGTTATCGTGTTGCATAATTTAAGCATTTTCAAAAATGTTTTAAAAAAATATTAAATTTAAGCATTTAAAAATTTCCTTTATATCACGAATCTATAAAGGGTTTTTGATTAATCTCATATAGAATGTGCGCTTAAGTTTCACGCTTCAGCTCACGCAGCTATTACATTTTTGCTGTTTATTTTTTCTAAGAAATATGTTTATTTTTGCTTGCATTTTGTTCAGATAGATGCACATTGTTAGTATTACATTTAGGTTGTGTATCTAGGGTTTTTGAATCTCATATAGAATGTGTGAAATAGAAAGCGCTTCACCTTAGGCAGCTATTTCTTAGTCTTTTTCTTAATTTTGATTTTGACTGAATTTGGATTTCTGATTTGTGTTAGTTGTGATACAATTAATTTATGTTTATGTTAAACTGGGTGACAATTAGTGAGGCCAATATTATACTGTAAGGGATTGAATGTGTCTGTGAAGTTTCAGTACACGACAGAAAATACACCACATTATCTTGCTCTAAATGTAAATTCTTAAGTTTATTAAGTATGTGAGGTCTGTGTGTCCAAGTTAGCTGCTGATCTCCGCCCCCTACTGGGAAGAGAGAAAGCAGAGGTTTCATTAAGCCACTGGATGTACGCTATTACTAATCCACTGTGTCTTCAGTGGCTCAGATGTCGGGATTAAATGAAGACGTTTCTCTCCAGTCTTGCATCCAACAACAAAACACATGAAACGCGTTTGCTCCATAGTGTAACTGTAATCGCCTAGATCACCATAGCACAAAAGAAAAGACTTGTAATATTCTGTAAGCATTTTTAAAAATGTATTAAATAATAATTAACTTTAAGTGTTTACAATAAAATCTAATCTGCCCTATAATCCTATAAGGCCTATAATCTAATCTGGCCTATAGGCCTATAATCTAATCTGGCCTATAGTCCTATAATCTAATCTGGCCTATAGGCCTATAATCTAATCTGGCCTATAGGATTGTGGATTGTGTATAGGGTACAGAACATTATGTAGTTCCAGTTTGTTCTTCCCATGTTGCGCCACCTGGTGAATATTGTTTGAAGCGCAGCACATTCACATACATTATTTAAAACAACTCCTCAGCATTCCACGTGATTTTGTGTTACGATTTCTGTGAAGCTGCGTAAAAAGAAATCTGTAGTTTCTTTACATCAACTGGAGAAAAAGAGCGTTGGATCTATTGTTTAAGGGTCTTTTGTGTTGCTGGCTTGGAGGGAAGCCAGGCTGTCTGATGTCTCTGCAATCCCCTGTATTTCCTTAAAAATAATAAATTGCTTCTCAGTTTTTTTAGGATAAAGTGCAGTAACCTGTGGACATATTGTTTTTATCCCCCTTCAGCATTGCCAGCAGTAGTCGGGACAACCCAGTACACATATGGGATGCGTTCTATGGAGACCTCCGTGCATCTTTTCGACCCTACAATCATTTGGATGAGCTAACAACGGCCCATTCCCTGTGTTTCTCACCGGATGGATCTCGGCTCTACTGTGGTTTTGATAAAATTGTCAGGGTCTTCCACACTGACCGTCCTGGAAGAGAGTGTGAAGAGAGGCCCACTGTTGGTAAGGGTTCTACTTTTAGATATATAACTATATTGTCTCTTTCATGCTTCAAGTGGTCCTAATAGATTTCATTGAGATGGTTTGCATGGGTGTGGTCTTCCAATTATCCCATTTCATTGTTTTTTTTTTGTTTGTTTGAGTGGATTGGTTTCAGTCTCATTCATAGCAGTAAATGCATATTTGGCTTAATTACGTTAACATGGCTTGGATGGCTATCACGCTATTTAATGTGCTACTCTCTTATTATTTGGTCCTTGATAGACTCAAATCAAAAGATTAAATAATACTTAAATTTAAAATACTTAATAAATTTAAAAATACTTAATGATTTAAAAAATAAACAGTAAAAATAATGTCAGTAAATTGTAAATTGATTGTTCCCTGATTGGTTGAGCAATTAGTAAAATTCACAATATATACGTGCTTGTCACGGCACATCATTCTGATTATGTTATTCATTAGCAACCACACTACACTGAACTTCACCTAGCAAGTTATTTCTTGTATTTGCTTTTTGTATTACTCCATCTTTCTTTATATATCTTACATGTATAATATAAAACAGTCCACCCACTAACAGTTACTTTCCAGCAATTCCAGCATTAGGGATCAGAAATTTTTAGTCTTGAAATATGAATTCTCACGGAATGTATTTATTACCAACAATATTAAAACATCTATTTATATTCTGTCCAGACATAAAACAAATATCAGTCTATGCAAAAGTTTTCTGTTTAAAGGTGACCTATTATGCCCCTTTTTACAAGATGTAAAATAAGTCTCTGATGTCCCAAGAGTGTGTATGTTAAGTTTTAGCTTCAAATTCCCCATAGATAACTTTTTATAGCTTGTTAAACTTGCTTTTACTGCATGAGAAGAAACAAGCTGTTTCTGTATGTGCAAATGCAAATTCACACGCAGCACCAGCTCTGATGCTTTGAACAAAACAGAAGAGATTCTAGAAGAAGCGATCTTTATGATTGTACTGTGCATAATAAATGCGTGTTTAGGGAGCACGGCGCGAATAAAATAACGACATAGCTGGTCTCATGGTGTCTTTATATGCTGTCACAAACTTAATAAACTCAGACTTGTGATTATGAGCATGACAAATTCACGTAGACTGCATTAATGGGCTTTCATGTGCAATATTTACCTACAACATTCCTATTTACAATCATTCTGGTAACATGTGAAGGCAGCAATGTAAACGGGCGGTCCAGTGTGGTAAGAAGCTCATTGATTCAGGCAATTTGGAAAACAAAATATAACATGTAAGACTTACTTCCTCTGTAGCTAAAGTTCACAAATAAAGCGTTGGTTCAATCTTTGAACAAATCCCGCATTGAACTGTCCCAAGCTTGTAAAGCAGTCCAACATGAAATGATTGGCACAAACATATAATACTTTACTTGATTTTTCGGTAATATTTCCTTCGTAAATGAATTGTAATCACTCTGTCTTTAGTGGCTCCGAGACTCCTGTGTTCATTCTTGCATCCCAAAATACAACATCTAATTATGTGTCTTTGCTAATAGGGCCCTGAACGTCACAAATAGGCGGGAATGTTTCACCTTGTTTCGCTACAAAGTGTTTTTAATTGCAATTAAAATTAAAATTTTAAATGGCGTATTTAGACAGACTGGTTTTGATTTTAGGGGATTATAAAGAAATGGCTGGGTTGATTTTTATCATTGGTCATCATGGTTTTCACACACTGTGGCCACACAACTGTGTTCAAGCACCTTATAAAAGTGAGTTTTGCATAATAGGTCACCTCTAAAAAAAAAATTAAAGAAATGGAAATATACATGCATTATGAGGAATATGGATTGTTATGGATGAGACAATTCTGAAAACAGCACTTTACCAAACTATGAAAAAACATTTTAAAATAACTTTATTTTTTCATAGAAAGGTTGACATTTGAATATAATTTTACCATACCAAGATATAAACAATCTGGCATGTTGACGTTATTAGTACGTCAGTTAAGTTGTCATTTAATATATACTATCATTTTGCCAAGCTGTATGTGTTATATACAGTCATGTGAAAAAAATTAGGACACCCCATTAAATATTCAGTTCTTTATTAAGAAGTGCCTTTTGTAATCTTGTTTTAATTTGCACCTGTAGATTAAACTGATGTGATTGCATCTAAACAGCAAAACATCACTTTGTTTTCACTTATTAAACAAAAGAAGTACAGGTCCTTCTCAAAAGATTAGCATATTGTGATAAAAGTTCATTATTTTCCATAATGTAATGATAAAAATTAAACTTTCATATATTTTACTTTCATTGCACACCAACTGAAATATTTCAGGTCTTTTATTGTTTTAATACTGATGATTTTGGCATACAGCTCATGAAAACCCAAAATTCCTATCTCAAAAAATTAGCATATTTCATCCGACCAATAAAAAGAAAAGTGTTTTTAATACAATTTGAAGGTTGAAGTCAACTTTCAAATAATTATGTTCAGTTATGCACTCAATACTTGGTCGGGAATCCTTTTGCAGAAATGACTGCTTCAATGCGGCGTGGCATGGAGGCAATCAGCCTGTGGCACTGCTGAGGTGTTATGGAGGCCCAGGATGCTTCGATAGAGGCCTTAAGATCATCCAGAGTGTTGGGTCTTGCGTCTCTCAACTTTCTCTTCACAATATCCCACAGATTCTCTATGGGGTTCAGGTCAGGAGAGTTGGCAGGCCAATTGAGCACAGTAATACCATGGTCAGTAAACCACTTACCAGTGGTTTTGGCACTGTGAGCAGGTGCCAGGTCGTGCTGAAAAACGAAATCTTCATCTCCATAAAGCTTTTCAGCAGATGGAAGCATGAAGTGCTCCAAAATCTCCTGATAGCTAGCTGCATTGACCCTGCCCTTGATAAAACACAGTGGACCAACACCAGCAGCTGACATGGCACCCCAGACCATCACTGACTGTGGGTACTTGACACTGGACTTCAGGCATTTTGGCATTTCCTTCTCCCCAGTCTTCCTCCAGACTCTGGCACCTTGATTTCGAATGACATGCAAACTTTGCTTTCATCCGAAAAAAAGTACTTTGGACCACTGAGCAACAGTCCAGTGCTGCTTCTCTGTAGCCCATTTCCTGCACACGCCTGTGCGGTGGCTCTGGATGTTTCTACTCCAGACTCAGTCCACTGCTTCCGCAGGTCCCCAAGGTCTGGAATCGGTCCTTCTCCACAATCTTCCTCAGGGTCCGGTCACCTCTTCTCGTTGTGCAGCGTTTTTGCCACACTTTTTCCTTCCCACAGACTTCCCACTGAGGTGCCTTGATACAGCACTCTGGGAACAGCCTATTCGTTCAGAAATTTCTTTCTGTGTCTTACCCTCTCGCTTGAGGGTGTCAATGATGGCCTTCTGGACAGCAGTCAGGTCGGCAGTCCTACCCATGATTGCGGTTTTGAGTAATGAACCAGGCTGGGAGTTTTTAAAAGCCTCAGGAATCTTTTGCAGGTGTTTAGAGTTAATTAGTTGATTCAGATGATTAGGTTAATAGCTCGTTTAGAGAACCTTTTCATGATATGCTAATTTTTTGAGATAGGAATTTTGGGTTTTCATGAGCTGTATGCCAAAATCATCAGTATTAAAACAATAAAAGACCTGAAATATTTCAGTTGGTGTGCAATGAAAGTAAAATATATGAAAGTTTAATTTTTATCATTACATTATGGAAAATAATGAACTTTTATCACAATATGCTAATCTTTTGAGAAGGACCTGTAAACATGAATGAATATTTCAACTGAGGAAAAAGTTAGGACACCCTATGACCTAATAGCTAGTGTTTCCCCCTTTGCATGAAATAACCTTAATGAGATGTTTCTTGTAGGCATCTGCCAGTTTCTGACATCGACTGGAAGAAAGCTTTCCCCACTCCTTAATGCAGAATTATTTTATCTGTGTGAAGGGATTCTTGCATGCACAGTCAGTTTTAAATCACCCCACAGGATCTCAGTAGGATTTAAATCTGGGGTTTGACTTGGCCATTCTAGAACTCTATTTTTTTACTTTTCAGTCAGTCCTTGATGGATTTATCAAGGGTTTTTGGAAACATCTTTAAGCACCTTGCAGTCTACTCTTGGAGTGAATTTGCTTGGATGGCCTGACCTGGCCATGTTGGCAGTTGGATGTTTTCCTGACAGTGGAATGGCTAATTACAAATTCTTTTGAGATCTTTTTATTTCCCTTACCAGATTCATAAGCATCAACAATCTTCTTTCTGAAGGCCCTTAAACAGTTAAGCAAACCAAAGTAAATGTCTGAGGTTTAAATAAGACAAGCCTCCTCTCTAATTTGCACCTAATGTGATACACCTGTAGGTAATTTTAGCCATTTTGAGTGCAAATAAATGTGGGGGTGTCCTTACTTTATCCCCACAAGAAATAGATTTTTTTTTAATTACATATTGTAGATCATTTTAAAATACTTTTCTTTGGTTTTATTTGTTTAATTATATTACTTGAATCTCCCAATATTGTTCAAATGTCTGTATGTTTAACTATGTTAAAAAACACAGGCTTTCATGGGATGTCCTAATTTTTTCACATGGCTGTATGTAAACTGAGGAATGACTAAATGGTTTAGCTTAACCTTATGAGCCTTGTGAAAGAAATAAATCCAATCTAATGTACATTTTTATTCCATTCCCCCCCCACACATTTTGTGCCTTGTCTCATTTCTCTTATCTTGAAAGTCAAGAAACAGGGTCAAACAGGCATTATCTCCTGTATTGCCTTCAGTACATGTCGGTCCATGTATGCTTGTGGCTCGTACTCCCGTTCAACTGCCATTTACTCTTGTGAGGATGGTTCTCTGCTGGCTCTACTGCCCACCCGTCATCATGGAGGCCTTACACATCTGCTTTTTTCCCCTAATGGCTATCACTTATATACAGGTGGACGCAAGGTCAGTGGGCTCATACTTTCTGTTGTCTAGTTTATGTATATGTATATGGCCATTGGTGTAAATTTGTTATGAAAAGTGCAATAAACAAATTTCAGCAATAAAACAAAGTGGGAACACACAATACTAATAACGGTCTATAGAGAACTAAAACATAACAAGATCGTGCAAAAATAATGACGGTTTGTGTTGAGCATAACAGGAACGCGCAGCATTATGACTTACGTGAACGGCATGCCTTGTATCATGTTAAGTGCTTGCTTCTGATCAGCGAAGGTTGTTAAATGTATGAATTAAATTATGACTAATGACTTGAAGAATGATTTGTAGATGTTTTACTTTAATGTGCATTTTTCTAATAGGCCACTTTCAAAAAGTGGTGGGGACACGATCAGTTTTGGAAAAAAGTGGTGGGTACATGTCCCACCCTTAAGTTACACCTATGTATATGACCTTATTTTCATTGATGTGAACTACATGAAGTCTGGTGTGGTCCATAAAGTTTGTACAACATGACAAGTGACGTCAGATCAGCCAGTCACTATTTGCTCTTAAAGGGAAGGTGGCGTGGAGATTCAAATTTCCATTGAGCTTTCATTAATACAGGGATTCAAATTTCCATTGAGGGTATCATTAATACATTCTTGCAAGTTTTATAGCTTAAAACATCCTCCTTATCAATAACAAAATCATTTATTGAGTTGTTCTCGGAAATTCACAAAATAAAAGTGGCCGGATTAATGATATCACAGCCGACATGTTTTAAAATACCCTCCCTGAGGGGCACACAATGCTTTATTGGCTCCGCCCACTGTTGTTCAGATGAGCAACAGTGGTAAAATCTTTATTCATGGTATTCATGTGATTGTTTGGGTGTATGGGACACGAATAAACACACAATGTGGTTAAAAGACCGTTTATTACTCTGTATGAACATACAGACACTCAATCTGACTTTTGGAGAGAGTGGGTTGATAACATTGTGGAAAAAGATCAAAAATTGCTTATTTTTACTGCAAAAAACTTGTTATATTAATATCACATTTTACATTTAGCTGACGCTTTTATTCAAAGACAAATATTGGGAGACAATGAAGCGACACATCAAAACAGCCAACACTAGTACAAAGAAGTGCTTTCAAAGTTTACAATGTTTTACAGTGCTAGATAAGTACCTGTAGAGGAAAGAAAAATGATTTTTTTTCTAAGAATATGACTCGTGCACAACTGCTGTCTACTGCAGACAAATCGCTTTTACACATCAGGGAACAAATGAAAATAAAAAAATCCATGCCACCCTCCCTTTAAAGGATATTTTTAACACTAATCTCAAGCATGTCAGGCTGTAATACAGTGTTTTACTGCCTTCAGGACTCTGAGATTCTGTGCTGGGATCTGAGAGATCCAGGACGGGTTTTGTTCTCCATGCGCAGGAGTGTCAATACAAACCAGCGTATCTACTTTGATCTGGACCGGTAACATCACAATTATGACGAGATTTACAACTTGACAACTTTCGTATGTGTATAATGATGTTTGTATTTCTGCAATAGATCTGGCCAGTATCTACTAAGTGGGGGGACAGATGGTGTGGTGTCAGTATGGGACACCCTCATAGCACCACCTGATGGAAATGAGGAAATACTGCGGCCAGTGCTACAGTTTCAGGCACATGCAGATTGTACAAATGGTATCAGGTACAATCAAGATTATTTAAATGACATTAAACAACAGTTATTTACAAAATAATGCTCAATCAGTACTTTGCAGACATTGTTTCTACCTTTTAATTCACATCGATTTATTTCTTCAGTGTACACCCTTTCATGCCATTGGTGGCGTCCTCCAGTGGCCAGCGTCAGTTCTGCTGGTTGTCCAACAGTGAGGAATCACAGTCCGATTCAGAAGAGAGCAATGTCAATTCCTCAAACAGTGTCAGACAAGACAATGCTCTTGTGCTATGGTGGGCAGGCCCAATGGGTTTAACCAATGGGGGGGACCACAATGAGGAGTCAGCAGTATTTCAGAGCTAGAACATTTGATTGTAAAATAACAGAACTGTAATGTACTGCGAGTCTTATAATAATTAGTATATATAATTAGTTATTTTCAAGATTGTAATTCTGCATCAGTTTTAATTGAAAAACATTTTTAAGTCTTTTTCAGAAGTAATTGAAATAAAAAAATTGATTATGATTCATTATGATTTTTCCATCCAAAAAGTTTTTTTTTATTTGACAATGTATACAATGAGCATTGTCTAAGAACTGACCTTCAGTGTAAAACCATTGTGACCGGAGCATTGCTGTTACTGTCTGTAAACTCACGTTCATCTTTGTTAAATATATTCACAGCTGCTCACTGCAGTACATGGTATTTTTTTGTCTCACTGTACTTTTCTTTTTAAAGCAGTGTTTTTGAATGTTTCAGGCTTGCCAGCATGCTCTAGTCACTGTGCTGAATACTGTCACGTTATATACAAGGCATGAAACTTCAGTTTTTTGTAGAACTGTATACAAACTCTACAAACTTTATGGATTGTAAGCCACCCAATCAGCCACCACTTTTATTGTCACATCACCAGCAGCACATGTGCTTTTGGTGAGTGAAATTCTTGAGGGCATACTCCAGACAGTGCAGAAAATCAATTAACAGTTATATAAAAGACAGCCTACAATTTACATTCTTGAATGTACAGTTTATACGCATTCAGTACACTTAGTGTACAATTGACTAAATTACAATTGCAATGTATGTTGTATGCAGTATATGCACACAATACACATAAACATTATGTAAACGTATGTTTAGTAGGTTGAAGGTGCAATGAGAAAACCATACAGTAGCATACAGTATACATTATGTCAGATGCCTGTGCGTTGGATTGGTATCCATTTATTGAAGCAAATTCAGTTTTAAAGTTTTAAATTGCATTGTGTGTGTGTGTTTGTGTATGGTCCAGTATTAAGTGTGGTTGAGTTAAATATAGTTGTGAATGCAGTGTAGTAAAGTATGTTGTAGGGTATATTAATTTTTACTGTTCATTAGCCTGATAGCCTAAGGCAGCGGTTCCCAAACTTTTTTCCTGCGCACCCCCTTCTATGTCCCAACCGGGCTGGCGTACCCCCAATCCCCACTTTAAAAAAAACGCAACAAAGCTTTGTTTTATCGCCATATAAAGGCTCATGTTTAATCATGCGCAAATAACCAGAACACGGCTGACAATAACAACATCAACAAAGTTTCAATATAATGCAACAAAGCTACGCAGAAGCTTCCACTTTTAAGAGGACGAGTGACAGACACAGGCTCAGTAACAGAAAGCACGGTTATTTTCAGCCGCGTAAAAGAAACATTGCAGCAATAGGCTAGCCTGCAGTGCATAAAAGAAGAGCAGTGCGTAGAAGACAGCAGCTGTCTTCTTCTACGTTTCTATCAAAAACTAATAAATTATAGTTTTTTATTTAAAATAAAAGCGATTACAAAGGAAATGTGTACTGTTCATGTTTTTTTATTGTATGGAAAAATCCCACTTAAAAAAACAGACCGCCATTACATTTTTCCTCTCCACACTTTGGGAATCCCTGGTCTAAGGGAAGAAGCTGTTCGTCAGTCGGCTAGTGGTAATGTAGGTCTGTTTGCACGTTCTGGTTCTGCTGTCCAACAGTAATTGTGTAGCAGGTGGATCACAGTGGCTGAAAAGATCAATAAACCTGTTTAAAAAACCCATAATTTTTTTCTTGTCTTACTAAAATGTTTCATTTTATTCTACCACAATTGGGAAGCAAGCATCATCAGTATTACCGTTGCTTATATTGAGCTTCAAGGATTTATGAATCTTAAGAATGTTCTTAGTTTTTTTTTTCTTAAGATTATTCCTAAGGCAAAACTGCTTAAAAATTCAAATTCAACAAACAAATTTTCTTAAAAATGATCGGAATACCTTCTTAAAGTTAGGATATCTGACACCTTGTCGTATATCTCACTTTTCTATCCCATGAGCCCCGGGAGCTGAGTCAGCCAGAGAAGACGACGGAGGCTGCGTTATTTTATAAAGCGGCGACGCGGCTATTTTTAAGTGCAAGTACCTCAGGAAAAACTTTGGTCTCTTTATTCTAAGGTAAATTTTACTGGTCAAATAGATGAAGATACTTACGTTATTTAGTACATGGTTTACAATTCAGTTCAATTTTATTTGTATAGTTCTTTCTCACAAAGGTCATTGTACCAAAGCAGCTTTACATGCATTAAAAGATAACAGTCAGTGGTCAGGGGTTCAAAAAACTCTTTAAGAGAGGAAAAAAAACCCTGACATGACGTGTTATAGTTGCATAAACTTAACCCAAAAAAACCCCGCTGGTCTAGATGCCTTAGATCGGTTCTTTTTTAAAGTAGGTGCATCAATTATATCTGAATCTTTAACATATATTTTGAATTTATCTATAACTACAGCTGAAATACCTAAAACTTGGAAAGTAGCCATTGTGTCTCCTGTTTATAAAAGTGGTGATAAAACCAATCCAAATTCTTATCGTCCAATTTCAGTTCTGCCTTGTGTTGCTAAGGTGATGGAGAAATTAATTAATAAGCAACTTATAGGGTTTCTTAATGCATGCAACATCTTATCTGAAGTTCAGTCTGGTTTTCGCTCATCATTTAGTTGTACTACAGCAGTTGTAAAGGTCATGAATGATATCTATAATGCATTAGAAACACAACAGTTCTGTGTAGCTATTTTTATAGATCTTGCTAAAGCTTTTGATACAGTTGACCGTTCTATTTTGTTATCTAGATTACGTAGTATTGGTGTGTCTAATTTAACTTTATCTTGGTTCTCCAATTATCTATTCAGCAGATCCCAATATGTAAAGATCGACCAAAAATTATCTGAACCATTAAGGACTAATAAAGGGGTCCCACAGGGCTCTGTGCTAGCATCAACCCTGTTTTCAATCTATATTAATAATATTTCTCAGGTTATCTATAGTCGGAAATCCTATATACACCTATATGCAGATGACACCATTCTTTATACTGTAGGATCATCATATGATGAAGTTTTAAAACAGGCACATGATAGTTTTAATAATATTTAGGGGGCTTTTAATGATCTAAATCTAGTCTTAAATAGCACAAAAACCAAAGTAATGTGGTTTGGAAAAAGTCAACAAGATTATATCCCTCGATGGGGAAAAAATTGAAGTAGTATCTTCATATAAGTACCTTGGAATTTGGCTTGATAGCTCTTTAACTTTTACTGATCATATAGCCAATCTTCAAAAGAAAGTTAAATCTAGACTTAGCTTCTTGTATCGAAATAGAACTGTTTACCACGTCAGCCAAGAAATATCTAGTTGAAACCACTATTTTGCTACATAATCACTATCTTGTTTGACTATGGTGGTGTGGTATATAGAAATGCACGTAAAAGTGTCTTAGATCAACTAGATGTGTTGTATCATGCAGCAATTAGATTAATTACTAATGCACCTTACAGTACACATCACTGTGAACTATATTCTCTGTTGAATTGGACATCATTGCATACGAGACGGGAAATTCACTGGTATATTTTTATTTATAAAGTTTTGTTAGGCTTATTACCTGAATATCTTCAAAAGTTGTTGCAATATCACATTAATACTTATACAACTAGATCATCTAATTATATTCTCCTTACTATTCCTAGAAAGAAAACTACTTATGGTCAGTCCGCTTTTGATTTTACTGCCCCAAATGATTGGAATGTGTTACAAAAACTTCTGAAACTTGAGGCAAATATTTCAGTATGTACATTTAAAAAACTACTAGTGAATGTTTTTACCTCAACTTGTAAATGTTTTAACTGAGGCATTATTATTATTTATTTGTGTTTTTCTTTTCTTTGTGTTCTTAATTATCTTGCCTGGTTAAATAAAGGTTGAATTGAATTGAATTGAAACGACACACATTAGAAATGTGACCATCGAAAGGCAGGTTCTTATCTAGAATCACACCTAGGTTCTTGACTGCAGAAGATGGGACAATGGTGCAGCCTTCTATGGAGATATTGTGGACTATCGTGTCGTGTTTGGAGCTATTAGGTTCAATAACCAAAACCTCTGTCTTATTGGGGTTAAGTTGAAGTAAGTTGTTTGCCATCCATTTTCTAATATCGTTGATACAGTCTATTAGCCTAGAAAAACAATGGATTTTGTTAGGTTCTGAGGAAATATAAAGCTGGGTATCTTCGGCGTAACAGTGGAAGTTGATGTCATGTTTCTTAATAATATCTCTGAGGGGAAGCATATATAATGGGAAGACAATAGGACCAAGAACTGATCCCTGTGGCACGCCGTATTTTACCTGGGAGTAATAAGATTTATCCTCGTTAACACAAACAAAGTGGTAGCGATCGGTTAAAGACTTAAACCAGGCTAGGGCTTGACCACTAATGCCAACAAGGTTTTCTAGTCTATCAAGTAGAATTGTATGATCTATTGTATCAAAAGCTGCACTGAGGTCGAGTAATATGAGAAGAGAGGTTTCACCGCGATTCGATGCTAAAAGGAGGTCATTTGTTACTCTGAACATGGCTGTTTCTGTGCTGTGGTGGGGCCTAAATCCTGATTGAAATTTTTCATAAATGCTCTTTTTCGCTGGGAATGTCTGTAGTTGATTAGACACAACCTTTTCCAGTATTTTTGATGATAAGGGGAGATTTGAAATTGGTCTAAAGTTAGTTAGGTCTCCCTGGTTGAGATTAGGCTTTTTTATGAGAGGCCTAATAACTGCCATTTTGAAGGCTGCTGGGACATAGGCGAATTCTAATGATGAGTTAATAATATTGAGCACTGGCTCCGATACTGCAGGAAAAACTTCTTTTAGTAATTTTGTGGGGACGGGATCTATTATACAGGACGATGATTTTGATGAATTTATTATTTTTGTGAGTTCATCCATTATAATAGCAGTAAATGATTGCATGCGGAACGGGATGCTATCGGATATAGAGGTGGCTAGCTTTGTAGATGCAATATTTTCTCTAATCTGATCGATTTTATTTGCAAAGAAATTCATAAAATCATTACTATCGTGCTGTAGTTTAGTATCTTTTTCTGTTAATGATTTGTTTTTAGTCAGTTTTGTGACTGTATTAAAAGAAATCACGGGTTATTTTGATTATCTGCGATCAACTTGCTAAGATATGAAGATTTGGTGGTTTTTCGAGCCTGTTTGTACTTGTTAGTGCTCTCTTTCCATGCATCATGGCTTTGTTTAATGTTTTTGTTATGGCATCAAGATCTTGATTGTTATTTATTACATTAAGGGTTTGAGACAGATTTGGAAAATTGTTAATAAAACTATCTTTAGTGGTAGAGATGATTGTTCTGCTTGATCTAAACCGGTGTGTAGGGCGAGGGGGCTTATCTAAAGCTACAGTGTATGATATGAGACAATGATCTGAGATGGCATCAGTCTGAGGTAATATTTCTATGTTATTTATATTTAGTCCAAATGATAGAATTAGGTCTAAAGTGTGCTTACATTTATGTGCGGGACCTGACACCCAAGCGAGTCTAGGATATCCATAAAAGCTATACATAGCGCATCTTTTGGGTTATCAACGTATATATTAAAGTCACCAACGATTAAGGCTCTATCTACATTGACTACTAATTCTGACAAAAAATCTGCAAATTCTTGCAGACGGATGGTTAAGCCGATTGGTCTGCTTCCTGACCTGGGCCCCGGATAGTCAGATTTTACTTTTAAGACTATTGGTCAAATTTCTAGAGAGGACAGCAGCTCCTTTCTATGACGGATAGAGGCCATCTCTCTTTAACAGATAAGGTCTCCTCCAGAAATATTTCCAGTTGTCTATATAGCCTATATTGTTTTCCGGGCACCACTTAGACATTCAGCCATGCAGTGACAATAATCTACTATAGGTCTCATCACCCCGGTAAGTGGGTAGGAGACCAGAGCAAATTACAGTGTCTGAGTTTTTGCAAGTTCACACACCTCCTTAATATTATTTTTAGTGATCTCCGATTGGCGGAGTCTCATATCGTTTGTGCCGACGTGGATAACAATCTTAGAAAATTTAGCCAGCACTTTCAGTTTAGATCTAATGTCAGACGCTCTGGCTCCTGGTATGCATTCAAGAATGGTGGCTGGAGTCTCTATTTCCACATTCCGTAAAATAGAATCACCGATAACTAGGGCGCTTGACACGGGTATCTCAGCATGTGTGTGGCTGAGTGGAGAGAACCGGTTTGAGATAATAACAGGAGCGGGAGAGTGGTGCCGCTTTTCTTTACGACTATGCCGCCTGACTGTCACCCAGCTGCCCTGCTGCTTCGGGCCTACAGTCAGAACCGAGCCATGATTACTAGGCGCATCCGAAATAGTGTCAGAGTTATTATTAATAGCCTTACTAGCCTCAACAAGAGTACAGATGCGTAATTCTAAATCTGTAAACTTCTCCGTCAGCCTTACTACGTCTTTACGTTTATCACACGTGAAACCCTTATCGCTAACGGAAGAAGCTAAGCTATACATGTGGCAGGAGATGCAAGTTACAATAACAAGCGAAGGAGTAGATTTATTACCGTTTACGTGCAGAGGAACTGAGGTCTCGAAGTCCGGTTGCAGAGCGGGGGAAGAGGTCCTCGGTTATCTGTGTCGTGCCGGGGCTATCCGCCATTAGAATAGCTAATCAAAAAAGTAAGTTGCGTATGATTTAACTGTTATCAAAGTTATATATACACCAGTTTAGTGTTAATTTAAGAGAATGAATCAAGTATTTAAATATTGACAATTTGAAATAGAGTAAATAGAAAGTAGATTAAGAAGATTTAGGATCGGCTCGGTGGAGCTCCAAACTTAGACGATACACAGTAGCAGCAGCAGCGGTGCAACAGCAGCAGCGGTGCAACAGCAGTAGCTGACCGACGAGCAGTTTATAAAGGCGTGATCTGCGAGTAGGTGACCGACGCCTCCTTTGAACTGCTAAATTAAACGACGTAAAAATGCCAGTGGAAACGACAAGATTGTTGGAAAACATCGCAGGTATCAGCGCAGTGTGGCGGGCTCTTTAAATGTTCGGGCTGCTGTGAGGAATGTATGTCACGTGATGCATAAAATGGCGAATTTCATTCATACTTCCCGTATTCATACTATATAGAACGTACTGGTTTGACGGTTGATAAGTAGGCACTACTTCTAATTCAGTACGTACTGTCACAGTACACGATTTCGGGCGCAGCTTCAGTGTGAACATGACGTGTGAGGTCCTTCCCACAGGGGGTGTCTACTGTTGCTATAGAAACTTTCATGGACATCTGACAGATAAACCGCTGGGGCCGGTGTGGTGACAAATTGTTCACCCCGAGAAATTTGTTCCATTTACATTTACATTTAGGCATTTAGCTGACGCTTTTATCTAAAGCGACTTACAATAGTAGGAGACAATGAAGCGATAGTAGGAGACAATGAAGCGATAAAGCGATACCAGTCGGGGTCCCCCTAGGCCTTATCCAAAAGTTGTTATCGCAATATCTTGTTGTATCGCTAATTCCAGCTGCGTTAGCTGTTGTAGCACGTTCCGTTAGCTTGTTTTAGCAAGCTCCGTTAGCTTGCTCTTGCTTTGCTTTAGCAAGCTAAATACAAAATAAAAGCATTAAAAATAATGTGTTAGAATAAAGATTAGAGTTATATACCTTACAATTAAAATATCTAACTTAATTTCTGGTTGTTACTAAGTTCATCTCTCAAAGGTGAAGCTTTATTCAGACCGACATGGTTTAATTAGCATGGTTTAAAAATATATTTAACAGTTTTATTATAAAACGTATAAAATGTTTAACTTTTCTAAAGCTGCACTTTCCAATTATTTTTTGCTCATTATGATCAATATCTTTTGATAGTTTAAAACGGAAAATATTAGAACAGATTCAAATCTCTGGTCCTTCTGATTGTAGCAGCATATTTTGTTTCTCAATCTTTCCTGAAAAATCCTTAAAAGCTATATTTTGATTTTGAACAACAGAGCTATACCTTTTTTATTATAAATACCAAAGAGAGAATACTGAATGACAAGCTTTTTTATGCCAGGGGTGTTGTTCACTTGGAACTATTTTATTACGTTTACAAAAAATAATAAAGTAATCGTGACAACCTGTGAAAACCCACCTAAAGATTTTTCTGTTTTCTACATAAAACCCACAAATCAGTCTTCAGAGCTTTCCTAATATAAGTGGAGGATATCAAATAAGGTTAATAAAATAAACATATCAGACTCTTCTTTTTTATATTCTATAAAACCAAATATTACATTTTTAAGTCTAAGCCACAAACCAGGAATCAGAAGGTGTAAAATGTCTAGTAACTTTTTCCAGAGATGGTTTACATATTTTACAGTGCCAAAACAAAATAAAACAAGTCCTCAGTTTAAAGATCACAGAAAGATCAGTTTACATTTATAGCATCAGAGACAAATCTTTTTTCTGGGGTAACAGCAATGAAGAATTTTATTAGACACTTCTCTGATTTTGTTTTATCTTACATTTTTCTGTGGCAAAGACCAAACCAAACTCAAAACAATGCCAGAAACATGGCATAAGATATTAAGCAAAACCTGGTCAATGGATTTACCGGTCTGGGTATCAACATAAAGAAAAGTGAGAACATAAGTTAAACAAGAAAGGCCGTCAGCCATCAAAGAAGAGATCTGCCTTTTAGAGGCAAATTTTTTCGAGTATTCACCATGATAGGTGTAAAATTATGTAAACATCTACTTTTCTTATCCTTAGCTGTTACAAGGTAAACAACCTTATCCTTTACTGGGATGCCATTGAATTCTATCATCAGCATTTGCAAAGGTCTTCAGCGGAGGGGCCAGCACGAGGCAATAGCATCTTTAGCAGGGCCTACAGATATAATCAATAACATGATTAATGATTGCTGCAAAACACCCCAGTCTGTAAAGATTAGGATGAAAACTTCAATGTACTGTCAATATATACAACAGGATGGTGAGAGCAATACCAGTTGCTCTGAGATGTGTATATTATTCTATATGTACATACAGTATATGTTGTATGGGAAATACAGTTGACACATAGACCAGTTATGATTGAATGAAGATCATGAGTCAGAAATTAAGTCAATTGAAGAAAATTCACTTAAGAAAAATCTTTGTATTTTTGCCAAGCAGAAGCCAAGCAGAAGCAAATATGAGTTTTATGATTGTTTAGATCATAGATAGTCCTAAGCAATTTCCATATTAGGACATAAGGTCCCCAAACATCTTCAATATCAGTTCCATAGGACATTTAGGCTTTCAGGTTTCATAGATTATCAGATGTGACGGCATAGATCCAAATACAGCTTGAGCATGCCATCACATACATGTGCCTATTTGTCATTTTCACTCTTTTCCAGATCTCTGTCCTACATACACACACACAGCCCTCAAAGTTCAAGGTGTTCAGCTTCCTAACTCAAGCCGGAGAGCATTTTTTGTTTGTTAGAAAAAGAGACTATTGCCCATCTGTTCTGTACATGCATAAATACTTTTTGGAAAGAGGAAAACAGATATTATTTGTAAGTTAAATGTATTTGTAATCTGTGTATCCAGTAAAAATAATAACAATTTAAATGATTTTGTACAACTTTTTATTATTTTGAGTAAACAACACATACATAAGAAGTAGGCAGGATCCAAACCAAGTTTTTGTCATTTCATTCAAGAGACTAAGGACTACTGCACCATTAAAAATGTAGTTAATAAGAAAGCAAGGAAGAATTATAATATTTTTTATGAATACTCAAATTTTGACTAAGGAATGTTAGACCCTCTGGATTCTGTTGTTGTGTATTTCAATATGTATATTGTTTAAAGTGTTCTGCATAATGTATATTGTGATCTATAGTGTGACTATATAAAGGCAATTTAAAAAAAACTGTCACCAAAAATATATATATATATATATTAATATTATTTGCTAAACAAATGGGGTCTACCCAAAGAGTGAGTCAGTAAATGTACAATCAGTAAATTTATATTTTTGTTACTACCTAATTGATCCTATTAATTTGCTACAACAGATTTCGGGCAGGCATCGCGACGGACTCCTATGTTGTCCTACAGGGGGAACAAATTTCTCAAGCAGATTTACCAAGATCTCTGCGCAGCTTTTTCACATGTGTACACTTATTATGCATTGTATCAACTAGACCTGTGTGTTTTGGCTAGAATATATGTATTATACGGGCATTTATCACGTAAATTAGCTCAATTCATTGAGCACCTCTCTTTTTTCTACCCCAAAGTGGTCACCATAGCAGCGCCTGCATGCGTGCCGCGGGTTAAAGCACATCGCATCTTCTTCCAAACACATCTAAAAACACACAAATTACACAAATATATTTACACATTTATTTGAGTATACACAATAAGTATTTAGTTTGTTATAAGGGTCTCAGGAGGGTTCGGCGGACGTGCATCGCGACGGACTCCTTCGTTGGGGGTCCTACAAATTTGCACAAGCTAAGCTAGCGAGCCAGGTAGCCATATGCTATGCTAGAACCCACCAAAGCTAACGTAAAACAGTACGAACGAGATTTGTTTGATTTCACTACCCATAGCATCAGTTAAATACTAGTGTATGAATCATTTTGTTAAAAAGACATTAACTGTCATTGTAGCACAGTTTAAACGACATAAATCATAACGTGATTTTATAGGAATTGTAGTCAGGCGCTTCAAAGAGTACCCGTTAGAGGAATCACGTGGGTGAAATCAGCCAATGTAATCACGCGGGGTCCTAGGGGGAACAAATTTCTCAGGGGGAACAAATTAGTCACCACACCGGATTCACAAAAATGTTCAAGTGCAATTCTCGAAAATTTCTTAAGAAGTTCTGAAATATTTACTCAAGAACATCTTAATTTCTTCATAAGAATAAAATAATAGGCTTTGCCTTGGATTATACTAGTCATAAGGTAACAATAAACGTATCTATTTATAACTTTTTTACAATAAGAGGTAGCTTGTGATATGTATATAAGATAGGTGTGATGTGTTGAATTGTTTTGCTGGATAGTATGTTATTACAGGTAAAAATTTATAACTGTCATAATACTAATATAATCATAGTGATGATTATATTAGTATTATGACAGTTATACATTCTAAAATGTATAATGACAGTTATACATATTCCGTATTAAATTCAATATTAATTAATATCAATATTAAATTCCTTCTACTAAATTATTAAATTAATCCGATGGAAGTAAATAGTCAAAATTCCAATTTCTTAATCAACACGATACATGTCAAATTTTTAGCAATCAATTAAATGTAGAAAACATATTCCCTTTTGAGATTTAAGACAACTTTAAGGTTATCCTAACATTAAGACAGTTTTTATGACAGTTATTTTTGTTCTTAAGATTATTTTTTCGAAAAAAAAATTAATAACTTTCTTAAGAAGTTATTTTTGTAAATACAAAATATTCTTAACTTTTTTCTTAATTCAAATTTAAGAAAAGAATTTTGAAATTGAAGATTTTTTTTCTTAAGAATGTTTTGTAAATCCGGCCCCACGTTGTCAACAAAATTGGCTTGAGCCTCTTCCTTCAATCGCTTTAATGAGCATAATTTGTTTTATTAAATAAAGCTGACAAAGTTTACTGTTTGAAAACCACAGCTGTGGAAATTATATAATTGTGACCATGTCTGTGAAAACCAGGCTAAAGTCTAAAAATTCTAGTTTAATTTCACCTATTAATTTTACTATGATTTCAATCTTTGGCATGACCTTACTCAGAAAAAAATTAAGATATCAATGTTAAATTCACACAGAATATTGGTTTTATGTAGAAAACAGAAAAATCTTTAGGTGGGTTTTCACAGGTTGTCACGATTACTTTATGGTTATTTTTTGTAAACGTAATAAAATAGTTCCAAGTGAACAATAATCTTTATACTTACTTAAAATGCAAGACAAATTGATATTAAAAATAGTGCATTAATACAGAAAAGCTTTCATATCACTTGATTCTACCACAGCAAAAAATAATAAAAGAAAATAATACTGGAACTTGATATTGCATGTTTATTGCTTGATGCTCTAAAAACACATAAAGTGTTCAGATGCAAAAGCCACCTCCATCAAAAACGAGATAACAATGTTGAGTGAATATGCTCTCCACACATAGTATACAATACTCAAATAATTTTGCTTCAAAATCCACTAAATACCACATTTTGTCTAATCTGAAATATCGATTTGTAAGCAAAAACCATTAAAAGCCTGATAATAAAGCTCATTTAAAAGAAAAGAATTCCAATGCAGTGTTTTACATTTGAACTCTTCACATAGGCTATTGTTAAATTAAATATACAGAGTTACAACTGGCTCATCGTGCATTAGCCTTTGCAGTTTGAACTTGAGCTTGTGTGCACAAAATGTGCACTAGACACAGGGCAGTGCAGAAGCAGACGTGTTTTGTTTGTTTTTATGAGTTAAATTTTTGATGATTGCTGTTTGTGTACTCCTGACAGGAATTAAGATATTTCAGCTATTGTTATAGGCTTTAATGTCGAGCCTTATGACATGCATGCACATAAATCATGATCGAGCACGTGCACGCACTCATAGCTATTTTAACAGTCACTTAGCCACATTGGTGTTCTCTCAAATTTTTAAAAAGTATCTGAAAAATAGGAAGATGTGTATTAAAGGAAAAATATCTAAAAAAAAAAAAAATTCAGTCACAATCTTAAATTATTCGCAATCTAATGTATTGAACAATCTTATTTTGCACTGGCCAGAACCAAGCTCTTTATAACATGATAAAAGGCGTGCTGTTCACATAAGTCATCAATGCTGCATGTTCTCGTTATGCTCTTTTCTTTTAGACCGTCCTTATTGTTCTGCCTTCTTGTTATGTTTTAACACTAGAAGCGCCAGAATTCCAAAACTACTAGAACAGCCGTGAGCGGTCATTTTGACCGCTATATTATAAACTCTATAATCTCTAAATAAATTGCACAAATGAGAGATTAATATATTAACTGTGTTAGGATATCTTTTAAAAAAACAAATAACACCAACATGTACATTTTTTTATTTAGTTAAAAATGATAATTATAAATTTACAAATATTCACATTATTTCAAAGTCAAATGTAATTATTGCATATTCAGTATTTCTCTGTTTTTATGTTTACATAACTCAGAACAACAAAATAACATTTAAAATGATCTATTTGATTATGAAAAAAATGTTACAACATTTATGATACATTATAACACAACATAAGCTGGAAACAAGCAGCTCTAAAGTTAAAAAAGAGTCACCTGAACGAGCAGTTTGGAACCATAAAACAATTACGCTACAAATTTTATATTAACTAAATATATTTATATGGTGCTCTCGAAGCTATTTAAGATTCACAGTCAACACAAGTTACTTCTGTTCTTCTCGCACAATTTCCACACACGGGTTTGTGGCATTTGCAGCAGGTGTCGTCGCGTTTTATTTTGTTTTGCATAGTCTCCGCACCTGGCACTGTCTCCGTTTTGGTGTCAGTTGCGGGGGTTGATTTTGCTTTTGGTTGGGACCTTGTGTCAACTCGCGATGCTGCCCTTTTCCCTCCATGAACTCCGCTCTCAGCTCCTCTGCCAGTCGCAGCAGGAACTTCCTCCGGGCAATATTGCTGCTGGTGCACTCCTTGAAGAGGATGTGGGCATTGATTCCAGCAAGGTCGAGGATGTTGTAAAATACAGCCACTGGCCATCTACGCGTGCATCGCCTTTCACAGAGTATGCCCGTGCCATCTGATCTAGGACATCCACCCCATGCTTGGTGTTGTTGTAATAGGTCACAGACTCGGCTTTGCTTTTCGGCCCATCGGTGATGCCCACGCTTGTGTGCACGGGCTCAAAACGCACACATTCTTCCTCGGCTTTCCTGGTATATCGTGGAGCGTAGCATCCGCATTATTTTAGCACTTTTGTGTTATACAACACCGCTTGCTCTTTTGCGGAGGGGGGCAACTTGCGCTTACTTTTTCCCATAGTGCCAACCAGGCTGGTCTTCTTGGCCAGTAAGGCGGTGGCCAGTTTCAGTGAAGTGAAGAAATTATCCGTTGTAATATTTCTTCCCTTACCCAAGAATGGCTCCGCCAGTTTCAGCACCACACTCTCCCACGAGCTGACCTCTGCTCCGTCGTCTTCTTTACCCAGAAACGGAGCGCCGTTCAGCATGTATTTCGAACGGACATCAGCAGCCAGCCAAAATTTGATGCCAAATTTATCAGGCTTATTCCCCATGTACTGAAGAAATCTGCACCGGCCTTTGTGGGGAACAGCTGCTCATCTATGGTTATGTCGGCACCCGGGCTTGTAACAGGCTATGCTGTTCTGAATAAACTTGTTCCAAGTGGCCGATACCAGGGCAAACCTGTCATCCTGCAGACGCTTTACGTCGGGTTTCTTTTTATCGAACCGCAGGAATCTCATTATATCCCTGGGCGATTTCTGGCAATGGTTTCTTTGAAAACGGGGAAGCCCCATTTCTCTGACCAAAGGCTCCCCAAATCCATGTTCTTAGCACCCTGTGCTCCACGGATATATAACAGAGCTATGAAGGCTTTCAGTTCAGCCACTGTCAGGTCCCATGAGCTGTCACCACGGTGCTGATGTGCCTCAGCCACAGTGCAGTCCCTGATGTGTTTCAACATGCCATCGTCAAACAAACACAGAAAGGCAGTGAGCGCATCTTCGATGTTGCGCTTTGCGTGCGCGGTGGGACCGGCAGCTTCAGTCAGAACATTTTGGCTCTGCCTTCTCCCTGGATGTTCAGTTGACTGAAGGATGGTCCACACCGTCCCATCCTTTCCCTTTTCCACAGCCACCTCCGGCCGAGATGACTCTAAGGGGCGGGCTGAGCACTCCTGGCTCAAGTGCAGGTACTGGTTCGGAAGGCCTAGGACAACAATATAACACTAATAATAATAATAATATCACAATAATAATAGTAATAATAATAATTTTATGATAATATAATAAAATAATAATAATATGAACAGCAGAACTAGTGAATATGGGCATCCAAGTTTACCTGGAACGTCAGCTGTGAACGGAACATCTGGTTCCCTAATCTCCGAGGAAGGTAGCCGCCTCTTTTTCCTTTTTACGGACTCTGACTCACTCTCTGATGAGGATGAACTGTTGTCTTGCACCCAGGAAAGGTCGCTGTCACTTTCCACCTCAGATAAGCCCCTGCATCAGAGTCATCACTGTCCAGATTGTGAAGCATTTCCAAGGCCATGGCAAAAGTAATATTTCTCTTCATTCTATTATTTGTATTAGACATTTTCTAAACGCTCCCTATAAACTCTTTATAAATCTATTTTTTAAAAGGCAATAATAATTTGTAGTCCAAGAACTTGTATTTATAATCAAATGAGCATATGCTAATAGTACTGGAGACGCTGACAGAGACAATAAACCGCGGGAAAGAAAGATTTGAATCGCGCAAGATTTAAAGCGGTCAATATGACCGTTATGGCTTTAATAGGTAGAAATGCTCATATTTTTTTTGCCTTTTATGTAATTTATATAAAATCTATTGTAATTAAAAATAGAAACACTTTTAGGAAAAGTCACAAACCAGCAAGATTGTATTTTTTTATTCAACAAAGTTATTGTACATATACATTTCAAAAAGGTCATTTTGACCGTCATGGCAGTTCTAGTGTTAATGCTACACATTATTATTAATGTGCATTCTCGCTATGCTCTATTCCCAAGGATCATCACCATTTTTGTTATTCCTGTTATGCTGTTTTGCCACGCATGTGACTTCATGCAGAAGAAGCTGCATGTATTGAACACTTTTTTGTTGAACTATCCAAAAGACAAGCCATTCCAAACAAACCACATTAAAAAACGACCATTTAACATAAAAATCAAAACGCGCAAAATAGTGCATGTGTCTAGCTGTATCTATTTGTTGTGTTGAGAAGTATACAATACTTGGCGTTCAATTCATATTAACTGTTTACTATAATACATGTAAGGTGGAATTGGAGAGGTGAGAGGTGGTTGGTCCGGATGTGACTGTACATTAAACAGTCTGCTGCATTCAAGGATAAGATTACCTGTGAGGTGAATATTGAAGCACCAGGAGGTAATAAGCATACTTTAGTTGTGGATACGGGCGCGTCAGTTTCTATACTTCCAGAAGCTGTGTATAAGAAGCACTTCTCACAATGTCTGTTGACTAAGCCCAAGATCAAACTAGTCACATATGCAAAAGAGGATCTACCAGTGATTGGGTGATGCTTCAGAGTGGGTGAGTCCTTTGGTGGTGGTACGTAAGCGTGAACTCATTAGACTTTGTGTAGATCTCCGTGAACCCAATAAGAGTGTGATCATGGATTGCTATCCATTACCTCACATGGAGGATTTGTTTACAGAACTGTCAGGTGCTTCACATTACAGTCAAACTTATCTCAGCTCTTCTTACCTCCAGGTGGGTCCTGGCATCCTGTAGGACATGGACAGACATGGTAGCTTTATGTTCGTTCCTAGGCCTCACTTCCTGGTTCAACAAATTTCTTCAGAACTATGCTACTGTGGTTGAGCCACTGCGTCAGATGCTCAGAGCTGAAGCACAAGCATCACTACAGTAAAGTAAAGAGACTGTTGAAAGCTTTGAAACACTTAGGAAGATGTTGCTGCAGAGCCCTGTTCTTGCTATTTATGACCCTTCCTTGCCCACATTCATTAGTACGAATGCCTTGGTTAATGGACTTGGTGCTGTTCTGACACAGCTACATCCTTGATGGGGTTGAAAGGGTGATTTTTTTCATCCAGGACACTATCAATGTCGGAGAGGAAATATTCTGCTGTGGGGAAGGAGGCAATTGCATATGTTTGGGCGGTAGAAAGGTGGAGAACATACTGGGACATCGTTTCACTTTAAAAACCGACCATCAGGCCCTTACCATAATTCTCTGCACCAAGGGCATGGATAGAGCAGGCATGAGGGTAGCCCGTTGGCCTGCTAGGCTCCTGTGCTACCAGTATGATGTTCAGTACCATTTGGGGAAAAAGGAACTGCGTGAGCCTTCCAGACATCCCTGTAGCCATTGAACAAGATCTGATTTCTGAAATCTTATAAATTCAGCTGTTTCTAACTGCGTTGGCACTGGTGGACTTTAAGGCTAAATGCGAAGACTGTCCGGAACTATCACAGTTACGTATCACAATTCAGACAGGTTGGTCTAAATTGCAAAAGTTCGTCTCCAGTGATTTACATCTATATTTTTTTGTTTGACACAAACTGGCTGTTGGATCGCTATCGATATTTAGAGGAAATCGGTTGATTGTTCCTATTGCATTGAGGGAACATCTCATCCACTTGGCGCACGAGGGTCATCAGGGGCCGAACCAAACAGCGCCTGAGAGAGCTGGATGATCTTGTTCACACCATCTTATCTGCTTGTATGACCTGCCCATCAAGTGATAAGTTGGCCAAAACGTTGACAGCTCCAATGCAGCCGGTGGAGTTTCCAACAGGCCCATTACAACATGTTGCTATTGATATTGTGGGACCGTATGAGAGAGGAGCTACTGACTCTAAATTTGCAATAGCTATGATTGACTATTTCAGCAAATGGTCAGAAATTGGCTTCCCTTCATTAGTAAAAACAGATACTGTCCTGAAATTTCTGACCACGATCTTTGCTAGAGAAGGAAACCCCTGCACCATCAAGACAGACAATGGACAGCAGTTCACTTCATCTGAATTTGCTGATTTTGTGAACGTGCAGGGAATAAAGCACATAAAAACAAGTGTATATCATCCTCAGGCTAATGGAGCCATTGAGCGATTCAACCGGGTGCTTAAGGAATGTCTTCAGGCAGCTGAGGTGTCTCGTAAACCTCTTTGCCTGAGGATAGCACTGATTAATTCACGTGGGTCAGAGCTCATGTGAAACAACAACAGAACAACAGTAAACAATACACCGATCGTAGGAGAGGATCTAAGTTCCTTAAAATTGTGGTTGGAGACAAGGTGAACCTCTTCATGTGAAGAAAGGAGAAGCCCGGTTCACTGACCTGCTGTCAGTACAACAACAAACAGGACCGAGTACTTTCATCTTAAGTGAACGAAAAAGATGGAATTCAGCACGTCTTTGACTTTGCCCAGAACAAGAGGAAAATTCTGCACAGGACGAAATACCCGAAAGAGGCTGTACAATGGAAAACGCTGCTTTGAGTCTGAATAAAGCTTAAAGGGATAGTTCACCCAAAAATAAAACATGTCATAATTTTTACACCCTTATGTCATTCAAACCCTGTATATGATTCTTTCTTTTGTTGAACACAAAAGAAGATATGTGTATGATGAGAGACAAATAAGTCAGACCTAGAAGATATGTAAGAGGTGTAGGTGGATTGCTGCCCTAAAAGAAAAAAAAACTCAAATGTACATTGAGGTTTGAAATGTGTTGGACTTGGCACTTAATCCTTCAAGTCCGCGTGCTCGTTTATTCAGGAAGGAAGACTCAAAAATATCTTTAAAAGGATTTATTTTAACAATCAAAAGTATATTGAAGAATATCACACTTGAAGAAAATATGCAGAGCTCTGGGTTCAATCTGTCACTATCATTTACACAATCAAAGGAGTTCCCCCATCGAGCAATATGACAGAAAGAACCCCGTCTATCCCTCAAAACCCAATTTTTATGGTTTCCTCTCCCCAAGGTTAGTAGGTGGCACCTCTCCACCCTTCCGGTAGGCATCTTCTCATATTTGTTATGACATCACATTGTTATCTTCTGCTTAGTCTGCAAAGATAGATCTTGGTCTGCACAAATTCAGGGTTAAGACACATACTTGGAGTGCTTAGGGCACTTCGACCTAAGATAGCTCATTTCATATATGGTTATACCGGTCCTTCTCTCTCCTTGGTAAATTTCCACTGGCACTTTCATACAAGCACACAAGACTATGAATATATAAGAGCGAATAGTGATTAATATTGTTTTACTGATTAATGTTATTATAATGATTAATATCAACACCAGAATATATGAAAGTAAATAATGGTTATTAAAGACACAAGAATATATCAGAGTAGATAATGATTAATGTTGAACTCTGTAAAAGAAAGTTAAAACATGATGAATACAATTTCCCTTTAAATGTTTGATAAATGTTATTCTGTGGTATGTTAAAAAGGATAAAAGTGTGATTTCATTTTGTTCCTTCAAAACGTCTATTTGAAATTGACTTGTTTGAATGCATCAGTGTAAATTTGAATATGCTTATTTTTCAAAAATCCCTCTCAGTGGTGACAATCTCTGCCCTATTTACAAAGACACAGACCTGACAGAGAAGCTCCACCTCCTCCAACACTGCGCTGTAGGCTGCAGGAGAAGAGACAAACAATGGCTGCGTCCAAGAAGCATTATAGATGTGTTTTGGGATGCAACAATGAACATAGTTAGTCTCCATACCTATGTCGGAGTGGTTACAATTTGTTTACGAAAAAAATATCCCCAAATAAGAATGTGGTAGTTAAATATTGCACAGGAAAGCCCTTTGATGTAGACCATGCTAATTTGTCATGCTCAAGGCACCATTATATCAAACATGCCCACGCAGGCCCGCTGTGGGTTCACTGTGGGCAGGACATGCCCGCACTAAACCCCAAGTGGGCCCCATGTGGGTTAGCCCATGCAAGGCCCGCAGCAGTTTTGGCCTTCGGGCCCACAATTGGGCCGCCCACAAAAAACCCACATGGGCCCCTTGTGGGCAAACCCATTTGGGACCCGCACTAGTTTTGTCCATTGGGGTTATAATGTGGAATTTCTGCGGGCAAGCCTAAAAATGGGCTGCCTACAGAAAACCTGCATGGGTTACTATAATGTTTGTATACATTACTATAATGTTTGTTTTGTTAATAATTGTTGTTTTGTTGTTGTTGCTTTGTTGTGATTGTTGTTGTTATTGTCTGATGATTTCTTAGTCATTTATATTATTAATCGTTAAATATAATAATTGTTTGTAGTTTAGAGAGAGCTTTAGGACTACATGGAAAACCAGCTTTTTCAGTTACAAAGACATATTTTTGAATTTACATGTAATCTTTAAAAAAATTATCTTAATTCCTTGCTTTTGATATTTTCTCACACTCAAATCACACTGTCCTTACAGGTAATGTGAGCAAAATCTGTATAAATATATATAATTTATATATGTATAAATAAATAATCTATATATTATAAATATCCATATAATACAGATTTAATGAAGCTGTGCTTTAATGAAAGTCTATGACACAGTATTTTCAGTCTGGCCTCTGGCAAGTGTACACTTTAAGCTAGTAAACATCTCTTGCTTTTCATTACTTTTTTATAAGAAAGTGTTATGTTTGTTTTTAAAGTTATGTGACATTATTTATTTAACTCTAACTCTCTAATTCAAGCCTAAGTGACCCTGCCTGTGAAAACCCAGCTGAAGTAATTTTTTGTGATTTACTGTTTTTTACTGTTTTTTCTAAATAATGTAAAGAACATTCTGTGAAAATATATCATAGTGATATAACATATCATAGTTAAATTATTAGGTAAGATCAAACTTTGATGCTGTCACATTTTCCCCAGCACCTCCCTCTCCCACCAGATCTGTTATTTTCAGCCTTCTGCCCTGCCTTCACTGGTCCCTCTCAGCCTCTCAGCTCATCTTCAGTCTGCGCCATCTGGACGCTCTGATTCGCCTCGGGCCTTCCAGGTCCCAGCTCTTCCTAGACGCGAGGATCCCCTGTCTCCACCTCCAGCCTCTGAGTCCTGGACTCCACCTCAGCCCTTCGACCCTTCAGCTCTGGGTCCTGCCCCCTGCTCCTGGCTCCTCCCACCTTCGACTCCATCCTGGTCTGATTCCTGCTCCTGGCTCCTCCCAACTTCAACTTCACCCTGGCCTGATAAATTGTTTTTTCTGCCCCTCTTCTTTTCACCATCCCTCCTCTGTTTGTCCATTTGTGGGAGGGGGATACTGTCACAGTTTCCCCAGCACCTCCCCATGGACTATTGAACATCTCCCATAATGCATTGCACTTCACCTGCCGCCAACTTTAATCACCGCCACCTGTTCCTCATCACCCCGGACTCTAACCTTTGGATGTTGTTAACCTTTGGATGTTATCTTTGCAATAAATTGTATGGTTCATCTATAGGCACTCATGTCAAAAATTTATAGAATTCCATTTGATTGATCAACGCGAGCGGAAAGAAGATGGATGGATGGATGATCAACGCATTTTTTTTATAACTTTTTCACGATTTCAATACTGCACATGCAAAATATATTTTAAGCTGTATCTTTGTCAAACCTTTGTTGATTGACATGACACTTAACAAATGTCATCACAATATAATCTTGAAGGCCCACTGTTAATGCTGGTTAAAACTGGTTAAAACTTATAACCAATTTAATAATGCCACCGGCCTGCACCATAGGTGCAAAGCCCTGTTGAATCTTGTTATTCTCAGGTAAAATACGGCATGCCATAGGGATCAGTTCTTGGTCCTATTGTTTTCGCATTATATATGCTTCCCCTCTGAGATATAATCAAGAAACACGACATCAACTTCCATTGCTATGCTGACAAAACCCAGCTTTACATTTCCTCAGAACCTGGCAAAACCCATCGTTTTTCTAGGCTAATAGACTCTATCAACGATATTAGAAACAACTTCCTTCTACTTAACTCCAATAAGACAAAGGTTTTGATTATTGAATCGAATAGCTCCAAACAAGACACGATAGCCCACAACATCTCTATAGAAGGTTGCACCATCTTCCGCACTCAAGAAACTAGGTGTGATGCTAGAAAAGAACCTGTCTGTAACGAATGGGGCTGGTAACCATTCATCCAGCCACCAGAGGGAGCCTTCTCCCGAATACTGACTATCTGTTCCTCGTTGGTTACTTCCTGTTTGGTTCACTATTTAGACCATGCTATTCCTGTTTAGCACTGCGAAGTACTGCCAGTTCCCACTGCCTTACCGAGTGTTATTTCTTATTGATTTGCATTACTGTTATGACCATTGTGCCTGCTTTATTTGACTACCGCCCTTTGGATTACTGATTCTGCCTTGTTTGCCTGGTTGGACTGTTTACTTTTGTGTATGATACTTGCCTGTCTCTCCGACCACAATACAGCCTAGTGATTTGGATTTGTTTGCTGAACTTTAATAAACTTCATGCACTTGGATCCTACACTGCCTCCATGTCGTCACCAACGCAGCCTTCACACTGTCTTTTGATGGTCACATTTCAATGTGTGTCATACCGCATTCTTCCACCTTAGAAACATTTCAAAGATGTGCCACATACTTTCTGTCTCAGATGCTGAGAAGCTAGTCCACGCTTTTATGACCTCAAGAATTGACTACTGTAATTCATTACTGGGGGGGTGTCATGCAAAGCAAATAAATAAGCTTCAGCTGGTTCAAAATGCAGCTGCTAGAGTGCTTACTAGATCAAAGAAGTATGACCACATAAGCCCAATTATTTATATAATTACAATCAATCGCGAACATTGTGCTCGCAAAATAGTGGTCTGTTAATAATTCCAAGGATATCAAAAAAATCTAAAGGTGGTAGATCTTTCTCCTGGAAACTCTGGAATGACCTTCCCAGCAACGTCCGGGACACAATTGAGCGGTTTAAATCTAAACTAAAGACTCTCTTTAGCCACGCATTCACCTAATTCAGAGCCTAACTCATGTAGGCCGCGCTAACCGGAACCGAGCACACATACACCAATTTTACTGTATGGCTTTAACATTCAAGTTCATTCAACATTCAAGTTGATTTGTATATCACTTTAACAAAGTAGCACTGTTTCAAAGCAGCTTTACAGCAGAATAAACAGAATGACAAGCTGGGAAATATAAAAGCTAGTATATATATATATATATATATATACAGTCAAGCCCGACATTATTCATATCCCTGGCAAATTCTGACAAATTCAGCACGATAACGACCCAAAACACACAGCAAAAGTGGTGAAGAAATGGTTAGCAGACAAAAACATTAACGTTTTGCAGTGGCCCAGCCAGAGTCCTGGCTTAAATCCAATTGAGAATCTGTGGAGGGAGCTAAAGATCAGGGTGATGGCAAGGAGACCCTCCAACCTGAAAGAGTTGGAGCTCTTCGCTAAAGATCAATGGGCAAACATACCAGTGGGGACATGCAAAAAGCTGGTCAGCAATTATAGGATGCGTTTGATTGCTGTAATAGCCAATAAATGCTTTTCTACTGATTATTGAGAAGGGTATGAATAATTTTGGACATGCCACTTTTTGTTCAAATGTAAATAAAAGATGAGTAATATTTTTTTCCACAATGATGCCTCTTGTACATCGTCTTATCTTCTGGGAGACGCCTGTGTTATTTCTAATCAAGAAAAAACTTGCTGGTTGAATAAAAGTAACTTTAAGTCAGAATTTGCCAGGGGTATGAATAATTTCGGGATTGACTGTATATATGGAGAAAAATCCTCTGACGCGTCACAGCTGCAGTCAGTAATTTGAGAAAAATTATTTGATTTAAAGTGTTGTACTAAATTTACTAAAGCCATGTAGGTCTAAGTTTTGAGTTGATCTGGATTATTAGTTGTGATTGAATTTAACAATGTGTTAGCTTACAGCTAATATGGCCGATATTAAGCACTGCATTTTTGACATGCTCGAAAAGTCATGGAACTTTGCACATATCTCAAGCGTGGTGAAAATGTACATGTGGTATATGTTTGAGCATTAGGCATGGACAAATGATTCTATAGCGCCACCTACAAAAGTTCAGCGAAGCGGCCCTTGCATTGTGTTTTACGTACATGCATGAAATTCGCTGGGTTTATGTATCACCCCAAGACAAACAAAAAAGTTCCAGTGTACCAAGCCCTAAACCCTACAGGAAGTCAGCTATTTTTAATTTTCTTCGCAATATTTGGCCAGTCTTTGGCTTTTCCAGGCGCACAAACTTCTCCTAGAGTTTTCATCAGATCAACATCATATTTGGTCAGTGTCATCTTAAGGCCTTTGCTATACTAAAGAAGAGTTTGACTTTTCGTTGATGCACGTGTCCGTGGCGGCCTGCCAAATTTC
Organism: Beaufortia kweichowensis; assembly: GCA_019155185.1. Lineage (NCBI taxonomy): Eukaryota > Metazoa > Chordata > Actinopteri > Cypriniformes > Gastromyzontidae > Beaufortia > Beaufortia kweichowensis. The sequence continues at coordinate 19,654,854 of CM032794.1, read as the reverse complement.
GATGTTTTGCCATTAAATAGGAAGTTGTTGTTATTTAGGCATACAATGTCCAAATGGCCCCAAACTTCACATGTTTGATAACAGTCCTGTCCAGAACACATCGACATGCCAGTATTTATTTATAGTTATAGCGCCACCTGTTGGCAGCAGGAAATGACATGCATCATATTGTGATAAGCTAATCGCAGAAATTTAACCAAATCAACATCATATTTTGTCAGGCTAATCTAAAGTCGTATGAGATGTGAAATTGTGAAGATCTTGACTTTTCGTTAAAGGGCATGTCCAGGGCGGCCTGACAAAGTTTTTTTTTTTCTTGCAAGAAAATGTTGTTGTAACTCAGGCAAACAATGTCTAATCTGCCCCAAACTTCACAGGTTTAATAAAGGTCATGGCCTGAAAACATCTATACGACAATATTCAGCAACAGTCATAGCGCCACCTGCTGGCAACAGGAAATGTCATGTTTTACACAGTAATTTACTAATACCAGGCAAACAATGTCTGAAATGCCCTTAGCTTCACAGGTTTGATAAGGGTCATGGCCTGAAAACATCTATATGACAGTATTCAGCAACAGTCATAGCGCCACCTGCTGGCAACTGGAAATGTCATGTTTTACACAATAATTTACTAATACCAAGCAAACAATGTCTGAAATGCTCTTAGGCTCACAGGTTGATAAGGGTCATGACCTGAAAACATCTACATGACAATATTCAGCTACAGTGATAGCGCCACCAGCTGGTAACACCAAAAAACAGGAAGTTTTTGTAACTCAGGCATACAATGTTCAACCTGCCCATAACTTCACATGTTTAAATCCCTCTACAAGACTTCTACAAGACAATATTTAGTAAAAGTCATAGCACCTCCTGCTGGCAACAGGGAATGGCATGCATTTAACAGAAATTATCTCCGAGAAACAAAGTAAAATATGCCATCAAGTAACAAATGTGCTAGAAACATCCAATCTGCCCTTTTGATAAAAGTCCTGGCTTTGAATACATCCAATGGCCATTATTCAATTATAGTCAAAATGCTACTTGCTGGCAGCAGGAATTGTTGCGTGTATAAATGACTTTGACATATTCCCCACTAATTTACCGTCCGAAATGCATATTACTCCACGTGCACTGGTTTCATCAAGGCATTGGGTGGCGGTGCCCTGGGTGCGAGGGCCCTTTCATCGCTGCTTGCAGCTTTAATTGTTAGGGCCCAAGCACTGAGGTGCAGGAGCCCTATTGTAAATGACCATTAATTCCCCCAATCACTGACGTGAGATGTCACCTTTACCTCTGGCCATAGAGGGCAGTGTTGCTATAGAATACTTGTGAAAGGCTTTCACAAGAAAGGACTTTATTATGGAACTTGAGCCAAATGTTACTAAAAACTCTTTTTATTTGTTTGTTTTGGTTGACTAATAATTCTTGCTGCATACTTAATGTGGACATTGTATTCTTATTTGTTTTACAAACGTGTTTAATTTTTTTACCACACATGCCTTTATTTTGAAGTCTGGAAAAGGGAAGTGCAGCGGCACTCTGTTTGTACATTGCATCTATGTGAAGCATCATTAACATTACCAGAGAAGGAAGATGAGCTTTTGGGTACAGACTGTACAAATGTTTGTTTAAAAGGTTTCTTTCTACATCTTAGCTCCTGGCTGAAGGGCACAAGGTACCGTTTTAATTTTATGTTGTGTGGTAAACTTTGAAGGACTTTGAAGTGTTTATTTTATCGATCTCCTCTGAAACCGTTAACTGACGTTTAACAGGTCGTTAACATATAATGCAGGTTTAGAATATCAGTGATGACCATTTAATTTGCTAACGTTGTTATGCACAGTGTAGTATTGCCTCGTGTTTCTCTTGATTTGCACTCCAGATAGATTGTTTACAGTAAATCAGCACTTTATTTGGCAATTTTATATATTTTATGTTTTTCTCTCTAAATTGAGATTGTCAGTTTTACCACAATTAATTGTTAACGCAGGTGTTTAATGTAGTTAACATTGCACTCTAAAAGGAGATTGTTCTAATTATTAATTGCAAACGTGTATTCATTAGTTTATAGGTTTATGGATATTTGTATACAATTTGCAGGCAGATGTCTAATGATTGTTTGTTTGTCTGTTTTTGTTTTATTCAGCTCTTACGACGTTTTTGGAAATTAAATTCTTTATAAACATCAGTTCCTGAGAGTAAATTGCATCTGTTCAGCCTGGAATGCTACACCTATTGTATCTGCTCCGTTTATTCTTCTTCTTCTCCGTAAAGAATCACAGTTTTGAGGGCCTAAACATGCTTGAAAAGTCATGGAACTTTGCACACGCTTTTGATAAAGGTCATGGTCTGAAAACATCTACATGACAATATTCAGCTACAGTCATAGTGCCACCTGCCGGCAACAGGAAATATTATGTTTTACACAGTAATTTACTAATACCAGGGAAACAATGTCTGAAATGCCCTTAGCTTCACAGTTTTGATAAGAGTTATGACCTGAAAACATCCACATGACAATATTCAGCTACAGTCACAGCGCCACCAGCTGTTAACATCACAAAACCTGCCCTAAACTTCACATGTTTGAAAAACCTTGCCTGAAGACGTCTTCAAGAAAATATTTTGTAAAAGTCATAGTGCCACCTGCTGGCAACAGGAAATGGCATGCATTTAACTTAAATTGTCTCCGAGAAACATATTAAAATATGCCATCAAGTGAGAAATGTGCTAGAAACATTCCATCTGCCCCGAACGTCACATGTCTGATAAACGTCCTGGCATTAAATACATTGAATGGCCAATATTCAGTTAAAGTGATAGTGCTCATTGCGGGCAGCAGGAATTGTTGCGTGTATAAACGACTTTGACACATTCCCCACGTTTTACCGGCTGAAATGCATAATGCTCAACGTGCACTAGTTTCATCATGGCATTGGGTGGTGGTGCTACGGGTGTGAGGATGCTTTCATCGCTGCTTGCAGCTTTAATTTTCTTAATATTCTTCTTCATCTTCCGCTATATAAGCCCATAGAATCGTATGGTAAAAAGTTGTGAAATTTGGCACACACTTAGAGATAAAAATTGCCTATAACTTTTGAATGCTTTTGTCCAAAATCATAAAATTGGACTCAATGGATTCCTTGAGACATGTTGAGTCGAAAGATACCCAATGTTCCTCGATCAGCCATATTAGGCATCGGCCATTTAGAATTTTTCCAAAAAATGCAATATTTGTCACAATTTCACTCAGCACCTCCCTCTGGACTCAATTTCCCATAATCCATTTCACCCCGCTCACCTGTTCCCCATCACCTGCACTCAGCCCCGCAACCAGCTTCACCTGTTTCCCTTTGATTATGGACTCATTACCTGTGTTATTTAAAGCCTGTCTTTTGTTCAGTTTTGGTCTGGTGTTGTTGTTGTTACTTTGAACGTGTTGTTATTTTTTGATTGTGTGCTGTGCATTGTTTTTCTGCCAGTGATTCCCCCTCTGAAGTGAGGTCTGTACCTGTTCTTGCATTTCCACTGATGAAGTTCAGTAAAAGATTTGAATCTGAAATTCCCTCTCTGAAGTGAGGTCTGTACCTGTTCTTGTATTTCCACTGATGAAGTTCAGTAAAAGATTTGAATCTGAAATTCCCTCTCTGAAGTGAGGTCTGTACCTGTTTTTGTATTTCCACTGATGAAGTTCAGTAAAAGATTTGAATCTGAATTCAAGTGTTCTGCCTTGTCTGACACTATTAAACAATATTAACACTATTAACACTAAAAACTTTTTTCCTCTGATTCCTTGGCTCAAATCAAATCCACTATATGACCTAATTTTCCGTCATAACATTTTTACCGCCATTTTAAAATTTTCGAAAAACTTTTTGGAACTCCTCCTACAGTTTTAATCCAAAATGCACGAAACTTGGTATGTACCATGTAAATAAAGTGCTGAAAAAAGTTATGGAATTTATGTTGATTGACTAATCCATTCTCGTATACGCCGTTAACGAATTTGATGGCGAGCACGCCAAAATGGGTGAAAGACTATATCTTCGTAATGCTTTGTATTGACACAAAACTTGGTATGACTCATTAGGTAGAGAAGGAGAAACATTTTGCTCTAATACTGCAATAGAAGGTTAATATCTGTAATTCTCAAGTAAACCAAGTCGAAAAGTAATTAATACAGACATACTAGACTGTAACACTGTGCCTCCTGGATTTCAGAAAGCCATACTTCAGTCTGCAAAGAAGCAGTCTGGTGTATTTGATTAGAGTTCGCGCTAACCTTTGCAGGACAGTCAATCTCCAGTAGCAGGGTTGGGCACCCCCTGTTTTTGTGGTTTAATTAAACAATGTAGTGGGTTTAAACAAGACCACAGACATAAATGTCTGGTTTGCACTTCGTAAAGCCTGAAATGCTTTCTCTGTGTCCTCATCTGCCTTATTCTCCTGCTGATCATTCATCCTCCTGCAGGCTTTCCCCATGGCCTGAATTTTCTTCTTCTCCATCCGAACCCTCAGGCCTTCACATTTGAGCTTTGTCCAGCCTGAAGCTCTACCTGCAGCTCTAGCCTCACTTTCCAGCCTGTCCATCGCTCGTAGCGCCTCTTCAAACTGGGCTCGAAGCATCTGGGGAAGAGGTGCAGGAGATAAAAAAAGGTCAAGAGGAATCTAAGGCACACCAAGAAAAAAGCTGAGGAAGAGAGGAGAATGAGAGGGGGAGGATAAGGATGAATAAAATGGATGAAAGAAATGTAAAACAGGAGAAACCGGCACATTATGAAGATGTTGGGTTGAAAATAGAACGTGGGAGATGGAAAGGTAAAGAAAACACAAGGATACAGTGGGTCTAAGGGAGGAAGTGAAAGAAAAGGATAAATGATTATTGTTGGCAGGGCAACTGTACTTGGCTTTTGAAAAGCAGGGTTTGGCTGCTGCCTCTTTTTCCTGGAGAGCAATTACATAGACTTCAGTTCAGCATTCAACACAATCATTTGTCAACACCTGATTGGAAAGCTGAACCCGCTGGGCTTGAACACCTCCCTCTGTAACTGGATTCTGGACTTCCTGACTGGGGGACCTCAGTCAGTCCGGATCGGGAACAGCGTCTCCAAGACCACCACACTGAGCACTGGGGCCCCCCAGGGCCTGCTGTTCACTCTGCTGACTAACAACTGTGTAGCAATGCACGGCTCACATCATAAAGTTTGCTAATGACACGACCTTGGTAGGTCTCATCAGCAAGAACGGCGAGTCAGTATACAGAGAGGAGGTGCAGCGGCTTACAGACTGATGCAGAACCAACAACCTGTCTCTGAATGTAGACAAAACTAAAGAGATGGTTGCTGATTTCAAAAGACCACTCTCCACTGAACATCGGCGGCTCCTCTGTGGTGATTGTCAAGAGCACCACGTTTCTTGGTTTTTACCTGGCGGAGAACCTCACCTGGTTGCTCAACACCAGTTCCATAACTAAGAAAGACCAACAGTGTCTCTACTTTCAGCGTAGGCTCAGGAAAGACTTGAGTCTTGAGACATACGAAATTACACCCTATTACAAAAGCTCTACTAATTTGCAAAGCTCTGACTGCTACTAGCGTTGGAGTAGCATTAAATCATTAAATCTACCACTAGGATGCAGCAAGGAAGAAACCTAAGGATTAGATTGCTGCTTGACAGAAAATACGTTGAATTAGAAACAGATAGCACACAAACTCAAAGTTTTAATCAAGTAAAAATAAAAAAATATCTCCAGACTGCTTCTTTGGAAACTGAAGTATGGCTTTCTGAAATCTAGGAGGCACAGTGTTACAGTCTAGTATGTCTGTATCAATTACTTTTCGACAGTTCACTTGAGGATTCTTTTAGTGTTCAGAGGTGACCACAGACACAACTGTTCCCCTAATACTGCAAAAGCAAGGGCCAGTGGTGTAACAGATGGTAACAAATTACATATGCTATAGTTTTTTAACTAATAATATTAATAACTAATGTAAGTAGTAATAAAAAAAAATTGTTTCTTAAATTAATGCCAGACTTTTTCTGTCATTCAGAACACTTTATCGTGCGTTGCGATCAAAGTAAACATAAAAAATAGAATAAAATTAAAATATTACTGAGGAAGTGTCTCAAACCGCAAAAAAGATCACTTGGATATCTCAATTGTTTCTGCTAGTCTAGACAGCAATGATATTAGATGGAGAGCATGAAAAGAATGGGAACAATGATTAAAGTTCATTTTAATTTTGTTTATATTGTGTTTTCTCTTTTTTGACTAAGAAATCACACTGAAAATACAAGTGTAGGGACGCGACTTATGTAGGCATATGTTAAAGGGTGTTGAGTGATAGATACTGGCATTAAATTATTTATGATATTATCATATGTAAACACAATATTAATAATCAGGATTATAATTAATGTAACACCTGGTTCTCAGACATTTCTTCTTACAGGGGCCACTACAATTTTACCTGTGAGTTTCAAAAGAGATACCAATAAGTGGTCTCAAAATATGATTTGCCAGGATACCAAAGTACCAGTAAAGCACTGATGTAAGAACGAGCCTTCTGAATAAATGACAGGTGTTTCTTCATTTAGTTTTTCATAATAACATCTCTCTTCTTCTGTTACCTTCATCTGTATGTATGTATGTAGAGCTGTTTAGCAACAATTGTAAATAGTGCTAGGAAAAAACATAATTGAACTGAATTAAATAAAAAGTAAAATATTTCAGTGTGAACTTAAATTAATATTAAAAATGTCAAATTATCAGAGCTATACTATCCATGTTTTATTTATGCTTTTGGCATCCAAAGTGACTTACAGTACAGTGCATTCAAGGTAAATATTGTATGAATTTGTATGGAATGGAACATACAACCTTAGTTCTCTAGCTCTACAGATTGAGATACAGAAACACTATTTGGCTATTTCAAGCAAAAATGGAAAAGAAAATGAAATCTTTTCATTTTTACAGTGACAGCGCACCCTCCCTGTCAAATTGAAATATAATATGCAATTAGTGATTTGACATTTCATTTTCACTGACATCTGGAGACAAGACTGCCAAAATTAAAATGAAAAAACAAATGTGAAGAAGAAACTGCAAATATATTTTTTGCAAAGATTTTTATTAGTGTTCACGCCTTAATAGTGACACAATTGAAATTAAAATGTAAATTATGCTTTTCTTTTAATTTTAATTTCACAGTTTTCATTTTTTTCAAAGCCAACTTGTATGCAAATAATATGTTAACTAGTGGGTGTGGTTTACTCAGGTAGCAGAGGGCTAGGGTAATGTCTGAACATAAGAAGAGTGTCTGAGTGCATCGCATGATAATGATAACGCTGATCATGGCGAAATCAGTAAAAACTAACTGTTACTGGAGGCGGCTGCTGCTCTAGGGCATCAGAAGCAGACAATCCAAGAAGCAGGCAGGATTTACATTCCATAACATACTGATCTACTATTTAAACTTCTTCTTCTTCTAAGCCAAATTTTAGACTGTATCTCCTCTTACAGTTTTCAAGCTACATCCACCAAACTTTCAAGGTGGTCTGACTTTTTTAGGCAATTGGGCGCACAATAGGGCGGGGGAAAATTTGGGCGAAAAATCCCATAGACTTAACATTGCGTCAAAATTTTGACGGGTCATAGCTCTGAGTGAGGATTTCGTAGAAACATGTGGGTTACCACATGTAATGAGGCTGGCAGACTCTGTAAGAACATACCTCACAATGGGGTGTAAGTTGTACCCCTGGGGTGTAAGAGCCACCCAAAATGTTCCATGGACTTATAATGGCCCATATACTGCCATTATAAACAGGCCCAGATGTATTATCTTTACATCAGAGTGTCACAGAACCCATAGACACATATATAATAACTAGATGCGACATTGGCTGCTTCTGTCCGTTGATGCGATATGTCAATGCGCCCGCCATATTGGCTAGGGCATGAGTCCCCTTGAATCAAGTGCAACTAAACGTTAGAGCTGCAATTATTATTATTATTATTTTTTTAAGATTAAAAATAAACCGTTTCTATTTATCAACTGATATCAGTGCTTTATGATCTTCCTGATATCCAAAACAATCTCCAGTTACGTAAAATTGCGATAGTATGACAAGATAGTTAGAAAATAACTGATGGATCCTCTCTGGTACAACAACAGTGCATTAAATATATTTGTAATATAGTATAAATATGAAATAGCAAATAATATGTACAGTAGTATAACTATATGAATAACTATGGACAACAGTCAAAAAAGTAAATCATAAATAAATCAATTGCCGAACAACAATAACAATAAAATAAATACTGTGAGTAGTATCATAATGTAATGTCATAATAGATTGATAATAGTAATATGTATATTGCATGTATAATAATAATAATAATAATGATACATTAGAACTAGTAGGTTGGCATACTCGATTTTGAGAGAAAAACTGCAGTATAAACGAATTATCTCAGTTACTCGCAATTTATTTTATAATAGAAAATATGACAAAAGCTGAAACTATTTCTGAAAGAATTTAAAAACTTTCTGAAGTCTCGACTCACAGCTAGCTATTAATAGTCTGACTCCTACTGGCATAGTGTCAACAAAATGTTTTAATGACCAAATACAAACAAAAATAACTTTTTAGTCTTACATGTGAAAGTTAATTTCTGTTTACTGCTTTAAATTGTGCGGCGGCTTGCCCCAAGCAGCACACGAAACAGGCATTTTTCTCCAGTACAGTAATGAGAGTTATGGAAACATTGACCTAGCTAAGATGGGGGGTGGCGTTGGCGTACAATCCAGAGGCAAATGTAGAGTCTTGTTATTTTATATATGTCTGTGATAGAACCATATTGAAACATGCTAGCTTTATGCTGTATCATGTTAGCCTTATGCTATATCATGTTAGCTTTATGTTAAAACATGCTAGAATAATGTTAAAGCATGCTAGCTAAATGTTAAAACATGTTAGTTTCGTAGTAAAACATATTAGCATCATGCTAAATCGTGCTAGCCTTATATTAAAACATGTTAACATCATGTTAAAATATGCTAGCTTTATGCTAAGTCAAGTTAGCATTGTGGTAATAAATGCTAGCCTCATGTTAAAACGTGCCAGCTTCATGCTAAAACATGTTAAATGTTAAATCATGTTAAAATGTGTTAGTTTAATGTTAAAACATGTTAGCTTCATGCTAAAATATGCTGACTTAATGTTAAATCAAGTTAACATCATACTAAAACATGTTAACACCATGGTAAAACATGTTAGCAGCATGATAAATCATGCTAGTGTTATGCTAAAACATTTTATCTTAATGCTAAAACATGTTAGCTTTATGCTAAAACATGCTAATTTCATGTTTAAACGTGTTAGCTTTATGTTAAAACATGTTATTAGTTTAGTTTAGTTTTCAGGCTAGGCTTTGTCAAGCCAACATAAAGTTTGTCTTCAAACTTTACTCTCTGGTTACTATAGCTATATTTTAACATTTGCCTAATTAAACGAAAATACTTATTTGTTCTAAGCCTTAAAAGCAACAACTTCAGAGGAATAATCTTTCTCTAGTCAAGTACTTGAGAACCAAGATGGCTGCTCCCCAGTGTTCTGCTGCGGCCAAGATGGCCGCTCCCCAGTGTTCTGCCGCGGCCAGGATGGCCGCTCCCGAGTGTTCTGCCGCGGCCAGGATGGCCGCTCCCGAGAGTTCTGTCTTCCGCCAGCTCAAGATGGCCGACCCAGAGCCCCATGTCCCGGCCAAGATGGCCGACCCAGAGCCCCATGTCCCGGCCAAGATGGCCGATCAAGAGTTCCCAGACTCCGCCCTAGAGTTCCCAGACTCCGCCCTAGAGTTCCCAGACTCCGCCCTAGAGTTACCAGACTCCGACCTAGAGTTCCCAGACTCCGCCCTAGAGTTCCCAGACTCAGCCCCCGCTAATGTGGTCGCCCCCTCCAAATATTTTCTCATGTCATCTCAAGAGATCTCTACCCTATATCCCCTTAGTTCAGTGACTACTAGCAAGCTTAGTTCTCTACCTGTGGGAGTGTCTAGTCAGCCCTCAAGTGACACCAGTGTGTCTTTGTCCAGCGCTCCAAGTCAGTCAAGTACAATGTTTGCAACTTCTAGTTATGTCCCAGTGCAGACAGGAAGTAGCGATGGGGATCTCTCTTTTCCCAAGCCTCAGGGTACCTTTGCTCAGTTTGCTCCTGTTACAAAGTATGTAAATGTTGTAGTAACTTCACCCCAAGATGTTTTTACCCGATCTGGGAGCAATCAGGGTTTATATAGACCAGTTGCTCTAGTTGTTGCGTCACCCCAAATGGGACCTTCCAGTCAGTTTGCATCCTCCCAGAGAGAGGAAGTAGTGCTTATAGTGGTACCCTTGCCCAATCTCAAGTCGGCTCTAGGAAATGTGTTTTTGAAGACTCTAGTAGTTTCCGTGGCCCTGTCCAGTCTCAAGGCACCTTTAGCCAGTTTGCTCCTGAATCTCCTTCCAAGTTTAGTTCCTCACAGCTAGTTTCTAGTCAGTCCACAAGTGATCCAGGTTTATTTAGCCAGTACTCTCCAGCTACACTGATGGGGCCTCAAATGGGCACATCAGCTCAATGTATGTCCTCCTTTCAGGGAAAAGGGAGTGCTCGCAGTGGTTATTTGCCCCAGCCTCAGTCTGGTTCTAGTAAACCCATCTCACCTCAGGCTGTTTTCACACAGCAAACTAGTGTTGCAAGCTCTCCGGGCAGTTCTAGCACTACTTTAGCAGACGTTAGTCACTTTGCCTCTCAGGCCAAGAGTAGCTCTTACAGTGGGTCTTCACAAAAACTTAGTGCTTCCAGTCAGCCTGCCAGCAGGTCTCGTATACATGCAAAGCTTTTGTCTTCGGCTGGAAGACTCTCCAGCCAGAGCGCTAGCAGTCAGGCTTTCCAAAGCCAGCATGCAGCAGCTCTGGGCAGTTCTAGACCACCAGTGACAGGAAGTTCTAGTCAGTTGGTTTCTGCACAAGGAGGTAATGGAACTCTTGGTGATTTGTCCCTACAGTCTCAAAGTATCTCAAGTCAGTATACCCCTGCATTTTCTACTCTTGTTTCCTTGCCTGCAGCTGTTTCTAGCCAGCCCACTGGCAGTAAGGCATCCCAGAATTTGTATGCTTCTGGCTCCCAAGGGGGCTTTAGTCAGTTAGCCATTTCTTATACCTCTGGTCTGGCACAGGGTACAAGTGGTCTTCCTAGCACTTCATATATGCAGTCTCAACGCAGCCCCAGTCGACTTAACCTTGGTTCTTCTCAGTTGAGCGCAGTGGCCTCACCCCAGACTAGTCGTTATAGTCAAGCGGCTGAAACTCTGTCCCAAAGCCAAATTCCTCAAAGATGGCATCCTTCCGTCTCTAGTTTGTGTCTAGGTAGTCAGACCTCTGGTGCAGCTGTATCTCAAAGCAGGTTTTCCCCTCAAAGTGCCCCAGCTCCTAGTAATCTCTCCACTTTGGGCTGTCCGGGGACTGTTTGCTCCTAGGGAACCATCTCCAAGGTCATCTGTCTCTAGTTTGTTGCTAGGTAGCCGTCTCCTCTGGGCCCCCAGTTCCCGGCGTCTCTGAGTCCCCAGTTCCCGGCGCCTCTGAGTCCCCAGTTCCCAGCACCTCTGAGTCCCCAGAGCGGCCGCAGCCTGTCCCAGAGCGGCCGCAGCCTGTCCCAGAGCGGCCGCATACAGAGCCCGAAACTCCAGAGCCAGAGCCCGAGCCTCCAGAGCCAAAGCCCGAGCCTCCAGAGCCAAAGCGCAAGCCTCCAGAGCCTGACCCCGGGCCTCCTGACCCCGAGCATCCACCCAGCCTCCCTCTCCCCCCTCCGTGGGTCTTGTGGCGCGAGGACGCGCCTTCCGGGGGGAGGGGGTACTGTCACGATTCCACTCTGCACCTCCCTCTGGACTCAATTACCCACACTCCTTTGCATCCCGCTCACCTGTTCCCCATCACTGGCACTCAACCCCATTTATTTGTACCGTCTGTTTTGTTATTATGTTAGTTTAATTGTTTGTATTATTTAAGCCCTGCCTTTTGTTCTGTTAGTTGTCCGGTATTGTTGTTATGTGGATGTGTTTTGTTGGACCTTCCGTCAGTCAGCCGTGCATGTCTAGTTTACCTGTTAATTCCCTCTGAAGTGAGGTCTGTATCTGTTTGTTATTCCACTGATGAAGTTCAGTAAAGGATTTGATTCTAACTCTCTCGTGTTCTGCCTTGTCTGACGCACGGTAACAAAAGGCCAGTAGCATACACTATGGTGGTAAATGCCAGAGTCATAAGTGTGGTTGTATGGAGGTGGCACTGATTATCAGTGTTGTCTGATAAAACGCAAGAGAAGAAAAGACGCGCCCTGACTGAACGCATTATCAGTGGGAGATGTAGTTTACACCAGAATCATACAGATGTAAGTTTCTTGGATGAATAAATAAAGAAGAAAACTTGTTTCTGAGGAGAAATTGATCGATAAACGCTCATGCCGAAGTTTATTTATTATGTAATACGCAAAGAAAATGTTACCATCATACAGCAAACCTGTACTTCACAACAGTTTCCAGGGCATTGATGACACTCCTGGGGAACAGAGTGTCCGAATTTACTCACTCGATTTTATTCATTTTCTCAAATGGATATACTTTAGATGGTGTATTATTTAAACACTTTTGCATTCTCCACCAAAAGAAGTAAGAATTATAATGAGCTTTGCTCAAAGATAATTGTTAAAATATTCTCCACCATCCCCTCTGTAGGGGAAACAAATATTACCCCAACGGGGAAATATTTATTATTGATTATGATAGATTCTAAGTATTCGGATGAAATCACATCTGTTATCCATTTAATTCACTAGACTAAACAAATACTATCCTAAACTAAACACACATACATACACACATGCATACAGTTTAGCATTAGAAGAAGTTGAAAACGAGAGAAGAATAAAATATGAATTCATGGCAGCATTTGATATACAAGCAGATGAATAGCCTGAACAAACCATCAGTTTCCTATTTGTGTAGCACCTTTGTAAAAAGAATTAATGATGCTCTATGCATCCATTAATAAGACTAAGTATGATACTTGCATGTCTTGCCCATCAAAAGGAAGTGTCCTGATTCAGTTGGTCGAGGCTCCAGTTGATCTTGGCTGAAAGTTGTAGTGATGAGAGAGAGAACCAATGTGAGGCGGAGGGTCTTTGAGAGATGGAAAGACAAGGCCACAGCCTGGCACAAACTTAGTGGTCTGGTGCAGTCTTCCTCTAGCTCATCATCAAAGGACCCTAAAAGGGCTAAAACCCCAAGGGCACTTAGAAGGACCCAGTTGACGTGGAGCACGCAGAGAAAGGGGCAGAAAGAGAAGAGCGCCAAAAAGGGAAGAGGGCGAAGAAAAGAGTGCAGTGATCTTTAAACCGTGAAGATGTCACACCCCGAAGATATGAGTGATCCATTTAGAGCTTGTACTTTCTGAGGGAAAATTATCTCTCTTTTTCTTCCCAAAAAGGTATTTTAAACAAGGAAGCTGATTGGATGTTCATTGAGAAGCTTTAAAGAGTTTTATAAAACTCATATGAAAAGAGTAACTAAATTATAATGTACATTAATGTCCAGGGGATCAAAAACGCAACTCATAGATACCAAACGTGGCCTACATGTGATTATGATTAAATCAGTAATTGCAGAACATTAATTTAAACTGGTTTGGATCAAACTACAAGTAAAACATAAACAACAATGACATATTATATGGGAAAAGAAGAAATGAGCATGTATACAACTCCATTATACCATTTTAAAAGAAAGTTTCTTTGTTTGTCAAAAAGTGAATGAAAAGAGAGAGTGAATCTCTACATTCCTTTGGGTCATAAAACAGTCATACCTTGCAGCTTTAGTATGGGTTGCTATGGTCACCAGAGGTCTGTTTCTGCATCTAAGTTTGGGGGTAGTTGCAACAGACCCCCAGCGCATAGCTTTAGAGTGGGTGAGGGTATTTAGTTATATTTAAGAAATATAACCAAATATAATGTGTCTGATCTGTGTCATGCACTACAGTGGACTACTAATTGTGGGTCGTATTTTGTTCAAAATGGAAATTTTAAAGGCACAAAATGTTGAAAAGATGTAATGAAAATAATATTGATAATGATTTAGTATTTCATTATCAATATTATTTTTAAACATTTTTCCAACATTTTGTGCCATTTAAATATCAAACTGTAAAGTAAAAGTTTACTAAAATATAAAAAAGAAATATGTGAAGCTTTCCTTTTCACCCCGTTGATTGCTGAGGGATTGTCTGTGGTTTCTAAGGTGTGAATCACAGAAAGGACACACTTCATCAATACTCATTTCAATACAAACATTTCTGCCTTGATAATAATCACTCCATAAAGTTCCCGTAAAGATAAAACACAACTAATTCTCATTTTTACCCTCTGACAAATACGTATTCTCACAGGTCAGTGCTTACACGGCAAGCATTTCTCCTCTGGATAGCCCATCATCTGAAATTGAATTTATTGAAAATTGATCTGTTGTTTAAGTGGATAACACAGTTGTTCTCACCTATAAACACAAAAAAACCTAAAGAATTTTGTTGCCATGCCTTACAACTACCTGTAATTAGAATACCACTGTTACCAGTTGAGGAATGGAGGAGACTGACACACGATAATGAGGTGAAATGGGATGAGTTTACTGATAAATGTTCAAAGGTGAACGGGTTAGTAATCCAGAGTGACAGGTAAAATCCACAGGGTTAAATCAAACGGGAACAAAAACATCCACAGGTACACGATCAGGCAAAAGGAAGCTAGGAGCCAAGACGGAGCTGATGGGTCAAAGGGCCGAGGTGGAGTCCAGGACTCAGAGGCTGGAGACAGGGGATCCTCACACCTAGGATGAGCTGGGAACTCGAAGGCCCAAGGTGAATCAGAGCGCCCACATGGTGCAGAATGAAGGTGAGCTGAGGGGCTGAGAGGGACCAGTGAAGACAAACTCTGGGGTGGGCATCTTGACAGCGACAGGGACTGAAAACTCAGGGGCGGCCATACTGATCAGATGTCTGATGAGGCTCATGTTCCAGGGCGACGATCTGCTCAGTCGTGGGACTCCACTCTGGCTCTTGAGTTGCGGCAGGCTCTCCGTCTGTGATCAGCTCGGGCACTCGCTCAGTGCGGCAGGATGATGGCTGGCTGGACTCTGGGTCGGGAGTGGAGCTGACAATTCCCCTTGGCAAACGGCCAGATAAACTACATCCGCAGTTCGTCAGCACTCACTCCACAAAGTTGAGAACTCTTTCGAGGACTCTGCCGGGACAACTTAGCCTTTGTGGCGGTGTTAAGACCCACATAGTAGAAGGTACTAAGGCAGTCGTCCGGGTAGTCCATTTGCAGGGCAAGATATAAAAAGTACACTGTGTGGTCCTCGAGAAAGCGATCCCCCTGCTTAAAGATTAAAGAACCTTTAATATCTGAAGAAACTTTCTGTTTTACAAAAGATTCTTTGTTGTGGAAAAAGGACTTTAGACTAAAAAAAAAAATTCCACCCTGGCCCTCTTGGGCCGGATTTAGGAAAATGTTCTTTAGAAAACGTTAAGAATGTTCTTGGTGATATTAGGTGATATTACGGTTTTTTTTTACAAGATGTTATATAAGTCTTAGGGGTCCACAAAATGTGTCTGTGAAGTTTCAGCTCACAATACACCTCAAATCATTTTTATATAATGCTCTAAATGGCATTTCCTTAGGCTCATTAAGTATGCAAGGTTTTTGATGTGTGTAAAAAAGTGGGTTGCTGATCTCTGCCCCGTACTGGAGAGAGAGTGGAGAAAGAACACGGAGACACTGTATGTGTACGTTACTACTAATCCACTGCATCTTCAGTGGCTCAGATGTCAGGAGTAAATGAATACATTTCACTTTAGTCTTACATCAAACAGCAAAACACATGAAACTAGTTTGTTTACAAGACTCTTTTGTCACTACAGCTGCTCCGTAGTGTAACTGGTCACCTTTATCAGCATAGCACAAAAATTAAACTTAAAAAGCAAAGACAGGTCTTAAAGTGAGGTCTCCTGTGTTGTAGCCATAAGTTTTACCACTTCACCACCTGGCAGTATGTGTATGATGGGGTGGGAGTGGATACTATAATAATACAACAGTGTCCCACAGGGGGTGTGCAGTAACACAGCCTAATTAGCAACATTGAGGTAGATTTCTGAAACAATTCAAATTTGCAGGAAAATTGGGGGACTGAAATGGACAGATATACGTTTTGTAGTGCAAGTATTCAGAATTCAGAGAAAAAAATAATTTTGATTTTAGCCTACACGGTTGTGGAGATATTAACTAAAACTCGAATCTTCCTACTATAGCGCCACGAGTGTCTGACGGACGTGTGCTCATAGTGGCTGGGATTTCTGACCATCCTACGAAGTTTGGTGTTGATGCCTAGATGGTTTAAGGCTCACAACATAACATAACAATTTGACAATAAAGAATAGGATAATACACACACCAAAAAAGAGGTCTTTAGGACCATGAGTTAAGCATGTTTACTGAGTTTCGTTTCGATTGGCCTCCCTTAACCTTGTCTAATATGTGCTAAAATTTTATTGGCTAATGGCAGCCATGTTTTTAATGAACGTCCTTATAGATTATCATATCACCTCGTACAAACTCTCACGGCATGCCAATTTTTTACTTTATTGGACAAAGTGTCACTTATTTATAACCATTTTTTATGTTTTTTTATATATTATAGCCAGTTTGCCAAAGTAGGTTTTTGACAAAATTCCTGAAAAAAATAAAGTCAGGGTGGATTCGACTTGAGCCACTAAATCAGAGAAAAAAATTTCTCGCCCTTATGGTTCAAAGGTTATAAGCATAAACATAAGTCAAAGTTTAAACTAGTGGTGGCGCTAAAGAGTTTGAGCTACAGACTCCACTCAACAGCTACACTGCTGATAGTCAAAGTGGAGTTTATTGTCATTTCAGTGATATACAAGTACATAGTGAAACGAAACAACGTTTCTCCAGGACCAAATGCTACAGTACAAAAAACCCTATATACATAAAGTGCACAAAGTGCAAACAGACAGCACAAGACAGTAACGCAGACATAATACACAGTTAAGTACAAAAAACCCTATATACATAAAGTGCACAAAGTGCAAACAGACGGCACAAGACAGTAACGCAGACCAATACACAGTTCAATTCACAGTTAAATATGAAAGTGACTGTAGTGATTATGTAAAGTGACAGTGCAAATATTTAAAAAAATGAATAAATTATAAAACAGTCCAATGGCAGTAGTGTAATTTGTAATGAGTTATTTTGAGTTTAGCAGCCTAATGGCATGGGGGAAAAACTGTTGCACAGTCTGGTCGTGAGGGGCCGAATGCTTCAGTACCGTTTACCAGACGGCAGGAGGGTGAAAAGTGTGTGTGAGGGGTGTGTAGCGTCATCCACAATGCTGGTGGCTTTGCGGATGTAGCGTGAGGTGTAAATGTGATAGAGGGGAGAGAGACCCCGATGATCTTTTCAGCTGTTCTCACTATCCGCTGCAGGGTCTTGCGGTCCGAGACGGTGCAATTCCCAAACCAGGCAGTGATGCAGCTGTTCAGGATACTCTCGATTGTCCCTCTGTAGAACACGGTGAGGATGGGGGGTGGGAAATGTGCTTTCCTCAGCCTTCTCAGAAAGTACAGGCACTGCTGGGCTTTTTTTGCTGTGGAACTAGTGTTGAGCGACCAGGTGAGGTTCTCCATCAGGTGAACACCAAGAAACTTGGTGCTCTTTACGATCTCCACAGGGGAGATGTTCAACGGAGAGTGGTCTCTCTGTGCTCTTCTGAAGTTAACTACCATCTCTTTAGTTTTGTCCACGTTCAGAGACAGGTTGTTGGCTCTACACCAGTCCGTTAGGTGTTTCACCTCCTCTCTGTATGCTGACTCTGTATGCTGACTTCTTGCTGATGAGACCCACCACGGTCGTGTCATCGGCGAACTTAATGATGTGGTTCGAGCTGTGCATTGCTACACAATCGTGAGTCAGCAGAGTGAACAGCAATGGACTGAGCACGCAGCCCTGAGGGGCCCCAGTGCTCAGTGTGGTGGTGCTGGAGATGCTGTTCCCGATCCAGACTGACTGAGGTCTCCCAGTCAGGAAGTCCAGGAACCAGTTGTATAGGGAGGTGTTCAGGCCCAGCAGGTTCAGCTTTTCGTTTAGGTGCTGAGGAATGATGGTGTTGAATGCTGAACTGAAGTCAATGAAGAGCATTCGAACATATGTGTTTTTATTGTCCAGGTGGGTGAGGGCCAGATGGAGGGTGGTGTTGATGGCGTCATCTGTTGAGCGGTTGGGGCGGTAAGCGAATTTCAGGGGGTCTAATGAGGGGGGCAGCAGGGTCTTAATGTGCCTCAAGACGAGCCTCTCGAAGCACTTCATGATGACAGGTGTAAATGCAACGGGACGGTAATCGTTGAGGCAGGACACTGGAGACTTCTTTGGCACAGGGACGATGGTGGTGGCCTTGAAGCACGTTGGAACTACGGTGCTGCTCAGATATGGAGCTAAAAAAGTGCCAAAACGATTTGAATTTGAATTTTATAAATGTGAAGTTTTGCTATGGCGTAATTTCATAAATGCGTATTTTTAAATGGCAAATTTTTTGTTTTGGAATGTGTATTTTCAGTTGTATGAAATACAGATCAAGCTTTTCAAGACCAGAAAGAAATTCAGATTGCAGAAATTCAAATTGCAGAAATTAAGTATTGCAAAGTTCAGGTCGCAGAAAGTAGGTCAGGGTCAAGCTTCCGGTTTCCACAGGGAAGAGTAGAAGATCTCGGATAACCCGAAAGCTGACTCACAGTAGATGGCGGTAGTCTTGAGTTAAGATTGTGAGCCGATATTTTGGAAAAAGAAGTAGAAGAAGACTTCTGAAGAACTTTCTGGCGCAACTTCACATCAACATGAATGGAGCAGGGGTAAGTGATTTGTTCACTTTTTTGATTTAGGTTTGCTTTCCAAGCACGTAAAGCATTTAAAGCGGGCACGGTTATTGATTTAGCATAATGTACATTTAGTATGGCAGTGATTACTCACGCAAAAAAAAGCGTTTTGTTTGTAAGTGCGTTTAAAGTTCAATACATGAACATCATTCCGCTTGTCAATGTGTTTCACGCGTCATGACACATTTGTAATATTCCTATGAACGGGTCTTCATAATGCTATTACTTTAGCAAGCTAATGGAATGAGGCACATGTTGTGATGGCACAGTTTGAGCAAAGTCACTGTGGACGACCAAAAGGGATACATACAAACCTTTGGCTTATTGTAAGGCTATTTTACATATTGAACTGGTATCTAGCAATAAACATTTAAAAGCAGTAAGCTGTAGAACCAATTATGTATGAATTTAAGACTGCACATTAGTTAGGAAACACCACTACTAAAAACTACTAATCAACTGAATGCTGTTTTGTTGTTTAACTTTTTTTTTTTTTCCTAGCATCCAGTTCTGACCTTAAGGACTTGGTGAAGTTTTGGCTGGGCTGGGAAGTGCCAGATCAAAAGATGGTAGTAGAAATAGTTGATGCTAACATGCCAAAGTCCTCCACATGCTTCAATGTACTGCGCCTACCAGGTCATTACATGGATTACAAACACTTTAATGAGGAGCTCCTTACGTGTATTGCCACATCAGAGTTTGGTTTTGGACTAGTTTAAAGTCAGCATTAATTAGAACAAAAGACTGAAAAAAATGTTAAACACTTTATTACAGTTAAACAATGTTCATTACATGCACTTGTTTCACATACATATGATGTATACACATGTTTTCAGACATGTTAATAAAAGATCTGTTCCATCAGGAAATGTTCATTGTAGTGTTATTCAAATGCTTGGCAAAATCGCACTGCAGCCATGTAAATGTCTATCCCATGGGACTGTGATGGTGACCTGGGGTCCACTGTGTCCTTGAGTGTTGCAAGTTGCTCTGGTGTAAGTGGACATTCTATAGTAGGAACATTAACACCAATTCTTTCATCAGGAGGCAACCCACTGCTGTCCCAATCAATATCAGCAATGTTCAGTTACTAAGCAAACAACAATATTATTGTTAAATAATACACAACCTACAAATAAAGTTCCTATTTAAACATACCATTTTTCTGTGATTACATGCCAATGCAAAACATTCAAGGCTATTTTTAAGTTGTTGTTTACACAATGGTAAACAATGAGTTTTGGGGACATATGTCCTTGTAAGTCTTCTCTGTATTCACACCGCTGTTCTCACAGGCTATCATATTTGCTTAAGTTTCAAAGTCAATGCTGTAAAAAGTGAAAATTTAAATTCATGTTCAATATGTCAAAGGTGTAGACATTACTGCACATGTGTTTGGGCAACAATACCTCTGTGTCTTGTGGATCATCAACTGGATCATTAAAATTTGACCCATTTCCCAGAGCTGGTTTGGAGACATGTTGTTTTCTGTTCTTAAAGGATGATTATCCCACCCATCTCGGAAAATATTCAAGTCATCTTGTAGCCTTGGTAAGAATGTATAGTGGCAACAGAAGAGATGTGTCTGGTCTGAAATATGAAGGCAGTTGGATTCCTCAAGATGGTGTAGCACATCATAGTACACACATGTCACTGCAGTCCATACATCTCTCCACAGCCTCTCAATTCTATAATGTAAAAAAATCCAAAACAATAGGATGGTTCAAACAAATGTACAGTATAAAGCACTGGGCAACATACCAGAGACGTGTGTGCTAAATAATACTTTATTTCCATACCTCTGGTTGTGGACACTTTTTCCTGAAATAAAACTGCTTCTTCCTGTACCACGGACTGTGAACATCAAGCGTGCAACGTCCACATTCTCAACTCCATGGTCCCCTCTGACCCTAAAATGTTACACAGTTTATCAAAACACAGTTTAACCCTGTCCTTATACAAACCAATTTTATTTAAGTAATAAAATTGTGAATTAAAAGAACAGTACCTGTTTTCAATCACCTATTCTTTTATTTACATTTGTATTAATTAAATGAAATTCGAGATATAAGAGAGGTTGTGTCTGTGCATGTCATCAGGGCATTATAACAAAACTGTAATTCAAATGTGCTAAATGCATTAAGACTCACACTGAGATGGATAGAAAAATAAGCATTAAATAACACACAATGAACGCAGCAAATGTTTACTTGAATTTAAAAATGCATTCTGAATTTGTCAAGAATTGATGGAAAACACATCAAGAAATCATCCAAGCATTACTGGCAAGGCACAAATATGTTAAATTGCTAAAATGTACCTAATAGGAAAGCCATATCTTTCCACAGACTCCTGGAAGAAGGTCAGTGCAGTTGATGCTAAATTGTTTGTGGCAGCACCAAGGTACATTATCTGTAAATTTAGTAATAGTGTTGTTTGTTTTAGTTATGTGGTACATAAACAAACCCAATGTTGCTTTAGGCTGTACAACAAACAAAATGACCTTTCGCGAAAAGCCGTCCACTCCCCCAAACAAGACAATGTTATACCTAAAACCACATGCATTAGTTTCAATTGTAAAACAATAACCATAACATAAATGTAAGAATAGAATTTTACAAAGAATATCATGATTTATACCTTATTAATTTGTGATTTGTGTCAATGTGCATCATTGACTTGGGGCCTGGGACTGAATATGTCCTCCGGACAACACAACCCAGCTCTGTCATCCTGGATAAAACTCCCATTGTGTCCACTCGATGAAGTGATGCTCTCACCCGATTATATTGCACTTTGTGGCCTTCAGCTTTCAAAGCTCCTTTTATCATCCTGTACCCACAGTTTGGCAGTCTTGATTTAATATTAGACACTACTGTGTCTAGCTCATTGTCTGTGAGGGAACTGTAGTGTGATCTGACTGACAGGTTGAACTCTGACAGTCGCCTATGTACAGTCCGTTTTGATACCCCCAAAAGGTTAGCAATGCACCTGACTGGCAAGTTCATCTCAATTAAATTAGCAATATGTTCACGAACAACGGCAACTTTTGCTCAAACTGTGCCATCACAACATGTGCATCATTCCTTTGTCTTGCTAAAGTAATAGCATTATGAAGACCCGTTAGACCTTCCCATATTTCAACAGGAATGATGACCTGGGGGGAAACAGCACTGAGAAACACCAAGTCCTGAACACAGACAAATTCCAATGAGTCCAAATCCACAGGTATCCTTTCAAGGGCATGCTGCAAACGTAAGCGAAGTCTCTCCCGTAGGTAATTTAAAAGTATCTGCTCCTGTAATGACAAAGACAAAAGCTTAATAGTTTATTTCTAAAGCAAATGAGATGTCCATACAAAAAGGTTTTTGCTCACATTAGCCTTACAATAAGCCAAAAGTTTGTATGAAATCAATCGGAAACCATTCATATACATATATATAGCTTGTTAAAGTAATTTTTTATGAAGACCCGTTCATAGGAATGTTCAAATGTGTCGTGACGCGTGAAACGCCTTGAAGTATGACATAATATCCGAAATCTGACTTTCAAATTGGAAAGTCACGCGTGTTGTGTCCAAATACGACACGATATTACAAGCGAAATGATGTTCATGTATTGAACTTTAAACGCACTTACAAACAAAGCGCTTTTTTTTGCGTGAGTAATCACTGCCATACTAAATGTACATTATGCTAAATCAATAACCGTGCCCGCTTTAAATGCTTTATGTGCTTGGAAAGCAAACCTAAATCAAAAAAGTGAACAAATCACTTACCCCTGCTCCATTCATGTTGATGTGAAGTTGCGCCAGAAAGTTCTTCAGAAGTCTTCTTCTACTTCTTTTTCCAAAATATCGGCTCACAATCTTAACTCCACACTACCGCCATCTACTGTGAGCCGCTCGGGTTATCCGAGATCTTCTACTCTTCCCTGTGGAAACCGGAAGCTTGACCCCTGACCTACTTTCTGCGCGACCTGAACTTTGCAATACGAATTTCTGCAATTTGAATTTCTGCAATCTGAATTTCTTTCTGGTCTTGAAAAGCTTGATCTGTATTTCATACAACTGAAAATACACATTCCAAAACAAAAAATTCGCCATTTAAAAATACGCATTTATGAAATTACGCCATAGCAAAACTTCACATTTATAAAATTCTAATTCAAATCGTTTTGGCACTTTTTTAGCTCCATACTCAGAGAGATGTTGAAGATGTCTGTGAAAACATCTGCCAGTTGGTCTGCACATCCTCTGAGCACCCTACCAGGAATGTTGTCTGGTCCAGCAGCCTTCCGCAGGTTAACTCTGTGTAGAGTCTTCCTTACATCAGTGTGGTTAGACACAGCACCTGGTCATTGGGGGAGGGGTGGTATTCCTTGCCGTTACACCGTTTTGTGCCTCAATCCGAGCATAGAAGTCGTTCAGCGCATCTGGGAGGGAGGCATCACTGTCACAGGCAGGTGGAGTCGACCTGTAGTTGTTAATACTCTGGATGCCCTGCCACTTGTCGTGAAGTGGTGGCTGTGGATTCTCTGAGCGTGTGCGCGCTTTGCTTCTCTGATGGCCCGGGACAGTTTGGCCCTCTCTGTTCTTAGGGCCGCTTTGCAGCCTGCCCTGAAGGCGGAGTTTCGGGTTCTCAGTAGCGCACGCACCTCTGCAGTCATCCACGGCTTCTGGTTTGAGCGTGTGGTGATGGTCTTGGAGGTGGTGACGTCATCAATGCACTTGCTAATATAGCTGGTCACTGATGTCGCATATTCCTCCAAGTTGGTGGAGTCGCCGTCAGTTGCCGCTTCCCTAAACATGTGCCAGTCAGTGTGTTTAAAACAGTCCTGAAGAGCAGAGATGGCTCCTGCCGATAGTGTAAACTGTCCTCTAACTGTGTGCAAAATTTTACAACTGTCCTACATACGGTTCTATGGGCTGCCATAGACTTCCATGGCGGAAGAATAATAATAATAATAAGAAGAAGAAGAACACTAACGAATACAATAAGGGTTCGATCCTTCTGGGATCTCCTAAATAAAGCTGCATGCAGTGATTACGGGGTCAAGCCCACCAGTGGTACAAAAGAAAATATATGTGTACAACTCTGATGATGACATGTTAAAAGCAGTTCTAAAACACAAGAATAAGCATATAAAACACAATTAAATTGCTTATAACTTTTGACCACTAGGTCACCCAATTACAATGCAGCAATCAAGATGTGCTTATGGTGAGACTTAGACAAGTTTAGTGTCAATACATAAAATTTTGCAAAGATACAGCCTCATGACCTTTAAGATGCTGACATCTGAATTCCTTGACATGGTAAAGGAGAATCATTCAACCAATAAAAAATCTTTTAATAACTTGTTGTCAGGTTTGTCTCTAGATGCGAGAAACCAAATTCCATACCAATCGGATGAAATTTGTAGGAGGAGTTCGAAAAAGTATGCTTCGAACTAAATTCACTGTGGCACACATGAAGTATGGTCAAAAATGACAAATGTGGTATTATCCAAATTGCCATGAGCCAGCAAATAAAATTTTATGCATCATTTGGCAATATGTCGAAAATGCAATATGGCCAACCGAGGAACATTGTCTCAACATGTCAACACAAGAACTCAACATGTCTCAAGGAATCCATCGAATCCAATTTTATGATTTTAGACAAAAGCGTTATAAAGTTGTAGGCAAAAATAGCCTATAATATCATTTTTATTATCTCTGTGCTGTGCCGGAACTTTGCAAGTCACCTCACATCATGAGTGTGATGACACATACCAAGAGAACGGATTGCCTAATCTAAAATCTTTTAATAACTTTTTGTCCCCATGGTACCTAGATGGTACTTATTAAATTTCATGGTAATCGGACAAACGCTCTAGGAGGAGTTTTTTGTATGTTTTTTGAAAAATTAAAACATTTTCATGACGGAAAATGATGTCATAGCATGGGATTGATTCATCATAAGCATCTGCATCTGAGGAAAAAATTCAGAATTAATTCATTAATTAATTTAGAAAAAAATTATTTTGTTTCTATGACTCACGGTTCAAAAGTTATAATCATAAACTACAGATTTACAGAGTTTGACACTCCAATTTTGCCTTGATGATAGATAATATTGTCCTCCGAGTGTGTGCCAAATTTCACAACTTTTTACCATATGGTTCTATATGGGCTGCCTCAGACTTCCATGGCGGAAAAAGAATAATAATAATTAATATAGCTGGAAAGCAGCAATTACGGGGTCAAGCCCACCAAAGCTGGAAAAGGAAAAATGTATGGTAATCTGTACTGATGTTCTTTAAGAGAAGTCTAAAAACAAAGCATGTTTCATATTTCATGAAGAAATAGGAGAAGTTCAAAAAACATTTGTACAAACAGTACATTTGCAAGAAATTCTGTAGGACAGACAGGAACAATGGTAAATGAAAAATGTGGTATCACACGACTTGGCATGAGGAATAAAAGCAATATACTGTATATAAATCACATGCCAATATGTAGAATTTCTCATATGGTATACGAAAATGAAATTTAACATATTTAAAATAATGCACTTGAATAAAAAAACTCCAAATGTCTGATGCCCAACTAGCCAATACAGGACATGGTATCATTTGCTCAACAAATTTGCTATGGCAACACATTATAATGTCCTGTTTCTGTGTGCCAAATTTCATAACTTACCTATGTACGGTTCTATGGGCTGCCAAAGAGTTACAGTACATTCAAAAGAAGAAATGTCTGCAAGTAGCAATCACGGAGTAAAGCCCAACAAGAGCACAAAACAGGTTCAGATGTATAGGTTTATAGGAAAGATTTTGTAAATGGCCAACATTTCATGGTTGGTTCAGTTTCAGATCAAGTTTAAAATTAGATCTAAATTCAGATTAGCTAAGAAAAGCACTATTTTTGGAAAATAAACATTTTGGCACCATGCCTGGCTAAAATAACACTTTTAAACTGAGATTGCTCCACACAGGACTCTAATCCACCATTTTAATGTATCCAATCCTGCTGCTTAACCTGATGCGCCACTGAGTCTGGCCACAGAAGTTACTTTTCTGAGGAAAGCTCTTAAACAAAAATGAGATCACAACGGGGTCCGTGTACGTTTTGATCATTTTATTTCCTATTTGGAATGGAATAAAGAGAAACAAGAAGCAGTGTTGCCAACTATTTTCAATGGAAAGTAGCTAAAGTCTGCTCGAAAAGTCGCTAAATGTCGCTAAGTGATGTCATGCGTAAATCTGCATATTAATGACGTAATCACGTCGTATTTGCATTCTGCTTAATGGTGGTACTTTATAACTGTTTAACGTACATAATGTCCAGTATAAAACTGTTATCAATTAATGTTACATGTTTTACATGAGAAGAATTAACAGGAGAAAAAAAGAAGAAGAAACTGTAAAATTAAATAGTTTTATTTCAAACAAAGGAGAAGCAGGTAAGTGATTGGTCCGTGGCAACACCGTTTGCACATGCGCAGCTCATTCACGTCTATGTCAGATGCCGTGTGGTCGCTGGAAAGTGCTGCAGAATAAAAGTCAGTACGAGTGCGGCGCAGAATATTGACCTTTAATAACAAATTGTCTGAAACCACCACTCACTGTTACCTTCGCATAACATTTGAAGCAGAAATATGTGGCTGGGCACAACTGCTGCGACTTGCAAGCAAATCCTTTAATGTGAGCTATAGCATACAGTATGCTGACACATTGTTTCTAGGTTATATAACATTGTATGAATACCGCGTGCAAGTAAGTGCAAATAAAAAGCAACAATGGGCTGAATACGAATAGTGTAATAATGTATCCATAACATTTCCCACTCCAGTCTTTTATTTAGTTCAAAAGACACTGTGTGTGTGATTAGTTGGAGATGCATGGCCTGAGCACAAATTGTGTTCAATTTGCGCAAGAGCGATTCGCAAGCAGACGCTAATTACAGTCAAGTTTCTCCAGTGCAGAACTGCAGTACATTTTCAACTTCCCAGCTGTTTCAAGCCACAAATAATTACTAATATTCACAAATTATTTAATGCCGGGACAAAATTTCAGTCATGCCAGGAGTCATCCAGATCAATCCAAAAACCTACAGCTGTTACAAAAATCATTTACATTACTTTTAAAAATAATGACAGAAATTTATTTGTAAAAGCCAACATATATATGAACATTACTATTAGTAACTATTATCATGATAATTGGCTCCGCCTAGAGCTTTCATGTTTCACAAAACTCTAACTGCTCATACTTGGTTTCCTAAAAAAAAGTCCCATTGACTTGCGTTATCTGAGCAATGAAGGCCGTAATACTTAATGCTGTCCACTAGAGGGGGCGACAGGAAAAGGAATCTTTTCAGTCTGCTCTTTCCTACTGTTTACATCAGTTTAAATGACAAACATGGAAAAAAAAAGAAAATATGAAAAACATTTTATGGATTTCCAAAATGGGATGTCTGCACGCAGATGTGTAGGTCAAAAAATACAATGGAAAATGTAATAAAATATTTTTATTATATTCTCAACAAAATGTGATTATAAAATCCTCAACAAAATGTTTTTGTTTTAGAACTTGAGATATATTTATATTAGTCTACTGTAAAATTACAGCCTCAGTACTTGCAAAGAAGTATGTGCATTCCTCAAAAGAATTCGTACAAACAATACCACAAAATGGATTACCTGCAAAAGCCTGTAACTTACCTAAAATCTTTAGTTCATCTCTCAAAAGTAAGTATTTATGTCAATGAACATATCAGTGCCATCAAAATTAAGTTCTTGTGTCATTGTTCAAAATGCTTAGTCATGTTATCAATATAACAGTGCACTCTGTTAGTATCACCTGATGGCAACAGTTCGGATGAAAGTTACTGTATTGAAATGCAGAAGGCTGCATGTGTTATGTATACCATATTATATCCAATTCAAAAGTACAAATTCATATATTACTGTATGTGGGATATTGATTGAAAGAGACTGTTTCGAAATGTTTGGATTATTGAGGATACGGTCGATCTCCCAATACTTGGCTGCACCCTTCAACCCACCTCAGCCATTGTAAGACCATGATTGACAACACAATAGTGGCCCTTAAGGGGCCCTTATTTTATCTGATCTGTGCTTAGGCCTCTTCTCCCACTTGTGTTGTCCTCTGTCTATATATGCTTTCATGAGATACACATTTGAACAATTTCAGATAACTGGTTTATCTATATTCTCTTCATTACTGAAAGTCAAGATTCACCTGCATAATTGATGGAAAATTTACGAAAAGTCAAATAGAAATGTGTAGAAAATATGCTTTACAGTTTATGACAACTAGATAAATCATTTTGCATTTAAAGACTTATATGATGAACTAATGACAAGATGTTTTGAGGGGTAAGATTATTGCACAGAAAATTATTTAATACATTTTGAATAACTAAATTGCATGAACGTACCTAGGCAATCACAACTTGTTCGAAAGAATGAGAAACTGCTTTTATGATGTGAACAACTGTTCATTGCACAGTGAAACAGCTATTCCAGACACCTTCCGGTATACGTGTATTGGAATTGTGTAATCACAAATAACAAACTGAGGTTTTACACACTGGGTTGTTGGATTTTCATGTTTTACATATTTTTTGTACATATACTATATTGTATCTATACTGTACAAACTGTATATTCTATCCCCTAACCTCTAATCCTACCAGTCTGAAAAGTCCAAAAAATGTAATGTATGCACTGTATACCTCCTCCCCATCTAGTGTCTTTTGAACTAAATAAAAGACTAGAGTGACAAATGTTACGGATACATTATTACACTATTCGTATTCAGCCCATTGTTGCTTTTTATTTGCACTTCACTTTTATCCAAACAAACAGAACGTTTTGCACTGCATTTTTCAATGGGACATAGGAGGTATTCATACAATGCTATATAACCTAGAAACAATGTGTCAGCATACTGTATGCTATAGCTCACATTAAAGGATTTGCTTGACAAGTCGCAGCAGTTGTGCCCAGCCACATATTTCTGCTTCAAATGTTATGCGAAGGTAACAGTGAGTGGTGGTTTCAGACAATTTGTTATTAAAGGTCAATATTCTGCACCGCACTCGTACTGACTTTTATTCTGCCTGACAGAATTAAAACCCCTTACTGAAGACGGAGCGATTTGACCAATCAGATGGAAGGGGCGTTTCGGCACCGCCCACATGTGCAAATGAAATATCTAAACTAAAATCCGATTTGTAAACCACAAACAAAACATGAGAAATCGAGCCAAAATCTCGTTTTTTCATTTTTCTGAACAAACGAAACAACGAACAAACGAGTCGACTTCTCGTTTCTCTTTATTCCATTCCAAATAGGAAATAAAATGATCAAAACGTACACGGACCCAACGGCATTAGTTACCATTTTAAGATTCTTTTTGGTAGAGTGGTTATGTTCTGGGTCAATTTGACCCATTTTCTTCTTGAAATTTTGTGACTTTTTTTTCATTTAGGGACATAAACATGCATGCAAAGTTAGGATACACTGATGTGTTTTGAAGTGTACAAAAATTATTTTATCACGATTTTGATGTTCGCAGGTCAATTTGACCCACTTTTGTTTTTTGTCCAATGCAACTGTATAGACCCAAATTAAATTTTTTTTTTTGGGTTCATGTTGTCATGTTGGTGGTTTACAACTGTTAAAAAGGAAAACATTGAGCTTTTCCTCATTATATTCGGTATTGAAAATGACTTTCTTAGACACAGATGGTAAAAGTGAGCTATTATTTCTATATTCAATGTATATAAAATATTATTTAACATATCTTTTTTTTTTCAGAAATTTTATGCCTTTTTTCATTTAGGGCCATGAACATCCATGCAAAGTGAGGATACATTGATGGGTTTTGAAGTGTACAAAAATCATTTTTATGACGATTTTGATGTTCGCGGGTCAATTTTACCAACTTTTGTTTTTGGTCCAAGGCAACTGTACAGACCTAAATTAAATACAGTTTTTGAAAAGAAAAAAGTGAGCTTTTCCTTACTATTTTCAGTACTGAAAATGATTTTATTAGACACAGATGGTAAAAGTGAGCTATTATTTCTGTATTTAATGTATATAAAATACTATTTAACTTATCTATTTCTTTCAGACATTTTGAGACTTTTTCCCATTTAGGGCATCTTTTTTGGTATCATACGAATCTACGAATTTGACAATAGTATTTGACAATACCTGAAATTTTTTTATATAAGCATTTTCATAAATTTCGCTATATCTTTTCACCACTAGGGGCTCTAACGTAAAGCTTTACATTTCCTTTCAGAATATGGCCATGAAGAACCATGTCAAGTTTTATAGCCATATGTACTTGCATTCATTAAATATAGCATTTTTTTTTTCAAAATTCAAATTGCCGACGCCCAAAATGGGTGACCAATAAACTTTGGTATCATTCGACTCTGCATGCCTCAAGGAATCTAACAAGACCAATATTATAATTTTACAAGAAAGAAAGTTAGCGCTAGAGAGTTTGAGCTACAGACTTCAAATTAGCCATGTTGATAGTTCAATATTTGTGCAATAAAAACTTTCCTACGTATGGTTTTATGGGCTGCCATAGATTCCATGGCGGAAGAATAATAATAAGAAGAAGAAGACGAACACAATAGGGGTTTGCCCCTTCGAGGCTTGAACCCCTAATAATAAAAATCCTAACAATTAGTTAAAAGTATGTGGGTTAATACTTTAAAAAGACCTTTTTAGATAATCAGAAGTATTTGTGACACATATTTCACAGTGGGTTCTTATGGGTTAATAAAAAGCTCAAAAAGATACTCGCTTCAGGCCAGCCTCTGCAACAAAGTGAAGTTTGTTTTTCTCATCTGTCTGTGTATTAGCTCAGTAAGAGACAATTATGTTGACACCACCTATTGTACATGTGTGAAACAGCAGAATGCGATCTTTATGATTGGTTAAATGGTAAACTTGAATATGATTGGCTAAAGAGTTGTCTCCTAATATTTGTAAGTCGCTTTGGATAAAAGCGTCAGCTAAATGCCTATATGTAAATGTAAATGTAAAGAGTACAACAACTCACGTGACTGCCTGTAGAGTCTCAAAAACACACACAAATCCAAGACCATTTACAGGTGTATGACTGCATGCATACTCTGCAAACTTTTAAAGGTTTGAAAAAAATTCTGTGCACAGTTGTACAGTTGATTTTATGATAATATATTTTTATTTTACGCACATGAATTGCGTTTTATGCATGTGAAACTGGCTTGTGTGCATCTTTTCTTATATGTGAATAATTAATGCTTCCATTTATGTCTGCTGATTGTGTGTTCCTGTGTCTGTGTGCTGTACATGCGGGTTTGTGTGTCTGTATTTTGTGCATGTGCGTAGTGGCTGTGTCTGTATGTCTTGCTAACTTTGCTTTTCATACTTATCTTTACTTATATATATTCATTATACTGCTTATAGTGTCGATGCAAATTGTAAATTGTCGCTATACAAAAAATTTTAGTTAAGTGTTTATGTTTATTTGCCTTTAAATCATGTTAATGTAATGCTGTTATTCCTGTCTCTTTAGTCTTTATTATGTTACTTTTATCTTTGGATGTCCAATCAATCATCCTGATTCGGAGCTTGAATCGTTGTAGTGTAGTATTAATACCACTGGGTGTCAGTGTAGACAAGGTTTTACGCCATTAGCAGAGATCAGTCGTTTGGAACATGCATGAATACCCTTAGAAAATTAACCATGGTTTACTACAGTTAAAACAAAATAAACCATAATGGTTGCTGTAGTAAAACCACAAAATAACCATGTTTTTTTAAATACCATGTTTAAACCATTGTAAAACCATGGTTTTGCCCATAGTAATCAATACGTCAAAAAACACTGTTACTACAGTAAAGCATGGTTTATTTTTGTTATGGTATAATTAATTAAGAACGCTAAAGAAATCATTTCAGCAGCATTCGCTTGGATGCAACAAAGCCTCTTTATTGCCTGCATATGGAACAAAGCTTATTATTAGTGTCATTACCCCTAGCATGAAATGCTATTACACGCACATTTGCCAGTGAGCGCACTGGGGGCGCTGTAACTCTTTAAGCCTTCGCTTTTGAATGCACGTTAATCGGTGTGATCGGGAGCTAAGGATCACATTCAGTAATTTTAACGCAAAGGAACAGCGTTGCAAAGGAACAGCGTTTGAAAGAAACGCGCAATAATATCCGGCTAGAGAATCTTGCATTTTCCTGGCTGGATATAGACAAAATCCTTTACAGGAGCATTTGGAACATATGTCTGCATAAAATATAGATATGACTGGCATAGTTTATAATAGCCTATCATCTGTACATCTGAAAAAATCCCCAAACGAAAAATCCGCTCTGATAGAGCGCACTCCAGCCGGAAGATGGGATTTTTCTCACACACCTCGTATTCACCCCTCCCTCTGTATCCCTCTCTTCCTCCCTCTCTCTTTCTGAAACTGTTCGTCTGTCAGTGTGCGCCTAGCGTTGGGAACAAGTCTCACTAGTCGGATTTTCAGATCAAGACACACGTCGAGAGAATCCAAGCAGGACAAAGCAGAAATGACATTTCTAATTAATTACTTGCAACATCCTAGCACATTCTGAAAATCCCTGCAATCGAGACCCATGAATGGGGATTGCGTTATCTAGCAATAGTTTTGTGTCTGGACACATTTGTAGCTTACGTTTGTTCTGCTTTTACATGCTTGCGTTTAATATGTATATTTGCTTTCGTTTCGGTCATTTTTGTTAATTGTCTGGATGTCAATTGCACATATTTAATTCAATCTAAGTGTATGCGTTATAACGGGAATCTCAGTGGCAAGACGGAAAATTCAGTGAAAGAACAGAAGAAAAACAGCTGTTCAGCATCAGCATGTTCATTTGAAGATGGGACTTTGCTAGGCGAAGGAAAGCTCAACCAAAATCAAACCATCATCCATCCACCATCGTGCTGTGACTATTACATTCCTTTTCTAATTCATCTATTTGAAAAACAACAAAGTAGGAGTGAAAACAGAAGGAGGAAAGTTCAGCCTAAATCGCAGAGGAGAAACAATACGAAAGATCAAGGAATTTCTGGAAAAGTAAAATAAAAAAACAGCAACAAAATAGCAAAATTCCAACCCCTCTGGGAATTTATATTGAAATTGATAGCGGAGTCGGTAACACAAATGCAGATAAGCTACTTTTCCTAAATGTGTATTTTGTGTAATTTTCCGTTAAAAAACACAGACTACACCTTTATTTAATCTGTTCTCGTGTTGGTTTAGGTAGATATGCAGGCTCCCAAAACACGTTGTACCTGCTCAGAGTGAAGGATGCATTTATAACCAAGTGGGTTGCACTTAGGCTTTGTTCAACGACCAGAGCCTTCCAACCTCTGGAAGAATAACCCACGTTTTTTTATGGGAGTAAAAAGACGGAATTCAGGATTTGAGATGGCAAATCGTGGCTGTGAAAATGGATTGGGAATTCTCCTGATATTCTTAGTGGATTTACTCGGGATCACGGCGACCAACATGGAGCCCATCTACTGGAATTCATTGAACAAAAGGTAAGAGCCGCAACCAAAAGCATTGGGCACGGCGTTTATTTTCGTTTGTTAAAAAGGAGCTGATAGTCAAACGCTTTCTGTTTTAATGTAATTTGTTAGGATGAGCGCTGAAGGACGGCTTTGAAATTTATCACGTCTCACAGGGCAATGAAGGCTGTTTAAGCGCTAATACGCAGACAAGCCCTTTGCAGAAAAGTCTGCAGAAGTTATAAACATCAATTCGCCAGACTAATAAATGCCACATTTCATTGACGATGCGCGTTGAAGAATTTTATGGCAGCGACAGCAGCAGTCTCGGTTAGCGCTGTTTATTAACGCTGCGCTTTTCTCATCCTTGCTCACACTCTCTACTTGGGTGTGAATTTCTCAAGTGAATTGCTCATTGTTTTCCTTAAAATGTCTTCAAACGATAAAACATTTGTGAAGGTAGCTACGTAATGTACGCCTTAGGATTACTTTTAAGTACCAACTTCTTGTCAGTAGTTAAAACTAAAGATATTGTTCTCCCTAGGTGTAAACTTTCTTTCTTTTTCGACACCTTCTACTAATGTAGAAACACGTGAAGGTGCCGACTCTGTCAGAAAAGAGTTATACACGCAAGTGTTAACTTTAGACGCGCAGTTTCCCTGCAAAATGTATTACTCTAGCCACGGAGGTGAAACAATTTTCCTGATATACCAAGGAATACCGTTTTATTTTCTGCAAGGTTTGTCTTATTGTGTATCTATAAAGAATGGGAGGTTTCTGCTACCCAGCAACTGTGAATTAATTTAGTGGATACCAAACAGCGTGTCAGACAAACAAACGACGATTTATGACCGAACAGAACGTAAACGAGCGCTTTTCTTTCTTTCTCTCGCCCTTCTGTGATGATCGGGCTGTTTAAATGGACACCCGGCGTCGAGGGAGCACTTGTGTGCCCTGTCTAAATCGGTATGTGGGTTGTGATGGGCTATTAGTGGTGCCACGAAAGACAGATAGAATTGTCATGTGTCCATGTAGCGCCTAAACCCGCTCCGCCGGAGCTTCAGCAGATGCTGCTGGGGGATGGAGGAGGTTATTTTGTCCATGTGGTCGCTGGTAGACTCTTAATGAGGGTGCTGGGAGTTTGTAGGCCATAATTTGATAGCGGGAGAGCGCACGGAAGCGCATTTTCTGCTTGACCTTTACCTGGACTTGAGAAAACCAGAACTGCTGACTTACAAATGCTTTAAATTATTAAATCGCTTGTAACCTACTTGAAAAAGGTTTATTGGGGCTGTTTTTCTCAATGCTTTTTTGTAAGTATAGCAAATTTGTTGAATTTCACATGGTGGTTAATGGTTTTTAAACATTATACATTTTTCACATACAAATTTCAAAAACTACTAGAAAATATAAATCATATATTATCATTATTATACATATATTAGTTATATTTAGCATTTATTTCATTCATTTATAAAGTGTAATCTGCTTTTTCAATACACAAAACATGCAAGGTCGTTTTCTGGCTTTATTATGAGGAAGGCCCACTAAGGGTAGACATAGGGTAGACATAGGGCCTCCAAAAAAAAAGAGACTATGAATACTTAATTTGGCTGGTCATACAAACATACAATTAAAGCACAAACCACTGTGTGGTTTTGCCAGAGGCCACAGAAGTTTACAATGTTTTCACTGAAAGTAACCATATGAAGTTAACACTGTTGGCAGTGTTGTGCATTCTATCCAATCACTCTCTCTGTCACTTTCTCTCTCCATCTCACTCTCTCATGATGGTGCTGACACTCCTTTTCCCAAAAAAATTAAAAACAGGTGTAGCATTAAAAGGATAGAGTAGAGGCAGACATGAAAAGTGCTGGGGGCCTTAATAGTGGGGGGCATCTATAGGGTTGGGTACTGTTCACATTTTTACCGGTACCTGTTACGGTACCGGTACCTGAAATACGATACCGTTACCCAACGGTACCTTTTTCAGTACTTTACTCTGACTTAAGTGACTTTCAGTGGACATATTAAGCCCAAACCTCATTTTCAACATTTTGTTTTTCATTTTGAAATGTTCAATAATACACACAATCCTTACAATAAATAAATCCCTACAACATCCAGGGCATATTGTAATCACACTTTTATGTTTGTCTAACATATAAATAAAATAAATAAATACAATTTATAAGTAAAACAAATGATCAATGAACATAACATTGGCATTTGGTCCTGCTTCAATGTTGGCACAGGCTGCGGATGCGTTAGCCTCAGTAGCTACTTTCGCTAATTTGGGGGTTCGGCTATCGAATACATTACACTCCTCCGCTTTTAAATACACATTGTGTTTAACTAAGTGCTTCCTCAGGTTGGATGTATTACCACTGCCTTGTACTTACTGTTACAAATATTGCAGGCAGCGTTGTCCGCATCAACCTTTGTGAAATGTAACCACACTTTAGAGCACTTTCTGTTAGCCATTCCCCTGTGTGTTTGAGCAAGTTGCAAAAGGGTGTCACACTTCACACACGGTCTCTCGCGCGTGCACACACTTTTGCTACTTACCAAACTCACGCGGCGCACAGACGTGTTCTCTCAGTTACCGAAATTGAACACCGATTGATTTTATGTGAATCAATACTCGGTAGTACCGACGCAATTCGGTCGGTGCCTATAAAAGTACAGAGTTCGGTACCCATCCCTAGGCATCTAGTAGTGGCTCTTAGCTGATGTGGCAGAATAACTGCAAAGGAATAGAATTGAGAAACAAAGGCGCCTTCCCTGCAGAGACAGCCGAAAGTGTGTTCATGGGTTGTGTGATGCAAATTGTGTAATAAAACACATTTGCAGAATCATGCGTTTGTGTGGTGTTAATTTAATTGTCTGAAAAAATGTAAATGTTGTAAATCGTCACACACATGCAGTGTGTGCAGGTATGTGATGACAGTTCTCAGAAACTGGACCTTCCCACTTTAGGACATAATACTCAAACACAGATGGACAAAGCACATATTTTTAACAGAGAATAAGTTCAGCTCATTGTCCAGACCTTTCTGTGTCTTTTCGTTTATTGGCAAATTGATTGTAAACTTAATTGACCTGAGGTCTGGACTTCCGTGAACAAAGGCTCTTTTAAACAGAGGTTTCCACCCTAAATAATGCACTTACTGCAAAAACTGTTTCTACTACTATCACAGATTACACACGTTATAACAAGGTGTTTTAACCGCTTGACGCATACAGTCCCATATTTGGGATTCAAATTCAGCTTTCCAGCACACACTAGGCGCGCTAGAAGAGACTCTCACTATAAACTAGCTTCTCAAGTCGGAGCCTGTGGCTGAGTGGACAGACATATATACAACGCAACTGCGCTTCGGCGACGCGAGTTCGAATCACGGCTCCTTTCCGAGCCCACTACCCTCTCTCTCCTCCCAATCACTTCCTGTCTCACTACACTTTCCTGTCTAAAATTGAAAAAAAAATTGCTTCTCAAACAATAATTTTAAGCATTAGAGGTGAAAAAATATGGAGATTTAAATCAGCTTTTTCTGTGCACAGAGAGGAGACGTGTTTAAAGCTGCTGTCATTTATATTCACAAAAATAGCTTCTCATACAGTGTTTTTAGACACGGGATGGTTATATTTTATGTCACAAACACCACAATAAAATGAGGTGTTCATATAAATGCAGAGTAATGTCAACATATCAATAAAAAATTAGGGATGTCCCAATCCGATCACGTGATCGGAAATCGGGCCCAATCACGTGGTTTCAGACTCGATCGGAATCTGACGTTACCTCCCAATCAGGACTCGGATATATATGTATATATATTCTCATTATTTTTTTATAGGAAAGGAGGATGCCAGAGCCAGGATTAGAACTCACGTCGCTGAAGCATAGTTGCGCTGTATATGGCACAGGCTCTGACATATTCTCATTATATACACATCTATAGTTATGCGGTTGACTCCACACAGAAACAGCAACGCGTGCGCAGTAAGAGTTAGGAGTGCAGTTCCTAAAAGCACATTACTGGCTTTGCAAACACTGTGGCACTTTTATATTTTTATTTGTTTACATGCCTGCGGGGTATTTTAAGTTGAGGTGCTATTTGTTTTTATATTAGACTTTTTTATATTTACTGTTGCACTAAAGTCCAAAAGTGAAGAATTTATGTTATTTATTACTTGATTGTTCAAGCTACCTCACAGAAGTGCTCTGTTTGTTAACAGAGTTGTTGAATGTTAAAATAAGGTGAATTAAATAAAAAATAAGGAACATCCTGGATCTGTTTCTTCGCTCTTCTTTATTCTTTTTTTATGTATTATAAAAGTATCGGATCGGGACTCGGTATCGGCAGGTACTCAAAATCAAATGACTCAGACTCGAGGGCAAAAAAACCTGATCGGGACATCCCTATAAAAAATGGTTGTCCAATGTGGTTTTACCATGATAAAACTATGGTTAAACTAGTAAAACCTTTCAAAGCATTTGCAAATAAACAATAAATAACATATATCGTTTACGAACTTTAGATATGAAAATAAGTGGATTTAGGTGGTTTATTGCATGTATTCATGCTGATATTACAAAAATATTTTAATAAAACAAATTACAGCACAGATTACATAAAGTATAGACTGTTTGTTAGTTAATGTTTATAATATTTTATTGTGATTTTGTCCATCTCAGCAAATGAGAATGATTTTAAATGCGTTCTGGGCGCAGTCTGTAGGAAAGCACCACCTTCAGGTGAGGAACTTGATGCGTCGCTATGGAAACCAACACAGCCATTAAAAAAAACGAATTTCAGGGGGACAGTTAGGATTTTTCAAACGTATGCTTGAAGGGTTAAAACACATTTTTGACTATATACAGTATAATCAGCGTGTACACTGGCACTTCCCTTGCGCTAATGCTACACGCTAAAGACAGAACCTTGCGAAAGAACTGCTAGTGATTTCTGCCGATCCAACAGTTTCCATTCAGTTTGGCTCATCAACCATCACTTTGTCCAGGACTCCAAAGAACCTTGGAGTAGTTATTTGGCGCTTTCCACTGCATGGTACGGTACGGCTTACTTTTGGGGGGTTGTCCACTGCGTTCCGTACCTAGTACCTGTTACTTTTTTGATACTAAAACGTGACGTGTAAACACTGTAAATCACTGACTGATTAGAAAGAAATGTCCCTGCCTGCGTCATTGGATTTGCAACACCACATACCAACAGTCACCGTGACGCATTAACATTGGTTTGTCCCACTTTTGCAACACCATTCCATCGATTATGCGGCAAATCAATGGCAAAAAGAACCGAGTGCAAAACTAATGCACGCCTGTAGGTAAATTAATCTGTGAGGGCATAACAGATCTATATGAGGAAAAGGAGAGCTTGTGAGCTCGTTTTAAAACTCCCGCGCATGCATTACAAGCCCTCGCAGGCATAACTATTTATTTATTTGTAATATCAAATGTCATTGGTTATGTTTTTAATTCATTTACTTAGTATAATACACAATGTGCACGCGCGAGAGTTTAATCCTTTACTTGTATATTCCGTTATCCTCACCAATGAATACAACCTCTCATATGTCAAAAGCTCTAGGGAAATTTAAATCT
Organism: Beaufortia kweichowensis; assembly: GCA_019155185.1. Lineage (NCBI taxonomy): Eukaryota > Metazoa > Chordata > Actinopteri > Cypriniformes > Gastromyzontidae > Beaufortia > Beaufortia kweichowensis. Next base: position 19,615,618 of record CM032794.1, on the reverse strand, counting down.
CCACAATTCCCCCAGGCTATGATCGTGGATCAGCTTCCATATGAAAAAGAATGCCAGTTTGCAAAGTTGATTCCAAATCTTTATGTAATCACAGACAAGAGTCTAGAGACTAAAAGTAAGTCTGCACCAGGGAGCGCTGTTTACTTAGACTAATGACAAGTAAATTTTTTTACTCTTAAAGTCATAATTGCTTTGCTCGTAAAATTAGATCTCTTTAATACCACAATTGTTTCTCAACTGAGGACATCCATGATATTAGGTGTAGAGCAAACACAATTTCTAGCTTCTTCGATTTTTCTTATGAGAAACCGACTAGATTTTTTTTGCATGTGTGTCCTCTAAAAAGGGTCTTTAAAATGTCTTTAATAATAATTTTACAAGTCAAAACAAAGACAAAGTTGTTTTACCTGTTAACTGTCACCCCCCCTTTAGTGAATACCTAAGACGGTGATATGCACCTTTGAATTAATTGTAACTTTGGAATTCTTTGATCTAGAAGCCTAATCTTGGTCTCATTTTAAAGAAAAGACTTGGAAGTTAATGATGAAGTTAATTGTAAAAAATGTTTAATCATTGTTAAAAATTATTTTTTTAGCAGGCTAGGCTAGTTAATATTATTAAAAACTTTTTCCTTTATAAATAACAAAATAAAAAATATATCTTTGTCTGAAATTTCCCTGAAAACAAAGCCATGAGTCTAAACAAGTTCTCTTAAAAATTTGGGACTGATATCATGATTCTCACTGATATGCCATTCATTCTCACTGTGCATAAATAGTGACATTTAACAAATTACTGTCACTGCATATTTCCTATTGCAAAATGGTGGTGTAATTTGAAAAAAATACACTCTTAGAGCTTTCTAATGATGTATAGTTTGTGAAGTTTGTTATGTTTAGGAACAGGCTATTATATAAATACATTTAATAAACAAATGTGTCTGCCCCAGAGGCCTGTGTTTTATATATTGTAGCAGATTTTATGTCAAAAACATGATTAAATCTGAAAACAGCACTCTTAGAACTTTCCAGTGATATATAGTTTGTCAAGATTGTGTAGGTTTAGAATATGATATTTTTGTTCTTGTCATGCCTTCTGCAAAACAGTGAATAAATATAAAAACTACAGACTTAGAGCTATCCAATGATATTTGTCAAAAAAAACTTTTAGAATAGGATATTAGTGTTATAAATATTAAAAATATTTTAAATAACAAATGGGCCCATTTGTGGGCCCATGACATTTAGCAAAATTACTTACTCACGTCATTTCTTTTGCAAAATGGTAGTGCTATATAAAAATTGCATGATATATAGTTTGTATAGAATAAAATATTTGTTTTTTAAATGTATAAAATTCATATTTTTAACAGTGGGCCCACCTGTGACAGTGACAGTTAACAGGTTAAAGGTGACCTATTATGCAAAACTCACTTTTATAAGGTGTTTGAAGACAGTTGTGTGGCCACAGCGTTTAAAATCAACGAGCCAATAATGATACAATTTGACCCAGTCATTTCTTTATAATTCCCTAAAATCAAAACCAGTCTGTCTAAATAGGCTGTTTAAAATTCCTGCACTTTGTTGCTAAACAAGGTGGAAAAACCCAGCCTATATGTGACGTTCAGGGCCCTATTTGCAAAGACATAGACTGAGAAGTTCTGCCTCCTCCAACAGTGTGCTGTAGGCTGGAAGAAATGGCTGTGTCTTAGATGTTGCTTTTGGGATGCAAAAATGAACATAGGAGTCTCAGAGCCACTGAGGACAGAGTGATTACAATTTGTTTATGAAGGAAATATTACTGTAAAAACAAGTAAAGTATTATATGTTTGTGCCAATCATTTCACGTTGGACTGCTTTACAAGCTTGGGACAGTTCAACGCGGGGCTTGTTCAAAGATTGAACCAACGCTTCATTCGCGAACTTTACATACACACTATGGGGACATGAGAGACTTATTTTACATCTTGTATAAAGGGGCATAATAGGCCACCTTTAAATGTAACATAACTGGGTATTTAAACCTCCTGGGAATTCAAAACTCCTAAACTATGAAACTTTGAGCAATATAATCTTCCTGTGAGTGGCCAAACTGGTTGAAGACAATGTACATGATGTCCAGATAAGCAAGAATGTCTGATACATATAATTACTGTACAACTGAAGATATCTTGTTTTTTCTTGAGTCATGCTGTGGGGCTGTAATGAGGTCAGTGTTACAGCTCAGGTCGAAAGTGACTGATCTCACAGCTGTAAATGGGAGTGGCAGACAGACACTTGGGGAAGGGGTCGACTGATTATCGGCCTGATTTGTTGGAAGTCACGTGTTACAGGTTAATGGAGATGATGATGATGTTGAGAAGAAGGGATGGAAGGGACACGGGGTACAGTTTAGGTGCAGGGTTTAATTGGTGAGTTGACAAACAGGTGAGTACATCCACAGGTATATAACATCCACAGGTAAGTATTACATCCACAGGTGAGTATTACATCCACAGGTAAACGGGTAACACTTACATTGTAACAACATCGAGAACTGACAAAGACAAAGGAACAGAGCATGACTTAAATAGTCCGGGGTAATAAGGAACAGGTGACGGTGATCAAACATGGGATTATGGGAGATGGAGTGACATCATGAGTCCGGCCAAATAATGCGGAAGGCTAAAGGCACTGCAAGTTTTGCACTCTCACACGCACTTGCTAACTGGAGCGCATCAGTTGTCTCCTAATGGTAAGACAGCAGCAGACATTGCTAAAATTGCTACTAAAAATTCACTACACTGAAGTTGTTAAACACCTAAATATAGGCTAATCACAGACAAGCATCCCATTCCCGGTCAATGTCCGTCATTGACAGACTTTATGAGAGTTTTCTTGTACCAACAGCATGCTATGCAGTGGTGGGCCATGCAAAAAAAGTTGTGTGTTTGTATTAGAACCTGTCAGGGCCTCTATCTTTACTAAAATTGACCATGGTTTTATTCAAATGCTTATACAGCATGTTAAAACTGATGTGTGAAAAGCCATTTGAAGTGGTCCTTACTATAAAGAAGGCCCATAAATCAGCTGGTTCTGAAATAGATCTGTCATGACAGCAAAAGTTACTCACAATCACTTCGTCTTTAGTGATTTCAAAATAAAAGTATGAGAACTTTTTAACTGAGAGCTCTCAATTTGAAAAGTTCTGAAAGACATCCAAAATAGTCTGTGGATCACTAGACACATCTCTAAAATAGCTGTCATGAAATCTGTGGTATAAAAAACATGTGAACCATTGAAATGTTTGCTTGTAACGCGGGGCCTCGGCACCAACATGTGAACAATAACAAAGCAAATTCAGCTTCCTTTTTATCCCAAAGTACACTGTAACAGTCTGTCACAGGCAATTCTATTTGCATTTTTAATCCATTAATTTCTTAAAGTATCCTTTGACTATGTTCTGGCCCTCCATCTAGTGGCGAAACCTTTTTTGGTCTGATGCCAAACTTGCTGACCCCTGTTCTAGGGTTTACCATGACAATACACACAGTCTTGTGGTAAAGCAGAGCACTATTCACAGTTGGTGAGAGCGCTAGGGCTGTGTTGCAGTTTACTGAAAGTGTACAGCCCTTCAACGTTTCCTCTGCACACTGCATCCATCATGTAGAGAAACATAAACCAGTCCCACCAACAGCGCCATTTCCTACAATTGTAATTTATAACTTTTACATGGATAAAACAAATCACGAAGCCTACAATTCACTGCTAGTCAAAGGTTGTTATAAGCACTAAACTAGTTCTCTTAAAGAAGCAGTTTATCGAGTTATTACAATTCTGCTCAGCTGTCTCTCTGTCTATGAACAGAAGTGTTCATAGACAGAGAGAGAAGAAGAAAGGTATGAACACCTTTCTTCTTCTCTCTCTGTCTATGAACACTTCTGCCTCCTCTCCTTTTTCAACCAACAGAAGCCCAATTTCCACCAGCACCCTTTGGTCAACAGCACTGGTTGCAGTCGTTGTTAACCCTTTGCCTTGACTGATCCACTATGCAATTCCCACTGCCAATTCGCATGTTTAAATTTGGCACATTTTATGCCGGATGCCCTTCCTGACGCAACCCTCTCTATTTACTCAGGCTTGTGGCTGGCACAGAAGTCACTGACTTGCAACCCCTGTGGCTAGATTTTTGAAGGCATATGATAGTTTTGTATTAGTTATCACTTTTAAAAAAAAAACATTTTCAATTCAATGTCAATTCTAATTTAATTCAAATATGGTGCCATGAGATCAGTGGTGTTTTTTAGTTAAGAAACTGAAATTTCATCTTTTGGGTAAACTGTTTGTTCAGGTTTATGTTTCTGTAGTAGAAAGAGAGAGGTTAAATATTTGTGAGTGTATTTGTGTGTGTTAATGCTGCAGGCATTGTGGCAGCAAGTTGAACCCTGTATTCATGATCCGAGTGGCAGCTCCATTTTGGCCCCTGGAACCCGTGCCATTTTTTAATATTGTACCTCTATTTCTGCTGCCTTTTTTATAATTCAACCCAGCCTTGAGATGCACCTCTGAGTGCAGCTGGCTTTAAGTTTTACCACTTTTTTTACCTCTCTCTCTTTCTGTTTCTCTGTTTCTTTCCTGTCTGTAGAAAAGCTTAAGCGCATACATCTGTTAAAACAAATGTTATAGCTCAGAGCGCTGGATAAAATCCAAAATCAGGGGTTAAATTTCCTACAAGGCCATACTGTCTCTATTCCTTCTTTAGTAGCATATTACTTGCTTTTTACTAGCATCACTAGCATCTCTCTTCTCCCTCTTCTCCCTCAGAACAAAGGAGGTCTCTGTGCCTCGATAAAAGACCTCAAACACACACACGTCTTAACACATATACTCCCTTTTAAACACTGAATAAATCTCTAAAAATAATTCTTCTCTTAATGAATTCCTTCCCCTTACACTACATTTCCCCTCATTTTCTCACTTTCTTATTAGTTAGTTTCCCTGTATCCTAATCCTGCCTGTCTCTCATATTACATGTTTGGGCTGTGTGTTTAAATAGTTGCTTGTGTTTCTCCACTCTGTTGCTGTTCTTTTCGATGTGGGTGGTTTGACAGGTTTGTGCCAATCCGAACACACACACAGACAGGCAGAGTGATTACCTATCAGCAGGCCCACACTGAATCTGCACACACTAAACACTGCAGAAAGCGCAGCCAAAATTGGAATGTTTGTCTTAAATGTTCTGCTTTTTGTGAGTTTGTTTACTAAAAATATTTTTGCTAATTCTAATATAACTTTTCTTTTCATTCTGTAGTATTTATAGCTACAAATATACTATATCTATATATATAGTATATCTATATACTATATCTATATACTATATCTATAGCTGCATTTGTAAAAACCCATGTGACTCACACCTTCTAAGTGGTGGCACTCAGTGCTTTACCATTAAACATAAAAAAATCAATCTGTCCTTATCTTTCACCTACCCTGTCCTTCTGTACTTTTCTTTTTACTTTCTGGCTTTTTCTCTCTTTGCCCCAGTTGCAAGTTTTACTTGCATCTCTCTCTTTGTCTCTCTCTCCCACTGTTGGAGTCTTGATGTATAGTATAACTCCAGATCCACAGGAGGGAGAACAGATGGAGGTTTTTCTTTCTCTTCTACCTAAAGAAAGGGAGGTTAAAATGCCAGCCTCAAGGCTGTGGGGGTTTGTGGTGTGCTGGAGGTGGACAAAGACTTATTCACCAATTCACTCGCAATTCACCAATCCCCCTCCACTTCTCTTGGCATTTATTGCACAATTGTAATGGATCTGTGTGTGTGTAGGGTTGTGTGTATCTGTGTATCTTTATTGTTTGTGTGTTCTTTTGTGTCTCTGGGTTGGTGCTTGCTAGGGCAGACAATCAGAATATCATGAAGACTTAAAAAATAATGCACCTTAGCAACATCATAACATGGTTTTTATAGTCAAGCACCAGTTATATTTTAATCACTTTTATTTTAACATGTTTTGGGATATTTATATGCTGTTTGTAGGATGTTTTTGACAGGTCCATGTGTTCCCTGAGTCTGTTTTGCATGTCGAAATTCATGAAGCTTGCTGAGGTTGTCCGGTAAATTCTTTCCTTCCTGCTGTCAAATCAGACACATGCACTCTTAGCCGTGCATGCGCTCTCAGACATATGCACTCTCAGCTGTGCAAGCGCTCTCAGAAACACACGTTTTGAGTGCACACACATTCATAGCCTACAAGATTAGGTTGAAGTAAAAGTGTTGTTTTTAATTATTAGGTAAATGTTTTAGAAAACAATCCTTATATTTATCTGACATATCCCGCATGCACAGGCCCCTCGACATTATGCACATTTTTCAACGAAGATTAAGTAGATGTAAAAGTGTTGTTTTAATCTTTAAGATAATGTCGAAAACTATAATGATATATATCTGATATATCGCATCCGTCATACAGTAAATTAGTGAAGAGCTATATAAATCAATTTTGTTTAGGCAGTGAAAAAAATCCTCTTTTGCATTGTTGTTTCTTAGGTGCGTGTCATGATGGATCTTAAGACTGCTCGGAGAACTCTGGGGATCTTCTTTGCTCAGTTCAGCTTACTCATATACTGTGCATGGAGGATGAAGAAGCTGCTGATGCCTTGAAACAGTTCTTCAGTGCAGAGTTCATAGCGGGTGATCTTGTAGAGCCACTGATATTTGTTTTTACATTTATGCAGGACATGCATACATTTTTAGAGAAAATTTACATTTATTTATTTAGCAGACGCCTTTATCCAAAGCGACTTACAAGTGACCAGTGGCACACTGGGAGCACTTGGTGGTAAGGTCCTTAACCTCAGTTGTTTCTGGTACTGGGAATTGAACCTTCTGGTCACGAGTCCAACTTTCTAACCACTAGGCTACAACTGCACCATTAATATGGTGGACATGCATCTTAGAATATTTTGTTAAGCATAAAATCTTAAAACATATTTTTTGTTTTATATGATAAATGATATTATTTTCCATTTATTCACAATGCCATGTTTTATTATTTACTAAATTCAATAATCACAAATTGTTGTGTGTTTAATTATTTTCCAGTGTGTCAGTTTTGGAAGCACCTGTTAACTGTCACGGCCCACAGGTGGGCCCACTGTTAAAAATATTAATGCTACACATTTAAAAAATGAATATCCTGTTCTAAATAATTTGTTATTTATAATATGTTTAATATTCATAACACTAATATCCTATTTTAAACGTAATGTTGTCTTGACAAACTATACATCATTGGAAAGCTCTAAGTCTGTAGTTTTTATATTTATTCACCATAGTGACATGACATAGTGACAGTAATTTAGGTTATTGTCACTGACTCATAGGTATTTTTTATTGTTATTATGTATTTAGAACAAAAATATTATATTCTAAACCTAAACAATCTTGACAAACTATATATCAGAGGAGAGCTTTAGGAGTGTATTTTTCAGATTGAATCATGTGTTACATTATTCCTTTGTGAAAGGAATAATGTAATGAGATCAAATTTACTAAAATGTATTATATGTCACAGGCTTCCGGGGGGCACATTTGTTTATTCTATGTATTTACATAATAGCCTGTTCCTAAACCTAAAAAACTAAATATCATTGGAAAACTCTAAGAGTGTAGTTTTTAGATTTAATCATGTTTTAGCGAGGCAATGTATAGTGTAGTAAGATCAGATTTGCTAAAATATATTATATGTCAGAGGCCTCTGGGGGGACACATTTGTTTATTAAATGTATTTATATAATAGTCTGTTCTTAAACATAAAAAAACTTCACAAACTATATATCATTGGAAAGCTCTTAAGAGTGTATTTTTATAGGGATCTATTATTTTTAATCCTGCGTGTCATCTCGTCCCACATGTGCATCTCTTTATCATGCTCAGTGTGGGCCTTAAAACCATGGTATGGTCAATAGCAACATGGTAAAAAGTATGGTTCCTAAACTTTTCCTATAGAAAAACGTCTCAGGTTACACATGTAACCGTGGTTCCGTGAGAGGGAACGATACGCTAAGTCAAGAGGTGACACTATGGGAAAGCCTTTGTGTCATTGTGTCTGAAGCACATGTGTAAAATTTGACCGATGAAGTGGGACAACATCACAGGATGCCACAAAGGTGCAGGATGTATTGCAGGGAGACACAGCGTCCCATTTTCTCTTGTTCCCTCAGGTTATATGTATAACCTGAGATGTTTCCTTTCTAGGGAACACAACACTGCATCGAGAGATGACACTAGTGGACATGTCTGGGCTAAGACATTGTAGGCAAGTGAAATTGCCTCAACTATCAACCTGCTAAGAGGCACATTCGTAGCTACCTTAGGGACATAACCAGGCATAGAATACAGAAAGGCTGATGTAAAGAGATGTGATAGCCAAGAGGAATGCAGTCTTAAAAGCTAACAACTTTAAGAGGGTAGACATAATGGGTTTGAAAGGTGCCAAAGTAAGCCCCTCTAGAACGATCGATAGGTCCCAGGCAGGAATCCTGGTGAAGCACACCGGCCTCAGCCTGGTTGTGTCGTGGAGGAAACGTGACACCAGCGGATCCCTTCCAACCGACTGGCCATTAACAGGTGTATGATAACCAGAGATGGCTGCAACATACACTTTGATAGTGGAGGGGGAAAGACCAGTAGCAAATTTATTTCACCCAATTAGAACAATCTCCACTTCCAAAAGTAAAATCTTCTTGTAGAAGGGACTCTGGAGTACAGGATAGTGTCTACAACCTTGGTTGAGGCCAAACCCAAAGCTTCTACAGCTCTGGATGGGGGTAAAGCACCATGCCCCCTACCAGAGACAGAAAGACCTTCCTTACAGGAATCTCACATGGGAGACCATTGAGGAGAGAGACCAGATCTGAGAACCACACCCGGGACAGCTAACGTTGGCCCACCAACAGGAGGCAACAGCGCTCCCAGAAGATTCTCTCCAGGACTCCCGGGACCAGAGCGACAGGTGGAAAAACATAAAGGCATCGTCTAGGCCAAGGCTGGACCATGGCATCCAGTCCCAGCCGTGCTGGGTGCAGGAGTGAAAACCAGAGGGGACAGTGGGTCGTCTCCTGGGGTGCAAACAGGTCCTCCTCCACTCGACCACATTTCCTCCAAATGATCTCCACCACCTCGGGTAGCAACCAAAGAAGAACCTGGCATGCTAGCTTGTACAACGGCCTTGACTGCAGCTCTCCTTGCTGGTTTATGTTGGAGACGATGTGTTGTCTGAGCGGATAAGCACATGATGGTCTCTGAGGACTGGAAGAAAGTGGTTCAAGGCCCGGAGGACTTGCCAACATCTCCAGGCAGTTTATGTTCCACCCGAGATGATGGTCCTTCTAGAGACCATGAGCAGAATTGCCTTCCGTGATTGCTCCCCAGCCCATAAGGAATGTGTCTGTCATTAGCATGACATGAAGACAGTAAAGTAAAAGAACAATATTTTTTTCCACATAACCAAGGCCCAAACACACCGTCATGTAACAGAGCCAGGGCTGCATCCATACACTTTGTAAAAGTTCGGGGCAAGAGGGCCAGTCCAAAAGGCAGCACCCCATACTGGAACCCTATGTCCCCAACAGCCTCAGATCTGATTTGAGACACCATTTACCTAAGCGTGAGTATCTTGAACTTTAACCTTGCTACAGAACAGTTTAATCTGCAAAGGTCTAAAATAGGCCTAAGCCCCCATTCTTAGAGACAATAAAGTAACGGCTGTAAAAATCTGATTCTATGTTGTGTGAAGGTACATGTTCTATGGCCTCTTTGCGTAGAACAGTCTCCACCTCCTGCTCCAAGACCAGGGCCTGCTCCGGACCCAACATGGGGATAGCCTTGTTTCCCATGAGGAAATACAAAGAAATACACACTGGCACTTGCTGAGGCACAAAAAAACTGACATTTTGCTACCGGATGGGCTTTTATATGGATGCCCTGGAGTCGCAGAACGCAGCAGCAAGACTGGTTTTTCAGGAACCAAAAAGAGCACGTCACATCTATTTTCATCTCTCTCCATTGGCTACCGGTTGCTGCCCGCATTAAATTCAAATCCTTAATGCTGACATTTCAAACTGTCACAAACTCTGCACCCTCATACTTTGACTCTCTTCTACACATCTACAACCCATCCAGAACCCTGCGCTCAGCGAACGAACATTGACTGGTGGTACTCTCACAGAAGGGCACTGAATCTCTCTCTCTCGTTCTTTTTCCTTCTCTGTTCCCTACTTGTGGAAAAATCTCCCTAACGCAATCTAATCTGCCACATCCCTCAACTCTTTTAAAAACAGTTAAAAACACACCTCTTCCACAAACACTTGACATCCTAAAAAAAATCTTTCTTTCCTGTACAGGTACTATCTAGCACTGTGAAACATTGTAAACTTCCTACTATTGTTGCCTTTTGATGTGTCGCTTCATTGTCTCATTTGTAAGTCGCTTTTGATAAAAGTGCAGCTAAATGCCTAAATGTAAATGTTATGATTCCTGGTCCTGACATCACCCCGCTTGTGATGTCCCCCCATTCCATTGGTCAGACTTTACACACATGCTTCATGTGCAATCATTAAAAGACGTTCCCATAGTGTCATCTCTTGATGCAGCGTTGAGTTCTTCTGAAAGGGAATCATGGTTAATTATCAGGTATATACGAGGACAAGGATATGTGTGTATGATTCCGTTTGATTAGCTTTTAGAAGGTAGAAATTGTTTTAATACATTTTTAAATTATTGAGTTTCGAGACATAGTATATGATTTTTAAATGTTCTCTATTGTTGTTGATATTTAATGTTCTTATGTGTTATATATACTATTTGATTTAAAGGCACAATATAATAAGGTTTTTGTCACTAGAGGGTGCACATTAGGGTTACGATTGGTTATGACTCACGACCAATTGCACGAACGCTCACACGCTCACGCACGCTCATGCACACGCTCACATATGGCGGGTCTTCATCATAGGCAAACAATAGGATGCATTTGCAGTTTTGGTATGAGTAGATAGATAATAGATTCGTATCCACTTTATCCAACGCTTTATGTTCTGCGTGTTCTTAAGTTTTCTGCTACAAGTGAGCTGTTGAACACAGTGAAACATGGGTTTACAGAATATACACCTGATGAACAAAAGGAAGAAAACCTGATGATGGGCATCTGGCTCAGTGTATACTGAATGTTTAAATGTAAGAGCTTTTCACAAAGCACACACGTGACACGTGTTTCACAATGTGAAAATGAGTTTTGTCTAAAATCAGTTTGTATTTTGTATAAGCACTGCACATGTTCCTAGACCTAGATCATCTCAAGAGATTCGCTCAGTTTAGTTACATTATATATACACTGTGAACTCCAAACCCAGCAGATTAACTTTGTTTTGACATTGTCTAATGTTATAAATAAGTTGTATACTTTGACTTAGTGACTGAATTAAATTCACAGAAATGCTTGCCTTTTCTGTGTTTGTCAATATTATATATTACAATATAATATATTAGAATATACTTATACTTAAATATATACTTTTACATACTTATATATAGAATATACTTAAATATAATATATTTAATAAATTAGTATATTGCAAATGTATCTGCTTATGGTAATAATATAATAACATGATTAAAATATAATATAAAATATTTTCAATATTATTAATGTAATATTATTAATGGTATATACTCAGATTCAAAGTAACTAGTAACTTTGTACTTGAGTAGTTTTTTCATTGCATACATTTTTACTTTTACTCAAGCAATTATTAAGACAGTGACTTTTACTTTTACTTGAGTAACATTTTCTATAGTTACTTGTACTTTTACTTGAGTAACATTTTTAGCTACTCTACCCACCTCTGCTAATGGAAATCAGACGGGAATCAGAAATCATGTTAATGGATGTGGAAAACTAAAAAAAGTATTATAAATGTTGCGTTTGATGACATAATGAGATATTAAATCATACATGATGGTTTTATTTCATTATAATGAATCAGCCGCAGGTAACGTAAGGTTTTTATACTAAATTGGTAGTCATAGATGTTACCGAATTTGTCAAATTTGTCAATTTGTTCAAAACAATCATAGTAAAAGTACATTTGAACGTACCCACGTCATGTGCAAAAAGTCTGAAATATATTTATGTATAACAGTTGCGGACTGACAGGACGATGGCATATGATAACATTTCTTCCTTTTATTTGTCTTTGTTTTGCTGTATTTTCATTAATACTTAACCACAAACTAAGCATTCGTTTTAAAGTAAGTGGAAAATCTGAAGACATTTAAGTTTATGTTAAAAGGAATGTACTATCCTACTTTTTCGTTTCTATGTTAAGCGTTTGTAGCGTTTGAAGCACAGACAGTTGTTTTGAAAACTAATACACTGTACAGAAAGAAGTGTTGAAGAAATGGCAGAAAATGCACAAAAGCAGCTTTTATTTAAAAGACACAAACACTTTTTTGAAGATTAGTAGATGGAACTGAGGCTTTTACATCACCTATTTAACAGCGTACCTCTATCGCAGATGTTCATCATCAAAGTTCACCCTCGTGGGGTGACTCCAATAGAATGCTATTGGCAGGCAACTCCTGGACATGGCCCGTGTCCTTGGTTTAATTCGCGATTGTCTCTGGGTTTACAAATAGTTGTAAACATTTCAAATAGTGTAAGTACTCAACTTAAAAAAATATAACTGGCCTAGTGGTTTTGGGATATTTTACAGCAAAAATTACATATTGTGCCTTTAAACTGCAACATTACACACTAACTAATGTTGATTATGTGAAAATGCATAATATGACCTCTTTAAGACAGTTATGGGTGGAAAAAATGTTTTAAACCAACCATACACAAAACTGAGTACGTCCCTCAATGGATGTGTGAAAGTGAGTGAGAAAACAAGAGCAAATGACCTGTACCACCTGACCCTGTCTCGGGCTGTATGAGGGTTGGGCAGATAATCCCTCTACCCTCACACCCCTTTAAGATCCCCTCCAGTGCTTGTCCAGTGTAGCACACTGAGCTGTCAATCACATCACAAAGCTGTCTGTTAGGGATTAGGACTCTCTCTTTCTCTCTATGCACTTCTTTCTTTCTCAATTTCTTCTCTTTTTTGTCTCAACTCTTACAAACACTACCCACAGGAATAGGAAATCACACAGCAGAGCTTTTTAATATATCAATCGTTTCTTCTAGACACCTGATTTCTTTAGAGAGATTTCTTTATTTAAAAAATGTACAACCAAATTTCAAACCAGTTTTCCCTAATGATTATAAAATTTGACTGACTGGAAAAAATATTGTAGAAAAGGTTGATATTTTATTGAGCTAAAGCTGTGAACTCTATAAATTGTCCTGAGCTTGAAGGTTTCGTACATAAACTTGTGCCCACACATAAACAATGTTTATATTATTATGTTTTTTAAAATGTTAGAAAAGATTAAAACATCTTTTCCTTATGTGTATCATCTTTTTATCTGTCTTGTTCTAGTTAAAATCTTTAATGGGAACACATCTCAAGGATATCACGGTCTTGTAGATATGCACTCTAAAACATCAGGAAGATCAGGCCATATCTCACAGAGCATGACGCCCAACTGCTAGTCCAAGCCCTGGTAATCTCCAGACTGGACTACTGCAATGCTCTCCTGGCTGGTCTTCCTGCACGAGCAATCAAACCACTTCAGATGATACAGAACACAGCAGCTAGACTTGTTTTCCAGGAACCCAAAAGAGCACATGTCACACCTGTCTTCATCTCTCTCCATTGGCTACCGGTTGCTGCATTAAATTTAAATCATTAATGACCCATACATTTAAAACCATCACAAATTCTGCACCCTCATACTTTAACTCTCTTCTACATACCTACAACCCATCCAGAACCCTGCGCTCAACGAACAAACGTTGACTGGTGGTACCCTCACAGAAGGGCACTAAATCTCTTTCTCGTTCTTTCTCCTTCTCTGTCCCCGGCTTGTGGAATAATCTCCCTAACGCAATCCGTTCTGCCACATCCCTCACCTCCTTTAAGAAACAACTAAAAACACACATCTTCAACGAACACCTGACATCATAATACATAAATATTATAAATTAAAAAACTTTCCTCTACAGGTACTTATCTAGCACTGCAAAACATTGTAAACTTAGTAAAGCACTTCTTAGTACTATTGTTGCCGCATCTGATGTATCGCTTCATTGTCTCCTACTATTGTAAGTCGCTTTGGATAAAAGCGTCAGCTAAATGCCTAAATGTAAATGTAAATTTTTCAGTCCATTTTTCAGTGTGTGTCTGTGTGAGGAAGTGCATGGTAATTTAATGTGGTTGTATGTAGCATTATCTCCTTCAAAAAAAAAATTACTCTCTTCGTCTGCACTAGAGATTGAACCTATAGTCTTAAGTGAAAGTTAAACATACTCTCTCTCTCTGTCCCTCTCGTTCTCTGGTCACACAGCATATATTGCATAGGTATTCATGCACACATACACACACACACACACACACACACACACACACACACACACACACACACACACACACACACACACTGAAGGGATGGAAAGAAAGAAAGAATAACGAGAACATATAAAAGGCTAGAGCAGATGGATATGCTTGTGTTATTAATTATGTCTGTTCTGGAGAATGGCAGCTACCTTTAAGCTCCGCTCACTGCTGTTCTATAGTCTAACACAATCAAAACCAGTAAAGGAATAGGAGAGAGAGAAAAAGAGAGATTTTCCATCCAGCAGTAGGCTGCATCATTAACTGTTTCATAGTGCCATGTCATGGCAAGCTGCAGACTATGTCTTTTTTGTCAAATCATCACACTCTCTCTTTCTCTCTTGCTCCTTCTCCACACTGTTCGAGTTCAAGTTTATTTGTATAGCGCTTTAACAATGTAGCACTGTTTCAAAGCAGCTTTACTGCTTATTGTATTACAGCGCTAATTTATTGGACTTAAAGGCACCTTTAACTTTTTACTTTTTAAGTAACTTTTTGCTGTGCCTGGTGCAGAGAGACCGTCAGAGATGAGATTAAAAAGAATCAGACACACAAACACACAAACACACAAACACACACACACAGTCTGCCTAATATTTATGTACCCAGACTCAGAAAAACAGTTCTAATTTAGTTTAAAAATAAGACATATCACACACATAATGTAATACATTTGGGTGCTTATCATATTTTTAGTCCACAAACTGATACAGTGTGTAGCCTACAAAATTGTGGCCAAATGTTTTCGGAATATGCTGAAATGTCCAGATACAACTGCCTCCTAAAGCAAACAATTATAAATAGTTATCATAGTTGTAGGATTTGGATTAGTTAGTAATAAGGGCTGTCAGCCCAATAAGTGTACTGTATTTCAGACAATCTTAGTTGGCCCCTCATGACAGGACCACCCCACAACTAGGTGATGTGCTTGTGTACGATGCGACAAGAGCCTGGTGGAGGGTACGTCTTATAACAGTGTGTGTTTGTGTGTGTGACCTGTTGGTGAAGACTGTAATTCTCACTTAAACACACACAATTTCAGAGCCTACAGATGGAAAACCTAATTCTGTCTTTGCTGTCTTTCCTCCACCAATTACATCCTGTTCTCTCTCTTGCCTGTCTGTAATACATTCTTTCTTTTACTCTCTGCCTTTCTCTTTCTGTCAATTTCTTACCCTCTGCCCCCCTCTCTCTCTCCCTCTCTCTCTCTCTCTCTCTCTCTCTCTCTCTCTCTCTCTCGGATGTGACGTGTGGGGTTGCCGCAGGGATTCTGTTGAATGTTGGGGGCCATTGAATGCACCAAAAGAATACCAACATTCTTTTTGCATTTTTAAAGAATCCAGAATGTGTCTATGGAAGAGGAGAATAATCACAACAGAGATCTGTTTATCTCAGTATCTCGGGCATTTCTTGTAGAGAGATATGAGATTAGATAGAAAGAAAGTACAGACTTTTGATTGAGTGTTTAGAGTGTCATAGTGATAACACAGTCAGTAATCAGTAATTCTACTACAGCTAGTGCTTGCTTACAAACATCTGCCTTTTAACACAAATATAAGACTACTGGCCAAACGTGACACAGGTAAGATTCAAGAACAGTCCCCCATCTGCTATTAGTTGCACAAATCTTCACACAATTGTTTAACCTAGTGCGGCTTTGTCTTGCAAACTGCTCAAACAAAGCTGATGCTAAACAAAACATCTAGCATTGAAAATGTATAAAATAGTCTTACCTTAAATAAGAACTCTCTATGTCAAAAAAACAAAAACAAATAAATAGTGAGGTTTAGAAAAAGATAAACATCTTAACCTTCAGACAGCAGAAGTTGTATGCTGGGAAGAAGTGCGGGGGAGAAGGGCGGGAAGAGGTCCCACAAGCAGCGTTGGCTATGCCTGAATTGATGTGGAAATTAATAACCTCGACGTATAGATAATTAATAAGAACTTAATTAATTATACTGTGATGAGTTGCTATAGATGCAGAGAGAAAGAAAGATAGAGAGCAAGGAGAGAGAAATATGGAGTGATATGAATATGAAAGCTCATTTAGCTCTTGACTGTTTATTCAGGGTGTGTATGTGTGTTTGTGTGTGTTAGTGTGTAAATATGTCCCTGTGTGACCATTAGAAAGGAGTTTAGTTTGAGGGGACAACGCTCAGATGGGGGTCCTATCCCCCCGAACCCCCTGGGATTTATGCCTGTGAGCGAATACCACACTTTCTTTGTTGAATGGAGATAAAAACTTTCATAAACATAACAGACAGACATAAACATAACAGATGTGCTTCACATTATTAATAAAATGACTGCTGATTCGGTTTTGCAAAACATAGGTGATAACCTTAATAGTTTGTGAGAAAAATGTTTTACAGAAACACAAAAGGTTGTAGCTTTTAGTTCAAAGAGATGTTAGTGCTATAAAAATATTTTATCAGTTAACTTGTTAACAGTTGATAGCAAATAAGCTCATTTTCAAATGAAATAAAAAATATACTGAACAAAGTATGCCCCTTTCCACAAGATGTAATACAAGTCTTTAGGGTCTACAATATATGTCTGTTAAGTTTCAGCTCAAAATAAATTTATTTATCATTTATTATTTCATGCTCTAAATTTAAATTCCTCAGGTTTATTAAGTATGCAAGGTTTTGGGTGTATATGTCCAAGTAAGATACTAATCTCCACCCCCTACTGGAGAGAAAGAGCAGATGTGCATGTGTGCGCTACTACTAATCCACTACATCTTTAGCAGCTCAAAGGTCAGGAGTAATTAAGACTTTTCTCTCCATTCTTATATCCAACAACAAAACACATGAAATGCATTTGTACATGAGACATTTTGTTGCTGCAGGTGCTCCGTAGTGTAACTGTGGTCACCTGAAGAGACGGGTCTTAAACGCGTAAATCTTACCACTAGACCACCCAACAGTATGTGTAAAGGTGGCTGGCGGTGGTTACTGTAATAGTACAGCAGCATCCCACAGTGGGCATGTGCAAAGACTGGCCCCGTGTGTCGTAACACAGCCTTATCAGCACCATTGAAAAAATAATATTATACTAAGGTTTTATATAGATTAAAAGAAAACGATTGGATGGATTTTTAGTCACAATAGGATTGTTTTGTAGAGACAAAGCTGACACGCATTTAGATTAAAACAACTTATAGAAGTTGATTTTACATAATAGTTTTACTTTAAATTACACAAATGAAAGATTTTTAGCAGGACCAGACTGAATGCAACAAAAAATATTGCTTTGTTGTATAAACATAAAACACTGCTTTATCATCTAAAGTATCTCAATGAACGGTTTTATTCGAGTCAAATATAGCCTTTAATGTGGCTGAATAAACCTTCTACTGTTACCGGTTGAGGAAAGGAGGATGAGGTGAAATGATTTAGTGAATAAAATCCTTTGACAAAACAGGCGAGTAATCCAGGTGACAAAAAGCATTCACAAAAACACAGGCAAACAGGTAAGTAATCCACAAAAACAGTAATCCAAAGTGATAGGCGAAATCTACATGGTAAAAGGAAACCCATCCACATGCTACATGATCATGCAAACTAACAAGACTGCACGACTACATATTAACGACTACATATTAACGAGACCTAACCAAGACGTGCAAACAGAAAGGTTTAAATAGTGTCCGGGTTAATGAGTGATTGATGGCAGGTGTGACAAATCAAAATGGCTGACAGAGGTTCAAGGGTGATGGGAGATGGAGTCCATGGTGAAACCGTGGCAGGGTGAAACCGTGACAACTACATTAGGTTACACCAGAGAAAGTAAACTTAAAGAGTTAGGTCAAAAAATGAACTTAAGTCAGGGTGTTAGCCATTTAAATATTTCACTGGTAACAATGGTTGTTCTTTTAAAATGATGTTTGTGTATATCCCTAGTGTCTTGATTTGGACCACTTTACCTCATACTCTCTCTTTCTTCACCTGTCAGACTCCTCTGCTGGAGGCCTGACTAATTATTCTTCTCTCATTCTGCTCCTCTCTCGCCTTTCATGACACTCCTCTGAAGACACCTGGCTTAACTCGGCAGGACAACTTTGTGTCAATCTTAGTTCTCCTTCACTCGATTCGGCTCCCCCCTGCATATGTTGTCTGACTTAACCACTGGTTTGTTTCTGTAAAATTTTAGTAATTTGTTCCTTGTTATTCTTTCTTTTAGACTTCTTTCACATTCTGCTTCTCAATTTTGTCTTTTCAGCTTAAATGATTTTAAATATTTTAATGTTTTTTTAAAGACTTAAAGTGTTCCATATTGTAAATATTTGTAATTAATTTTAATTAATTTTATTTGTTGATTGTTGTTTTTAAGTAATAGAAATTAATTCAAACTTTAAAAATTGTGAAACATTTTCTGTTGACTCCTCATCTAGTCATTATATATTTCTGAAAGTTTTGCTCTACTCTAAAATACTTGTAACAGCTAGATGTTGCATTTTGTGACAAATATTTTTTTAATTTCCTTTTTGGTAAATTCATTGTTAAAAATGTTAAACATTTCAAAATAAATGATCCTTGCTGAGAGGATTCTTCCCAACTGGATTCTTCAGGATTAGTTCTGCTTCATGATGGAATTACTGCATACATCATGTACTGCATTTTTATAAGTAAATTTACCGCCTGCTATTCTCTTGCTCTCTTCCCCCTACTTTTCACACAATATGTTAACTTAGTCAGCAAGTTGATGTGAAATATATCTTACAATATACTTTGAAAGGAAGAATGCTTTCTCTAGAGGGATTGAGGAGCAGGAAAAATACCTTTTCCCCACTGATATCCTTCACTTTCAAATTCATTCGCCCTTCATTTTATCCAGAATCTCTACTTCATGCATATAAAAGGACTACATGGCAGCAATCTTGCCTGTAGACTACCGCATAGCTCTGCAAATCATCTCTCACTAGCGGCCTGTCAGTTATCCTCTTGACTGTCAATCTACCATCTAACGAGAAGTGCTCCTGAGAATTTTTTTTAAAAGGCTGCTTTCTAATTGGCTGGGGGACAGAAATTTGTCGGAAGGTGCTTGAGAATTTGACCCTGTGTGAGTTGTGAGATGAAAGTTGCTAAGGAGATGCATGCTAAGGAGATGCCCTTAAGCACTGAGCAAGAGATTAGATGAATCTGGTTTATAATACAGCCAGGATGTGTTCACACAAGCACACACACACCCACTTGGAGTAGAGAGTGGCAGGACACACATAAGTATCCTGTCAGGATTGGTAGCAGCACTGATTGAAGCAGTAATTGCTTATCTGTTTGTTCTACCTCCACAGAGAGTCTCTCTCTGTGTACACTGAGTTAGTACAGTGAGGTAGTGCGAAGTGAGTGATGCCTGTGGGAATTTTTTTTTGTTCGGTTTGTTTAGGGTTTTCTGTATGGAGAACCACACAGTGCAGGAGTAGGTTAACAGGCTCTCCGATAGAGGTTATGGTTTGCCCATTTGAATTTGTCTGTTTTGTTCACTAAATGCTATAGACAACTACAAATGTTCTTCAATTCTGTCAAATTATCATTTAACAGTACAAGGAATATATATTTTTAATTCCTATATATGGTTTTATTTGTCACTAATATGAAATAAATCAGTGCAAAATTTTTTACAAAGGCATTTAATTCGGTATTGGTAATTACCTGCAAAAAATAAACAAGCATCATCAAGTAATGAAGATCACAGCACCAAAAATAACTAATGACCACATACCAAAAACAACAGCATAAAGAAAGTCAGAAAATACCAGAAGAATTAACCTGAAACACTAATTGCATGATTTATTCATGATGCGATGCATGCTGGTAATCAGCAACATTTTTCAGTATGAAATTATTTGTTTACAACTAAAAATTTATTTGTTTATGTATTTGTGGTATGCTAGTTCCCTTTCAAGGGAGCTTGCGCTGCGTCACCATAGCAACGCTAAGGGAATGCCTTTTGCGTGACTGCGTCTGAAGCATGTGTATCACATCCGTCTAATGATGAGCTAGGATGTCACAGACGGGGTGGTGTCAGGACCAGGAAGTATAAAGCGCTCCCAGAATGAGCATAGGTAGCTTATTTTGCCCTCAGCACCACACCACCTAGGGCACAAAGTTAACCCTTCACATAACACCAAAAGAGGCCATAGAATAGTTTCTCCACCCTAGAGAGAGTTGGGCTATTACAGCCAGTGTTTTATCTTTCCAAATAAGGATGGAGGCTTGTGTCCCATTTTAAATTTGCATTCACTGAATCACTCTGTAAGGAAACTGAGGTTTAAAATGTTCACACTCAGATCATGACTGAAATCAGACACAAGGACTGACTTGTCACCATAAATCTGAAGAATGCATACTTCCATGTACATTTACATTTATTGATTTAGCAGATGCTTTTATCCAAAGCGACTTAGAAGTGACCAATAGCACTCTGGCAGCAACTGGCCTTAGTTGTTTCCTGCTGTTACTGGGAATTAAACCGGTGATCTACTGGTCACAAATCCAAGTCTCTAACCACTAGACTACAACTGCGGCCAACTTTGTTCTGCCTTCCCTAACACAAGTTTCTGAGGTTCGCTATTGGGGGCATAGCGTATCCCAGAGGAGATGGCAGTTTGGCATCGAGATGCCGTTCCCACGCACATGAGAATGCTGGGGTTGAGGCTGAATGGCAGGAAAAGCATGCTTTCTCCAGTGCCAGAGAATTACTTATCTAGGCATAAAGGGACTCAAGGACTATGAGAGATCTGGGCCACATTTTACCCAGCAGATGTAGACCAGTTTACATCTTAGGTGACAACACACTGTTCACTGTGGTTCTCCCTTTCACATTCAGTGCCGCTGTTTAGGACATCCAAGGCTTTGCCCGTATGCTTTCTGGAGAGAGTACACCACAGGACAGGGTACTACTATTGCTGGTAGCCCCACTCTGGCCGACCCAAGTATGGTTCTCGGATCTGGTATCCCTCCTAGACAACAGGCCATTCAAGCTACCAATCAGAAAAGACGTTCTGGCTCAGGCCGGGGGCTCAATCGTTCACCCCTGCCCAGGGATGTGAAGACTATGGGTCTGACCTCTGAGGGTCCCAACTCATTTACTCAGGTCTTTTAACCGGGGTTGTAAAGGCCATTCTAAGCTCCAGAGCTCACCCCAAGTGGAAGCTGCATGCACTGAAGTGGAGACTAGTCGTTTTGGGGATCCAGTTAACTGCCCGTTTAGTGCAGTGCTTGCAGGACTGTTTCTCATCAGGGCTGTCGTCCTTACTTTGAAGGTGTATGTGGTGGCTATAGCGGCTTACCACACTCCTATCAATGGCCAGTCTTTTGGTCGAGACTCACTGGTAACTCACTTTCTCTGTGGCACACTAAGGCTAAGGCCTGCATCTCATGCCAGAGTTTCAGTCTGAAACCTGGTGCTGGTAGTAGTGGACTTATCTTTGGCTCCCTTTGAGCCCATTGAGGCTGTGTCAGTGAAGATGTTCACCCTTAAGACAGTGTGCTTATTGGCTGTTTCTTCTATGAGGAGAGTTGGAGATCTCAGTCACTCAGTTTCTCCTTCTGTCATGAGTTTGCACCAGGCATTGCTATGGATTTTTTGTATCCTAGGCCGGGTTACATGCCCAAAGTACCAACCAATGTGGTGAGGCCCATTGTACTGCCAGCTCTCTGTCCTTCTCCTTTTAGGAATCCAGACCAGGAAAAATTTAATTTAGTATGTCCAGTGCAAGCACTGGATGCCTATGTCCACAGAGCTGCCCTGTGGAGAAAACCTGAACACCTGTTTGTGTGTTTTGGGTCGCCCAGAAATAATCTGCTGACGACAAAGCAAACTTTTAGTAGGGGGATAGTCGAGGCTATTTCACAGGCTTATCGAGCTTCTGGGCAGTCTTCTCCTCTACCTGTCAAACCTCACTCTACTAGGGGTATGGAGGGGCATTGTAGCCTCTAAGGCCTTATGGTCTTAGGCTTCTGTTCAGGATGTGTGTAACACGGCGGGCCAGTAATCCATGCTCACATTCATAAGGTTTTACAACTTTTTTTATATCTATATTTTATGTAATTTATATTACTATAGTCTGTTAAAGGGGGGCTTTTGCAAAGTCCTTATGTTGTTTTGAGGTGTGAAATGTAAATGTAAAATGTAAAATTATTTAAACAATAAAAACATTATGTTCAATCTCTCCTCCTTATGCAGATTCATCACTTTCCTGGCCAATGACCATGGTGTCATCTGCAAACTTCAAAAGTTTGACAGAGGGGTCCTGTAAAATACAGTCACTGGAGTACAGGGAGAAAAGTAGTGGAGAAAAAACACCCCTGTGGCGCACCAGTGCTGGTGGTGAGGGTGTTGAATGTGAAATTCCCCAACCTCACTACCTGTTGTCTGTCAGGAAGTTAGTAATCCACTGACGGGTGGAGGTGGGTACAGAGAGCTGGGTGAGTTTAGTCAGAATGATGTTTGGAATGATTGTATTGAAGGCTGAGCTAAAGTCCACAAGCAGAATCCTGGCATAGGTCCTAGGTCTTTCAAGGTGTTGCAGGATGTAATGCAGACCCATGTTGACTGCAACATCCACTGATCTGTTTGCCTGATAAGCAAAGTAAAGTGGGTCTAGCAAGGGTCCAGTGAAGTTTTAAGGTGGCCCAGCATCGGTTTCTCAAATGACTTCATGACTATAGACGTTAAGGCAACTGGTTTGTTATCATTTAGTACTGTGATCCTGGATCTCTTAAGCACAGGGATAGCAACGCTAAGGGAATGCCTTTTGCGTGACGGCGTCTGAAGCATGTGTATCACATCCGTCTAATGATGAGCTAGGATGTCACAGACAGGGTGGTTTCAGGACCAGGAAGTATACAGCGCTCCCAGAATGAGCTTATTAGATTAGATAGCTTATTTTGCCCTATCTTCACATCCAGCACCGCTGTTTAGGACATCCAAGGCTTTGCCCGTATGCTTTCTGGAGAGAGTACACCACAGGACAGGGTACTCCTATTGCTGGTAGCCCCACTCTGGCTGGCCCAAGTATGGTTCTCGGATCTGATATCCCTCCTAGACAACAGGCCATTCGAGCTACCGATCAGAAAAGTCGTTCTGGCTCAGGCCCGGGGCTCAATCGTTCACCCCTGCCTAGGGATGTAAAGACTGTGGGTCTGACCTCTGAGGGGCCCAACTCATTTACTCAGGTCTTTTAACCGAGGTTGTAAAGGCCATTCTGCTCTTTAGTGAGTTGCTGTAGCTGGTGATAGCTTTCAGGCCTTTCCACACAGAAGCAGGGTCGCTGGTCGAAAACTGGTTTCTGGTCAGTTTTTCATCTTTTCAGAGTAGCTGCGTTTTGCAACTCTTATCTCCCTTTTCAATGTGTATTTGGCCTGGTTGTACAAGGCTTTGTCTCCACATCTGTGGTGTCCTCATTAGCCTGCCAAAGCTGTTTGAGGTTTGCTGTGAACCATGGTTTGTCATTATTGTATGTGTAATAGGTCCTGGTAGGAATGCACAAATCTTCACAAAAACTGACATATGTCACAGTATCTGTGAGCTCATCCAGGTTGCCTTGCAGCACCTTCAAAAACACTCCAATCAGTGCAATCGAAGCAGGCTTGTAAGGCCTGCTCTGTTTAGGTGGTCCAACTTTTTGTAGTTCTTAATTCAGGTTTAGCTGATTTAAGTTTCTGCCTGTATGTTGGGAGAAGACTAGCCAGTGATCAGAGAGTCCCAGAGCAGCTCTAGGGACAGAGTGATATGCCTCCTTTAATGTGGTTTAGCAGTGATCCAGGATATGTAATGTGTTGTTTATATTTTACATTTACATTTAGGTATTTAGCTGACGCTTTTATCCAAAGCGACTTACAAATATTTTGGCAGTATACAGGAGAGGTTTGTTTTATTAAAGTCTCCAAGGAAAATAATAAATGAGTCTGGGTGTCACAGTTCTGTGTCTGTAATTTGATCCGCCAACTGTTGCAGTACAGCACTTCCACATTCATCTGAAGGGATGTAAACACTCACTAGAATAAACAAGGAAAACTCACATGGAGAGTAAAAAGTCTTACAGTCAATGAAGAGTGCTTCTAGATCAGAGCAGCACATCTTCTTTAACACTTTTATGTCTGTACACCATCTACTGTTGATGTATAAACATGTCCCGCCACCTCTCGTTTCCCTGATAATTTCATGACGCGAACCGCTCTGAACAGCTGGAAGCCAGGCAGATGCAATGCGCTGTCTGGGATGGCTTGACTCAGCCAGGTCTCCGTAAAGCACAATGCAGCACAATGAGAAAAATCCGTATTTGTGCGGGTGAGAAGTAGTATTTCGTCCGTTTTGTTAGGGAGAGAGCCGACGTTTGTCAGAAGAATACTACAGAAGAATACAGAAGAAAGCACAGTTCTGAAGCCGCTCTGTCGGAACTTCACCAACTCGTCTGCTCGCTTTCCACGCCTGCGCGTCCTGGAGCTCTTATACAGCACTGCTGCACCTCCAATTAGAATGTCCCTTAAAACGTTGCAATAATCAAAAACCGGTGAAAAAATGTGTATTTGCTACAATGGCTCTTCCTCTCGATCAACAAGGCCTGTTTTGTATATTCCTGGGGCAGAGGTTCTTCAGAATCCGGGGATCATGATATAATGATTACAGGAAGTACAAACCCGATTCCAAAAAAGTTGGGACACTGTACAAATTGTGAATAAAAAAGGAATGTAATACTTTACAAATCTCATAAACTTATATTTTATTCACATTAGAATATAGATAACATATCAGATTTACATTTACATTTAGGCATTTAGCTGACGCTTTTATCCAAAGCGACTTACAAATAGTAGTAAGTCAGATGTTGAAAATGAGACATTTTGAAATGTCATGCCAAACATTGCCTCATTTTGGATTTCATGAGAGCTACACATTCCAAAAAAGTTGGGACAGGTAGCAATAAGAGGCCGGAAAAGTTAAATGTACATATAAGGAACAGCTGGAGGACCAATTTGCAACTTATTAGGTCAATTGGCAACATGATTGGGTATAAAAAGAGCCTCTCAGAGTGGCAGTGTCTCTCAGAAGTCAAGATGGGCAGAGGATCACCAATTTCCCCAATGCTGCCGCGAAAAATAGTGGAGCAATATCAGAAAGGAGTTTCTCAGAGAAAAATTGCAAAGAGTTTGAAGTTATCATCATCTACAGTGCATAATATCATCCAAAGATTCAGAGAATCTGGAACAATCTCTGTGCGTAAGGGTCAAGGCCGGAAAACCATACTGGATGCCCGTGATCTTCGGGCCCTTAGACGGTACTGCATCACATACAGGAATGCTACTGTAATGGAAATCACAACATGGGCTCAGGAATACTTCCGGAAAACATTGTCGGTGAACACAATCCACCGTGCCCTTCGCCGTTGCCGGCTAAAACTCTATAGGTCAAAAAGGAAGCCATATCTAAACATGATCCAGAAGCGCAGGCTTTTTCTCTGGGCCAAGGCTCATTTAAAATGGACTGTGGCAAAGTGGAAAACTGTTCTGTGGTCAGACGAATCAAAATTTGAAGTTCTTTTTGGAAAACTGGGACGCCATGTCATCCGGACTAAAGAGGACAAGGACAACCCAAGTTGTTATCAGCGCTCAGTTCAGAAGCCTGCATCTCTGATGGTATGGGTTTGCATGAGTGCGTGTGGCATGGGTAGCTTACACATCTGGAAAGGCACCATTAATGCTGAAAGGTATATCCAAGTTCTAGAACAACATATGCTCCCATCCAGACGTCGTCTCTTTCAGGGAAGACCTTGCATTTTCCAACATGACAATGTAAGACCACTGCATCAATTACAACATCATGGCTGCATAGAAGAAGGATCCGGGTACTGAAATGGCCAGCCTGCAGTCCAGATCTTTCACCCATAGAAAACATTTGGCGCATCATAAAGATGAAGATGCGCCACAGAAGACCTAAGACAGCAACTAGAACTAGCCTGTATTAGACAAGAATGGGACAACATTCCTATTCCTAAACTTGAGCAACTTGTCTCTTCAGTCCCCAGATGTTTGCAGACTGTTATGAAAAGGAGAGGGGATGCCACACAGTGGTAAACATGGCCTTGTCCCAACTTTTTTGAGATGTGTTGATGCCATGAAATTTAAAATCAACTTATTTTTCCCTTAAAATGATTTTCTCATTTTTCTCAGTTTAAACATTTGATGTCATCTTTGTTGTATTCTGAATAAAATATTGAAATTTGAAACTTCCACATCATTGCATTCTGTTTTTATTCACAATTGTACAGTGTCCCAACTTTTTTGGAATCGGGTTTGTAAATAGGTTGTAGTTGCATCCAGCTGTTTTCTGTATTGCCTTAAAGTGATTTCTGTTCAAAAGAATATCTCCCTTTGCAGTAAACTTTGTAACTTTGCAGAACTTTTTTATACTCAACTGCAACATTACACACTAACTAAAGTTAAAAAAGCATAATATGACTAATTTAAGTATGTTTGATTTAAAAAAGATCCTTATGCTGTATAAAATGTAAATGTTTTTTCAGTATGGAATATATATTAATCTAGCTAAATCTATTCCTTTTAATTATCACTAAATAATCCCTATATATTCCAAAGCCTCCTCTGAAGGCTGTTTGGCTGTTTTCTGTGTTAAGCTCTAGGCCTTAGAGTGTGGAAGTTCTGTAGAGTTCTGTCATCATTCGCCCCGCATACCATATGGCCCTGCTAGATCATAGTTTAGAGACCCCCACAAATTTAGCACCCTATGCTTTTTGGATGTAAGCCGCGCTGTAAAAAACTTCAAACAGTGTGATTTGTCAGCTTACAAATGTATAGTTACCCATAAAGGCAAGCATAATAGCTATTTAAAAACGTATAAACTTTTTATCACATTGTCAGAAAACATTACGACTCGGTGGGGCCCCGCAGTATGTGGCCCCTCTGTCTACCTGTGACCCCTAGTGATTCTGTCTAATCAGACCATTAATTGAGAGTGGGTTTAACCTGGAGTTGTTTTCCCTAAGGAAAACACACACACACTTCTGTATTCACATGTTTACATACTCACTAATTTCATACAGAATAACACACCAGCTGGGCTGAAAGACTCATTTTAGTCTTTGAAAAACCTTCAGATATCTACACTTACACTGTGTGTGTTCTTCTGATCCTGTACAATCGCTCACCTCCTAAACAGCATTCTGCTGGTAATCATATTCATGTGCACATACAGAGGCACACATATGTTAATCTATGTGAACAGAGACCATTGAAAACATATGACTGCTTAAATATACAGACCTGTGCTGAGGATATGAAATTCACACAGCGAAATACAAGGAAAGCATATGTCAGTTCCTTCTTTTCTTCTTCTGTCAGTCTTGATATAAGACTGAATATAGTTCTCTGGACCACTGCTATGAATACATTTATGGTACTTTCTGTCCCAGTTTTTATTTTTTTTTAAGAATTTCCCCTTTTGTGTTACTCAGAAGTAACGTTTGTTTAAAATGACGTTGGGGTGGAAAAATGTTGGCAAAATTTGTATTTATGGATGAAATATTACTTTAACTGTATTTTCTATTCTTTTTGTTGTTGTTATTTTCTTTAATTTTTCTTGCTCTCACCCCCTTTTTAGCCCCTTTCGCACCGGCTGAGGTTTTTCGTAGTTCCAGGACTTTTTGCCCAAAGTTCTCGTTTTTTGTTGTGTACACACCACAGGAACTGGGGAGGATTTTAGTCCAGAAAAATGAACTGAATTAGCTCCTACTTCGGAGCAGGGTCTAACCCAGCATAACACTAATTTACAGTAGCACAAGTACAAGTGTTACAAAATATAAACATATGGAAAGCTCACGTTAGCTGTTGCCCTTTGTCTTTGCATTGTTTTTTCTCTGCCTTGGTGATATAAAGCACACAATCCTCACTTTTGCTTTTTCATTTGGAATTTACACATCTACTTTACTTCTCCACTATAATGAAACCCTCCACAGACAACAGAAACACATCTCCAGTAACACACCATTCA
Organism: Beaufortia kweichowensis; assembly: GCA_019155185.1. Taxonomy (NCBI): domain Eukaryota; kingdom Metazoa; phylum Chordata; class Actinopteri; order Cypriniformes; family Gastromyzontidae; genus Beaufortia; species Beaufortia kweichowensis. Next base: position 19,587,071 of record CM032794.1, on the reverse strand, counting down.
GTTGTTTGTGCTATTTTAAATGTTGCGCTGCTAGACGGCTTACATAGATTTTAGAGGTAATACTGCTGGTGCAATCACAAACAAGGAAATGCCTCAAGCGAAACTTTATTTTACAAACTACAGTCCTCTTACTTTGGGTCCCTGAACTACTTGGTACAAAAAACGGCTTTTCTCTTTTCTGTCAGGAGCAGCCATATGGAAGCCATTACACCGACTGTTTCTCTCATCACAAACATTCCAGCAGTGCCTCCAGCTCTCTCTCTTCACAGCAGCTTCTTTCCCTTCTTCTCTCTATCCTACACTTTTATCAATTCACCTGTTTTTATTGTTCTCATTTCCATCATTGGCAGAGTTTGTCTGCTGAGGTCATGTGATAATTGCTTTGGATGATGTAATTGACCTATGATGACCTAATATGCCTTTTTACAAAATGTAAGTCTTAGGGGTCACTTAAGACTTAGGGGTGATAGGTAGATAGTTAATAGTATAGTAAGTCTATTAGCTGTGTTATAGGGGTTATAATACATGAAGTTCTAAATGTGGGTTTGGGAGGAGCCTATACATTTAGTCCTGCAAATGAGGAGCTCTTTTGCTAAACGCTATAAATCCATTTTAATAGTTTTCATGAAAATGACTTTTTTTACCTAGACCCATACATTTTGTTAATATTCATTTATCCTGTTAAAATGGTCTGTTGGCTCAGTCTGAACATGTTAAACAATGATTGTTAAATAAAACAACAATATTGTCAATTATAAATTCAAAGTTTTTTTTTTTTTTTTTTCAAAACGCTACAAAAAAAAATTGGTTTATGTCTTTTAAACAAAACAAAACAGGAGAACATGCAACATATGACATCAGGGACTCATACTATAAATTAATATTAATCAAATAAATGCAAATGCATTAAATAAATAACAGCCAAATCAAATAAATAGTAACAAACTAAATAGTAAAATAAAATAAATATTTTCAATTTCATGTTTCAATATTGTCCACCACATAAAAAATTATTTTAAAATAACATGCATATAAATACAACAAAAGTGACACCTGAGTGACAAACCTTCTTTTTTTGTTGTTTTTTGTGATTTTCTTTGTCCAGTCTGCGTTTTCTACCCCCAGGTGTAGGTCTCACTGGCTCATCCAGGCCATCAAAAGTGTTATTACTCATTTTGAAGACTGAGCACAAACAAACATCTCTCGCTTCAGAGCGCCACCTTGTTGGATTGCATCGAACGCTCACCGAATTCTGATTGGTCGAGAGGACATATCGCATTTAGGCTAAAAACAGGTTCGGCGCTTATAGCGGTTTGGAAAGGAACTGCAAATTGCAGTACATTTTAAACAAGGAAATATAGCGATTTGGCATGAAACATTGATGTAGCAGTGAATGAATAGGTTCAGTACACAGCAAAATGGCATGACAAACTCATTTTTTTTCTATTTGCCGTTTATCGCGTTTTGGAAAAGAGCTCTTCAAATCATTATTTAAACTGCAGTTTTTTTGCCTGCCCAGCGAAATTTTTTCTGGCATCCCTCCTCCTCCCTAAGCTTGGTGATCGAGCCGAACCTCAGGTTCGAGCTCCCCTTCTACACTATGAAAATTAAAAGATCCTTGAGGAACCATTTGAGGTTCTTTATACTGTCACACTGGCGGAACAGTCAGAAGGCATCTTTTTTCTAAGGGTGGTTCTCTGAGGAACCATTTCACTTCTGAAAACACCATTAATGTTTTCCCTGAAGGAACCATTTGAGGTTCAAGCAAGCACAAACTACAGAAAGTTTGGAAAGCTTGTAAACAGATTTTTTGTAGCTTGCTGTATAATCGATCAGAAAATACAGGAAAGAAGCTGCATGTCATTGAACAAATCATTCCTTGAAGATCTTTTTATTTTTACAGTGTAGCAACCAAATAGTGACACCCTGGCAACCACTCAAAACACGAATCAGCCCCACTTAAATTTTCTACCGACAGTAAAAACATTGATGGTGTTTTCTGTGTTATTACCTTACTTCTGAAAGCAAAACAAGGATCTGTCTTATCAAGGATTCTGCCATTTCTGACATTCCATTTTTATGCACACACACACACACAGAAACACACACACACATAGATACAAAGGTCCACATCACTGCACCTGTGAGCTTGTTTTTGACACAGCTCGAGTTACTTGTGTGGAATACTTGTAATGCAAGACTGATGAACAGGAGAGAGGTAGAGTATGGTCAAGAGAAGGTGGGGTTGGGTGGACAAGTGGTGGATTGAGGGTCAGTTCTGTTGGGGTTGGCGCAAAGTCAAATTATCACTCGCCTCTTTACAAGGCCTGTATGGGTCAGGGAAGGGTGTCTGCAAATTTTGACAAAATTATGTTTTGACACACACACTCCTGTCACCTCTGCCCCCTCTTCCAACCCCCCCCCCACACACCTTGTTTTAATGTGTGACCATGAATGACACCTGTGTTGCAAAGGAGGAAAGAATGAGAGAAAGTGAGGGAGGGTAAGAGAGACAGAAGAAAACAGGAATGATGAGTGTTTGAGATCACAAGGAAAGGCTGAAGGAGTGTGTTATTATGTTATATTTAGAGAAATCAAAGTGATGTCACTAAAATTTCACTTTATTCTGAACTCTTGCCATACCGGTGCAGTTTTTTTTGTTGAGCTTAGCAAATACAAACCTCTAGAGTACCTCTTCTACAAAGTGTCTCAGTTTATATACATCTGGTATTTTTATCCCATTTTAATTCCACAATCACAATACTGACATCTGTGTTTTTATTCACACCCCTTTTCCTTTTCAAGCTTGACTCACAGGTCAAAAATTCTTCTGCAGAGATTTGCAGAGCGCTTGCTTAACCCTGAGTTTGCTCATTAGACATTGCTGCCTGACAGTTGTTCAATCATGGAGGCTAATGTGGTTCAGTGCTAAAACATATGTAATATGTTTTATGCTGTGCAGAAAGATGGATAAATGCATTTGTTGTACTGGGTTACACAATTCTGTTAGTAAACAAATAGCGAACAAAACTTGAATCATACCATTAGGCCAGAAACATATTTTACATGTGTGCACAAAACTGTAAAATGCATTACAAGTGTGCTGCTTGTGTTTCTGTTGCGAACTGGTATGACAGCAATTAAAAGGAAATAATGAATTGTTGCTGCTGGGTGGAAACTTTGTATTTGTGATTTTAATTTTGACACAATTTTTTTGGTAACCCTTCACGTTTGTCTGTGGGTGCGGTTTGTGAAAAAATCAGAGGGGGGATGTTTTTCAAATGTTTTTATTAATGAAAATAGCCGAAATTACGAAACACAGTAGGCTTCTATTGTTTATTAAGTGTATTAAACTATTTCTTGCACTTGTTGAAATAAAATAATAGAATAATTAGAAAATTTAATAAAACAATTTCGGAACCTGAACTTTAATGTGACAGAATAATTTCTTCTTGTGTTTGTTTGATTTGTGTAATCCTGGGAGTTCCCCTCGACTGTAGTTTCTGCAGTCTCATTAATAATTGTAATATTTCTTGGACATTTTGTGACGGTCCTGTAAAATACAATTATATACTGCTCTGAATCCTTTTCATTTTCTATTTGGCTAAATGTTTTACGCACTGAAATAGATTGTGTTTGGTGATATTTGGAAAAGCTGGGCATGAATTAAAACAGGATCATGACATAACCTAGACGCGCTGTCACCTACTGTCACAGGAAGCCCTGACAGTAACAGTCCGTTCCTAATTTTATTGTAGTTTGCACTACGGCGTGGCAGTGTTTTACTTATATTAAAATATCTTTATTTTAGGTAGTTTATATGGCCTGTTGATGACGTATCATTAATCACATTAGGGTGGGAGGGTAGATTTTGTCCCCACCAGGGATAAGAAATAATTCAGCAGGGGTATAAAGACCAGGGGGGTATGTTTATTTCTCATTAATTTATTTTATTTTATTTTATTCTCTCTCTCTCTCTCTCTCTCTCTCCTCTCTCTCTCTCTCTCTCTCTAGGATAGCTTTACTGATCAAGAAATGTTCAGGTTAAAGAAAATTGTGCAAAGGTTGAAGTTGAATATATTGAATGATGAATTTGAAACTGAATGATTTATTTATTTATTTTGTGTGGTATTTGTGGTTGGTCTGCCCATGTTTGGTTTTCATTCATTCTTTTATGAGTACACTAAGGTTAGGCACACTCAATATAAATGGTGCACGAGATAGTGGGAAAAGAACAATGCTTTTTGAAATAATAAGACAAAAGAAATATGATGTTTTGCTGGTTCAAGAAACCCATAGTGATGTTAAGAATGAATGTGATTGGAAGATGGAATGGGATGGGAAGCTTATTTTTAAGTCATAAAAATTCATTAAGTGGTGGTGTAGCTATCCTTTTCAAAACATTGTAAACCTTTATCGTATGAGGTTGAACACATTATTGAAGGATATTTATTGAAAGTCAGAGCAAAATTTGAAAAGTTTGTGGTAACATTTGTAAACATTTACGCTCCTGTTATTGGTCCTGAGAGGGGTTTGTTTTTAAAGAAACTGAATGATGCACTATCTTCTTTGAACAAGAAGAGTATATGTTTATGGGGGGAGATTTTAATTGTACAGCAAATGACAAAGTAGATAGGAATCATAAAGAGCCTCATATTGCTTCTCAGCATGAAATACTTAAACTCATTGCTGAACAGGACCTTCATGATATTTGGTGAGTTTTGCACAAAATGAAAGACAATATACATGGGCACAGACAAGAGAGAATTTCATTACTTTAGCTAGATTGGATAGATTTTATTGTTTTAAACATCATTTTAATGTCATTAAAAATGTGTGATTCTACCTGTAAGCTTTTCTGATCACTGTTTAGTTGATTGTGAGATTTATATTGCAAATATAAAACCTAAAAGTGCTTATTGGCACTTTAATGTCTCATTGCTGCAAGATAAGTTTTACTGAGACCTTTACATATTTTGGAAACAGTTTGGGTTGAAAAACATGAATATATTTCACTACAACAGTGGTGGGACTATGGTAAAATTGGGATACAGCAACTGTGCCATCAGTACACTCTCAATGTTTCTAGGGACATTTCTCGAAAATGATGAGAGACCTAGAGATTGAAATAGTGGACTTACAGAATTCTGTAGTGTCCACAGGAAATCGAGGACATACTGAGCTCCTCAAATTAAAAAGGAAAAATGTTAGATGGAATGTTGGGTGTTAAAGCACAGGGTGCATTGGTTCGCTTCCTCGATTTCAGAGTGTTGAACAGATGGATGGCCCGACCAAGTTCTTCTTTGGTTTAGAAAAAAAGAATGGACAAAGTCGACATTTATTCACTTTCGTTATATTCATTAAATGGAACTGAAATAAAACAGCCCAATGAAATCAGGAAAAGGGCGTGTCTTTTTACTCTGATTTGTATAAGAGTGAGAGTCCAAAATGTGGGTGAGTCAGCCAATTCTGCTTTATACAGGGTTGCCGAAAGTGCCGGATGAAGTTAATTTTGAACTTCAAAAACCTATTTCCACAGGAGAATTGCAGATTGCACTACAGAGCATGGAATGTGGCAGAGCACCTGGTATCGATGGTCTCCCCATTGACTTTTATAAGTCTTTTTGGTCAGTAATTGGGGATGACTTGCTTGAAGTACTCAATGAGAGTTTGGCTGATGGCTTGCTACCGTTGAGTTGCAGAAGGGCAGTCATAACTCTTCTTCCAAAGAAAGGAGATTTAAAAGATATTAAGAATTGGCTAACTGCTTCACTTTTGTGTACCGATTTAAAAATCTTTTCTAAAGTTTTGGCAATGAGGCTGAGGGAGGTAGTTGGTCGGGTAGTTCATCGGGATCAGACATACTGTGTACCTAATAGGTCTAATAGGTAGGTTTTTAATTCGGGATATTTTGAACGTCTCTAAGCTATTGGGCTTAAACACTGGTCTTATTTCATTAGATCAAGAAAAGGCGTTTGACAGGGTTGAGCACAGCTATCTCTGGCGTATACTGGAGGAGTTTGGGCTTGACCCAGGTTTTATTGCCATGATCAAGGTTTTGTATCAGGACATTGAGAGTGTGCTGAAAATAAATGGTGGTTTGTGTACACCTTTTAAAGTTCAGAGAGGGATCAGACAGGGATGTGCATTATCAGGGATGCTGTATGCCCTGGCTATTGAACCACTGCTTGTGAAAATTAGAAACAGTATTGAAGGCTGGTCTATCCCACACTCAAGTGAAAAAGTTAAACTTTCAGCTTATGCTGATGACATCATTGTTGTAATTAAAGATCAAACTGATATAATGGTGTTAAAGAAAATTATTGATGGTTTTGGCCTTATTTCTTCGTCCAAGGTAAATTGGTCAAAAAGTGAAGCCTTGATGTGTGGTGAATGGTTTGGAGATCCTCCCAAACTACCAGGGGGTTTGTCCTGGAAAAATGATGGGATAAAATATCTGGGAGTTTATATTGGGAGCGATTCTGTGCTACAAAAAAACTGGGAAGGTGTTTTAGAAAAGTAAAAGGAAAATTAGAAAAATGGAAGTGGATTTTACCGAGAATGTCATTTAGAGGTAGAGTAATAATTATTAATAATTTGGTGGCTTCAATGTTATGGCACCGTTTGACTTGTGTTGATCCTCCCAGCGGGCTTTTGGCAAAATTACAAGCCTGTATAATAGATTTTTTCTGGAATGGATTTCACTGGATATCCCAGAGCATACTCTTTCTGCCCACGGAGAAGGGTGGACAAGGACTTGTACATCTGGCCAGCAGAAGAGCAGCTTTTCGTTTGCTATTTGTTCAGAGATACTTGACAGGACCAACGGATTTTAGTCTGGAGGAAAGTGGCTGATATTATTTTAACAAAGTGAGTGGACTGAACTTGAATTCTGTACTCTTTTTAACAGACTTCAGCAAATTACAGCTTAATACATCCTTGTCGACACAATTCTACAAAGGACTTTTTAATGTTTGGCAATTATTTAAAAAATGGAGGCAAGACACAACATCTCTATACTGGCTGCTCAAGAACCTCTTGTTCATGGAGCCGCAGGTTGGATGTGGCTTGTGAAGCCACACCAGGACTATCACAAATCTTTTGTTCATCGAAAGTTTTAAAGTTGCATGATTTGATGGACATTGGTGGCCCAGAGCTATGTAATACTCAAGCTGTGGCATCTCAGTTGGGAATTCAATCTGTGAGACAGGTTGAAAGAGTGTTAGATCTGTTAATGCAAAAATTGACAGCAGAAGAAAAATTTATGTTAAAAGAGTACTATAATGGAAAAGTGGTTCCTACTAATTCAGATCCATTTCCCAAAATTTTAATTACTCCTGATTTAAAAGGTTTAAATGGGTCTTTTGGAATTGAAAGTCTGGAGAATCTGCATTTTCAAGATGTTCAAAGCAAAGTGTTATATAAATGTTGTGTAAAGGTTTTAAATAAAGCAATTCTCAAAGAACGAAAGGATACAGTGTGGAGAGAAAAATTGGGGTTAGAAGATCATGTAAAACCTGTTTGGAGAATTTTTTATAAACCACCATTAGAAAAGTGTATAGGTGATCTTCAGTGGAAAATACTGCATGGCACAGTTGCTGTTAACGCATTTGTGAATATTATTAATTCTAATGTGTCTGATGTGTCCTTTCTGTGAAATAAGGGAAACGATTTTTTTCACTGCTTTTAGAATGTCTGAGACTGAGGAATTTGTTTAGTATACTTAATTTAATGTTTTTTAATTTTGATGAAAAATTCTCTTTCCAGAGCTTCATTTTGGTCCATGTTATAGAGCAGCCCAAAAAGTAAAGATCAATTGTTAAATTTCTTGATTGGACAAGCTAAAAGAGCTATATATATTACAAGAAAAGTGAAGATAGAAGGTAGAGATGGGCAAGAAGTTGAGATGGTTTATAAAAACTTGGTGAAAAGTCGGGTTCTGATTGATTTTAAATTTTATAAGTTGATTAATGATTATGAAAGTTTTTTGTATAGATGGGGTACAAGGAAGCTATTTGCACAATTGTGGATGGAATGCTGATTTTTAATTTGGTATTGGAATAATTATTGAATGTATTAGAAAAGGTGGAAACAAGAATGTTGAAATAAGAGTGTTGAAAATGTGATTATAATTTTAAATTTATAATGTGAAGTTCTTTTTTATGACTAAATAAAGTTGTTGTGAAAAACTCAAAAAACTCTCTCTCTCTCTCTCTCTCTCTCTCTCTCTCTCTCTCTCTCTCTCTCTCTCTCTCTCTCTCTCTTTCCATTCTCCGAATTAAGTCTACTGTGGCAGGGCCTGCCAAAAACATCTTTTGCATCTGCAGGATGTTTTGAAACTTTTTGTTCAGCAGTTTCCTGAACAAAAGTGTGTATTTTTAAGTAATTGTCTACCTGGCAAAAAAACATTATCAACGGTGTGTGTCTGTGTTGTTTTTGGTAAAAACTTTGCATCTTGTGTCTGTATATGTGTGTGTCTGTATGTATCGATCAAGGATCAGTCAGTCTAATTGTAGTAAGTGAAGTATGTGTTGAGTGTCTGTGCTCTTCACTGTAGGAGCTACTGATAACCTTCTTAACCTGTGTAACAAGGGCAGGAAACAGTTCCCCTGTAGGAATGCCACACACATGCACATAGTATCTTTTCCTTATACTTTTTCTGTTTCTTAACAGGAAGAATGACTAGCATTAATAAACATGCCTTAAGTTAGCATGCTATGGTAAAAGAAGCAATTTGCAAATAGAACCACCCATTATTTTGTGAAACTATTTAGGTATTTCTGTTCACATGTAAACACCAGCCCAGCTGCCTCAATTTGTTTACGTATAAATAGCCGTAGGTGTGGCTGGCTGTTTCGGGATGATGCTAAAATGGTAAATGGTAAAATCTGTGTAGTCATTTGTTTACATAACAAGAATTCAAAGGAAACTCCCTGAGGCCACGTTTATACCACAAAGATGTAGTAAAAAACTGAATTTTTTTCCTTTTTAAAAAAAAAGTTCCACGTAAACACGACAACGCTGTTGCCAGACAAAACGATGCCAGGCCTGCGGATGGCAATGTCATTTTGAAAAGAAACACTACGCGCCTGTAACCATACGCACATTCAGGTTTACACAAAAATGCTTGGGTGGAAGATACAAGAAAAAAATATCAAATTTCTGGAAATTTAGCCCACAAAAAAGTCTCTCCTTTAGATGAATTGCAAGGAGAAGCATTTTCATTAGTTGATTGAATAAACAGGACTAGACGATGTTGACAAAAAATGAACAAATATAAATGAAGAGCATCAGTTTTTACCAGTAGCTATTTAAGGTTTATTGCAGTGATTCAAAACCAGTCATGCAAAGCCCGGGGGGGTTCTAGGTATTTATCAAAGAGTACAAAATCAAAAATTTTGATTTTACTTTGTTAAATCTATAAAGCAGAAATGAAGGCTTTAAAATTTAGGGCTGTCTGGGCTAGATTAGAATTATAGATCATGCATAATTATCTGCACTTTACAACAATTCAATGCCAGATAAAATTGTCTGGAAGTGTTAGAATTTGTGAAACACACAAACAAGCTCAGGTGTCTCATTAAACAGAGACACCTGAGAGATGTCAATTCATACATTTCATACAAAAATTAACCATTGTACTGATGGGCACTTTACTAAAATGCTTAATAATGCTATTATTAATAATGACATCCATTCCAGAGTTAAAACAATAAATTAAGGGTCAATATTTTTCCCTGAACGCAATTTTCTGGGGCTAATGTTCTGTTAAAGTTCGGGCTAAAGTGTTTTTTCCTTCACATTTTGAAATCAATTATTTTATAGTGCTTGTATATCATTATATATTTTAAGTGTATCACAAATAATTTTATTGTTATATTGGTTTAATTTTGTTCCTTACGTCTCCTTTCTCTCTCTCTTTTTGCAGGTTTAGCGATGATGAGGGTTATGTCCTTTACCCTCAGATCGGAGATCGTCTGGACCTTATCTGTCCAGCATCAGAGCCCCTTGGCCCTCGGGCCCCTGCTGAATATGAGTACTATAAACTATACCTAGTGTCATCACGGGACCAGGCAGACAGGTGTGAAGTGACTGGGGCCCCCAACCTGCTGCTCACCTGCTAGTAAAAACTCAACAGTGATATGCGTTCACCATTAAGTTTCAGGAGTACTCACCAACCTGTGGGGCCATGAATTTAAAACAAATCAGGACTATTTTATCATTGGTAAGTAGTCATATGTGTGCCATTATTATTCAACATGTGTTTGCTGATGCAACAAAACATTTGTTTATTTTGACTGGCAACTTTTCATTTTGGAAAGGTGTTTTGTTTAAAACAGACTATAAGACATATGAATGCATTTGTGTTTATTATGTTAGTCCTAGAAGGCCTATGTTTATTCATCATCCTGTCTTGTTTGTTGTTTTAATAGTTTTTTCCTTGCTGTGGGAAGGAATTACATAATAGTAATTACATAATAGTATTTAATAGTGGGTTTTCAATGAAGTGTTGGTCTTCTGCCAGGATTTGTAGATTTTATACATATACATATACATATAAGTCATTGGAAGCGATACGTCAACAGGTCCACCATTTTGTTTGTTGTTTTGTGGCAAAAGTTACCTACAAAGACATACATGTAAATGAGGGAGCAGGGCTTTCTCTGCATTTAAAGCACAATAACGTTTAAATTTCTCAATTGAGTTAAATTATTTATGATACTTATGGAGTACATAACTGTTTAGCCTACAATTGCTTAGAATTTCGATAGGTAAGTTTCCTCTGAGGTTAGTAGAAAAGTTTGCTTAAAAATAAGTAACACGCTTGATACGTACGATTCAGAGCCAAGGTGCTGTCTATATATTTTCTATGTCTATGTTCAGGATCACTAGAAAATCACAGGTAGGTGTATTTGATCAGGGTTGGAGCTAAACTCTGCTGGGCAGTGAGCATCCAGGACCAGATTTGAATAGCCCTGCCATAAGTAGTAATATTTTAGCTCAGCAATTTCTATAAAATGTTGAACAAAATCAGTAATCAAAGTGTGTAAATAACTTTCACCAGTAAAGTAAAAGAGGAAAAGGTTGAGATAGTGATGAGATACCACAGGCATCAATGACGCACACATACACAGGCTTTATCTTTGCTCCAACAGACCAGACAAATTGACTGACAGCCTGCAGCAGTCCTCAACCACAAGAAAAAAGAGAAACCGAGAGAAAGCAACAGCTGTCGTTGCAAAAGAGATCTAAAAAATCAGTTTAAGTGTCATTTAACATTTAATAATGCTATGTGTGCATATATTTTTTGCTTTGCAATACAGTGTGTGTGTCTGTGTGTGTGGCAGTGGTAAAACCTACAGTGGGGACCAAATTTTCCCACAAAGATGATTATACCAGTAATTTGTCAACGTTGTGGGGACATTATTTGGTCCCCATGAAGAAAACAGCTTGTGTGTGTGTGTTTAGGGGCATGAGAGACTTGCACCTTAGGGAGTATGGTAGTATTTAATTGACTTCAGGGGGGGGGGGGTTTGGCGTGATGATACAAATTTTCCTTGAACTTTTGAAGTATAAAAGGTTGTGGCATCATTAATTCATCTTTTCAAGTTTTACAGCTTAAAAAATCCTTATCAATAACAAAAGTTGTAGTTGTTCTCTGGACATTCATGAAGAAGAAGAAGTTGCCTTTTTATCAGCTTTGCTTGACTACCACTGTTCTTCAGACGAGCAGTTCTCATAGTGCAATAGACCAGAGGATAATTTGGAGGAACAAGTAGCTTGTTTAACTCACAACAGAATTGTGATAGCAGTAACATTGCTTCAGGCAAACGTTGTGCTGTATCTGGCTTTGGAAGGTAAGCGTCTTTCCGCAGGCTTATAAAGGGTGTCAGAGAGAAATAATAATATTAGATATTTACATTTTTTCTTTGTTATTAACAAAATAGATGCTTGTTTGTTCTATATGGTATAAGGAACAACACAACAACAATACAATAGTACTGTTACGGTGCTGGGTAGAAGATAACAGGACAACCAGGAGGAACGGTATCAAATGTCTTTACTGATACTTCACTCAGAGAAATTCCAGATTTAACAAACATACAAGGATCTCTAGATCACAGAATATATTAACCCACGCACCCACAAAGACTGACGGAAACAACACCACATACAACAACAACGACCGACAGGGGCTGAACGAAAAGGCAGACAATATATACTACAAACAATAGACAGATAATGACTAAAACCAGGTGCGGGTGATAATCAAATGATAGTGCTAACAAGATGACAAAATGGTGAACAGGTGATGAGGTGCAATGCATTATGGTAAACGAAGTCCAAATGACAAGTACAAAATGACAAAACAAAGTCCAAATAGGCAGTGAACGGGCAGAACTCAGGACAGTACCCCCTCCCTCCTCGCAGGCTTCGCTGCCCTCGCTGGAAGATCCACAGAAGAGGGAGAGGGAGGCGGGTGGGTGCTCGGGTCAGGAGGCTCAGGATCAGGAGGCTCGGGTCAGGGTCAGGAGGCTCGGGTCAGGGTCAGGAGGCTCGGGGTCAGGATCAGGAGGCTCGGGTCAGGATCAGGAGGCTCGGGTCAGGATCAGGAGGCTCGGGTCAGGGTCTGGAGGCTCGGATCAGGGTCTGGAGGCTCGGGTCAGACTGCAGCGGAGCGGGCGGCCGCCTGGCGGAAGACTGGCGCGTCAGCCTGGCGAAGACTGCGGCGGCGCGGCCGCCTGCTGGCTGGCGACAGGCGGCGCGGCGGCGGCCGCCTGGCGAAGACTGCGCATGGGCGGCCGCCTGGCGAAGACTGATGGGCGGCGGGCGGCCGAACTGGGACTAAGACTGGAACTCAGCCGGGAACAGGGGACTCGCCGGGAACAGGGAACCCAGAAGCACCGGGAACAGGGGACCCTAGAGGGAGACAGGAACTGGGGACTTAGGGGAGACAGGTACTGGGACCTAGAGGAGACAGGTACTGGGGACCTAGAGGAGACAGATACTGGGGACCTAGAGGAGACAGATACTGGGGACCTAGAGGAGACAGATACTGGGGACCTAGAGGAGACAGGGACTGGGGCCTAGAGAGACAGGAGACAGATACTGGGGACCCAGAGGAGACAGGGACTGGGGCCTTGAGGAGACAGATACTGGGGACCTAGAAGAGACAGGGACTCATCACTAAAAGATCTACCACCTCCCTGTGTGGAAACCAATCGACATGAATCTCCTGTCACTGGAGGCCCAGAACTGCCCACAGTTGCTGCATGCTGGCCCTGAATCGCTAGATCGCAAAACCCTCTGGCTGGCGAAGTTTACCTACCAAGGCAAAAGCTCTGCATGTCCACGGGACTGGCTGGCAGGCTGACTGGAAACTAGGGCGTGGAACTAAGCTTGGGATACGTAGGGAGAACCAAAAGCTAGCTGCCTAAATGTTCCCTGAGATTGAGGGAGCCACCAAACCGCCACTCGTGACTCTGAGAGGAAAAAGCGACTAGAGCCTGCTAAAGTAGTGCCAGAACTGCCCTGAGAGCTTGCAACACTAGTCTGCTGAGACTCATGAAGATAACCACTGCATGCACTACTATCTCCCCGAGAGGACCCAAGCTGAGCAGATGTGCCCGTTTGAGGCCCAAGCAGAGAAGTTGGCGAGTACTGGCTATAAAAACCTGGATCACTTGTGGACTGACTAGAACCTAGCTGTGAGGAACTAAACTTGGAAGAAGATCCAAAAGCAAACTGGCTAAAGGTACCTCGAGACGGAACAGGGCCACTGAAACTACTAGCCTTTACAGTAGTGCTAGAAACACCCTGAGGACTAGCAACATTGATGGCCCGACTGGAAGTTTGGAATGTGACGGATTTAGAGTCTCCAAAAGAGCTAACCCGAAATTGGGCAAGGGTACCAGTATAAGCACCACTTCCTCCCTGGGGAGATACAAACTGACTGGAAAGTCCTGTTTGGGGTGATGTAATAACTTGTGCAACTGGTCTATATAAACCCTGATTGCTCCCCAGATTGGGTAGAAACATCTTGGGGTGAGGTTGCTGCACATTTACATACTTCTGAGAGCAGGAGCAAACTGAGCAAAGGCACCCTGAGGCTTGGGAAAAGAGAGATCCCCATAGCTACTGCCGGGTCTGCACTTGGGCCATAACTAGAAGTTGCAAACATTGTACTTGACTGACTTGGAGCACTGGACAAATACACACTTGTGTCACTTGTGGGCTGGCTAGAAACCCCCACAGATAATGAACTAAGCCTGCTAGTAGTCAAAGTACTTGGGGAATACCGAGTAGGGATATCTTGAGATGAACCACTGTAACTACCACTCACTTCCTGCTCAGACACGGTTGCCCAGAGCTTACTGGCTGTTCTGGTGTAAGGCTGCCCTGAGATAAAACAAAACCTTGAGCCTGGATGGGAGGACTGAAAGACAAGCTCTCAGCAGAGGGTATGGGTAACACAGCTTCTGTTGATTGAGGGAAAGAACCTAAAGAGTATAGGCTGGAAAAGCCCTTGTCCCTAGCAGGTTGGCTAGAAACCTCATATGTTGAAGACACGAGCTGTGTAGCAGCTTCTGGAGCAAACTGACTGGAAGGTCTTAGACCAACATTACTGCCTACACCCAGGAGAGGAAGGAAAAGTGGCTGGAACCACCTGCAGATTGCTGCCCAGGGCTGGTTTGAGAGGAGGCAGCAGAATACTGGCTTGGAAAACTCTGTCCACTGCTTAATTGGTTTGCAATACCTGGAACAGAAGAACTGGTGTCCCTTTGAGGGCTGGCCAAACCCTTCTACAGGTGAAGCTTTGCCGCATTTCAAGGGTCACTGAACTACATGAATGCAGGGTAGGGATTGCTTGAGATGACAGAGGGAAGCAACTGGAGGGGCTGACCATATGAGCCGGAGTTTGGGTAATCTGAGACAGAATCTGGGAATTCGGGAATCTATGACAGGGTCTGGGAATTCTGAGGAGTCTAAGAAACAGTCTGGGGAACTTTGGGACTCCTAAAACAGAAACTGGGAACTCGGGAAACTCTAGGGTGGAGTCTGGGAACTCGGGAAACTCTAGGGCGGAGTCTGGGAACTCGGAAACTCTAGGGCGGAGCCCGGGACTCGGAAACTCTAGGGCGGAGTCTGGGAACTCGGGAAATCCCTAGGACGGAGTCTGGGAACTCGGGCGGAGTCTGGGAACTCCGGCGGAGTCTGGGAACTCCGGGTGCCTCTGGGCCGAACATAGACTCTGGATCGGCCATCTTGGCCGTGGCGTAAACATCAGCTGGCGCCATCTTGGCCGAACATGACTTCTTGGAAGCGCCCGCATGGCCGGACAGGATTTCGAAGCGCCCTCTTGGCCGAACATGACTTGGAAACGCCCCTCATGGCCGGACAGGACTCTGGAAACGGCCCTCATGGCCGGACAGGACTTCTCGAAACGCCCTCTTGGCCGGGACAGGACTTCGAAACGCCCTCTTGGCCGACAGGACTCTCGAAACGCCCTCTTGGCCGGACAGGACTTCGAAACGCCCCTCTTGGCCGGACAGGACTTCGAAACGCCCTCTTGGCCGGGACAGGACTCTCGAAACGCCCTCTTGGCCGGGACAGGACTTCGAAACGCCCTCTTGGCCGACAGGGGATTTCGAAACGGCCCTCTGGCCGGACAGGACTTCTCGAAACGGCCCTCTTGGCCGGACAGGACACGGGGAGCCGACCATCTTAGCAGCCGCCAGAACCCTGGGAGCGCCATCGCGGGCTACGCCAGAACTCCTGGGGAGCTGCCATCTTGGCCGTGACAGAACACGGGGAGCGCCATCTTAGCAGCGCCAGAACCCTGGGAGCGCCATCGCGGGCTACCGCCAGAACCCTGGGAGCGCCATCTTGGCCGGACAGAACACGGGGAGCTGCCATCTTGGCAGCGCCAGAACCCTGGGAGCGCCATCGTGGGCCACCGCCGGAACCCTGGGGAGCGCCATCTTGGCCGAGACAGAACACTCGGGCGGCGCCCATCTTAGCCGCTGCAGAACTCTCGGCGGCGGCCATCTTAGCCGCGGCAGAACTCGGGCGGCGACCATCTTGGCTGCGGCAGAACTCTCGGCGGGCAGCCATCTTGACCGCAGCAGAATCTGGCGCGCCCATCTCGGCTAAGCGGCAGAACTTCGGCGGCGGCCATCTTAGCCGCTGCAGCACTCTCGGGCGGCGGCCATCTTAGCCGCTGCAGAACTCTCGGCGGCAGCCATCTTGACCGCAGCAGAACTCTCGGCGGCAGCCATCTTGACCGCTGCAGAACTCTCGGCGGCTTCCATCTCGCTGCGGCAGAACTCTCGGCGGCGGCTATCTTAGCCGCTGGTAGCACTCTCGGCGGCGGCCATCTTAGCCGCGGCAGAATCTCGGCGGCAGCCATCTTGACCGCTGCAGAACTCGGCGCGCACCATCTTGGCTGCGTAGAACTCTCGGCGGCGGCCATCTTAGCCGCTGCAAAACTCTCGACGGCGCCATCTTAGTCGCTGCAGAACTCTCGGCGGCAGCCATCTTGACCGCAGAACTCTCGGCAGACCATCTTGGCTGCGCAGAACTCTCGCGGCGGCCATCTTAGCCAGGGGCAGAACTCTCGGGGCGCCATCTTAGCCGCTGCAGAACTCTCGGCGGCGGCCACCTCTGATCAGACGACGGAGAGGCTGACACCCACAACTGGCTAACACCCAATCCATGTAAGCCTCCAAGCCTCCAGATGGTCCCCATCCGACAGCTTGGCCCATGACGCGCTGCTCTCAGACCCCACAGGAACAAACTCCTCTGGTGGTCTTCGGGGAGCCCCGAGGCCATCCCGCAAACGGCAAAGCATAGCGTGTAGGCTTCCACGGATTCCTCCTCCTGACCCCGATAGAGGAAGGTCTTAGCATGTGCGGCCTCCATCCTGGTGAGAGTGAGAGTGAGAGAGAGAGAGAGAGTGGGGAAACAAAAACAGAAACACAAAAAGACAAAAAGACAAAACACAGACAATACTTCACCCTGTGTATTTTTTTTGGTCGGTCGTACTGTTACGGTGCTGGGTAGAAGATAACAGGACAACCAGGAGGAACGGTATCAAATGTCTTTACTGATACTTCACTCAGAGAAATTCCAGATTTAACAAACATACAAGGATCTCAGATCACAGAATATATTAACCCACGCACCCACAAAGACTGACGGGAAACAACACCACATACAACAACAACGACCGACAGGGGCTGAACGAAAAGGCAGACAATATATACTACAAACAATAGACAGATAATGACTAAAACCAGGTGCGGGTGATAATCAAATGATAGTGCTAACAAGATGACAAAATGGTGAACAGGTGATGAGGTGCAATGCATTATGGTAAACGAAGTCCAAATGACAAGTACAAAATGACAAAACAAAGTCCAAATAGGCAGTGAAACGGGCAGAACTGTGACAAGTACCATGAAGAAATCTTGTGTTATCTTATATTAATATTATATTTAACATATTTTACTAATAAAACGAAACAGATGGATAAAATTGAAGATTTCCCCTTTATGCTTTGAAACAAATGTTTAGTTTGTGGTTAATTATTATTTTTTTAAATAAGACATAACAACAATAGAATAGTACAATGATGACCACTTAAATAACTTCACAATGATTCCAATATCCTGCACCAGAGTTGCTTATAAACACACACACATTGCTGTCAGTCAGCATGAGGAATTTGGGGTATCTGACTGCAGAGCTGCTCTGGGCTCCTTATCTCCATGGCATTGCTGTAAAGATGGGCAGAGACAGATGGCTAACTGTCACTCAAACTGAGAGAGAAGATTTGAAGAGGAAAAGAGAATGAGAAGGAAAAAGAAAGAACCAGATGGACCCACTGGTCTTACTGGCTTTTAACAGGAAATCAAACAGCATCTCGAACACACACAAATACACACAAACAAATGTTAAATCTTTTCGATCTATTTTATGAGCCTGTAAATCACATTCTCATGTGTGGCTGACATGCTGTCTGTGTTTGTGTTTATGGTACTGTTTTTTTAAATTATTAATTGTTATTCACTCTGACTGTTTGAGATTTAAGTGCAAAAACTAGCAGAAATAGTAGAGTAGCAGAAATGGAGGTTGAGTAAGATAAGAAAAGAGAGAAGGAGATGGAAAGGCGGTCAAAGAGCAGGGATTTCCAAGATATCTATATTTGATGAATATTTTAACATTTTAAAGCTTCTAGATTAGGGATGGGCAGGCCTATGGTCCTGAGGGCTGTCCTGCAAAGTTTAGCTCCAGCTTGCCTCAACACACCTGCTTCAAAGTTTCTTGTATGCCTAATTAGACCTTGATTAGCTGGTTCAGGTGTGTTTAATTGGGGTTGGAACTAAACTCTGCAGGACAGCGGCCCTCCAGGACCGAGTTTGCCCATCCCTGCTGTAGACTAAAGTTTTCCCTTCTTACGGAGACAAAAGCTAACCACAAACACCAGGGAGAGATAATAAGTAATTCAGAGAGAGACAGAGAGAGCATTGCCTGTGGAGAGTTTTACACTTGCCAACAACCTGTATGTTCTGCCAGCGGTTTTGGCCGAGATTATTATCAGTGCACATGTAACATACACATGCGCACACACACGCAGAATGTAAGAAAAAATGATAAACTATTGGCTCCTGGCTTGCTCGCCAATGTAAAAAAAATATGGGGATGTTAAAGATCTCAATGAAGAATATCCCAACATAATTATTTTAACGTAGCAGTGACAAAATACATATAGCACTTTGGGTTGCTGGGTTTATTCCGAGTCAGAATGAACCCAGAGAACATTTTATACTGTATTGCATTTCTCCCTCCCGCTAGACATGTAAATGAAGTTCTGTCTTGAATTTATATTGCAGATGACAATGAAAAGGACAGCCTTTTGTTTCCACATCTTTGGTATTCTTTATAGTGAGAACCACCAGATATTAAGGTGATGAGGTTGTCTGAAATCCCTAGCAATTACATTATGTACTCTTTTGGTCGGGAGATTGTTCTTGATTGCCTACTGCCACTTCCACGCATCTTGATTATATTACAGAAAATATTAACTCTGTCTTTTCAGGAACACTAAATACAGTTGCTCCCCTGTGCCTAAAAAAATTAAAGATAAAAGTCCAACTCTGTGGTATAATCAGAACACGCATGCACTAAAAAGGGCTGCCCGTAAAATGGAACGCACCTTTAAGAAAACAAAACTAGAGGTATTTTGCATAGCTTGGAAGGATAGTGTCTCAAAATTCAGAAAAGCCTTAAAAAACTTAAAAATCTACACAACACAAAATTTTTATTTAACACAGTGGTGGCTCAGATGCTGGCTATCAACATAGTAGTGATGAATTTATGAATTTCTTTACAAATAAAATTGATAATTTTAGAGAAAAATTATAACTGTGCAACCAGAGGCTATATCCCTAGAACAGACGGAACATTCCAGCCCTCTTACTGAGCAACTGCAATTATTCTCAACCATAAAAAAGGATGAACTGTTTACGATAATTAAATCATCTAAATCAGCAACGTGCATACTAGATCCAATCCCTACTACCTTATTAAAAGAGATGCTGCCTGAAATAATAGACCCTATGCTTAGTATTATAAACTCATCTCTAACATTAGGATATGTCTCTAAAGCATATAAGCTGGTCATTATTGTGCCTACTATTAAAAAAACACAACTTGATCCTAGAGACTTAGCAAACTATAGACCTATATCGAATCTACCTTTCATTTCTAAAGTACTTGAAAAGGTTGTTTCATCACAGCTATGCTCCTACCTCCATAGGAATGGAATCTATGAGGAATTCCAGTCGGGATTTAGAGCCCATCACAGTACAGAGACTGCTCTGATCAGAGTTACAAATGATTTGCTCTTGTCATCTGATCGTGGCTGATCCTCATTACTTGTATTGTTAGATCTTAGCGCTGCCTTTGACACCATTGATCACAGCATACTTTTAAATAGACTTAAAACTTATGTTGGCATTAGTGAAATCACATTAGAATGGTTTAAATCATACTTATCTGATCGCTTTCAATATGTAGCAATAAACAATGAAAAGTCTTATAGATCACAAGTCCAGTATGGAGTACCACAGGTTCTACGACCCCTACTCTTCGCTCTGTACATGTTGCCATTAGGAGCCATAATTAAGAAACATGGAGTTAATTTTCACTGCTATGCCGAAGATACACAACTCTATATCTCCTCAAGCCTCACCTAAACACAGCAATTCATGAAAATGATGGAATGTATAGTTGACATAAAAACCTGGATGAGTGGGTAGCAACTTTCTGTTGTTGAACTCTGACAAAACAGAGGTGTTAACCATTAGACCTAATGCTCCCACACTTAACCAACAGGAATATTATCTAACTATTGACGGGTTCTCTACTAAGCCTTCATCATCAGCTAGGAATCTGGGCGTTTTATTCGACAGTACCCTCTCATTTGAAAGCCATGTTGCCAACACCTGTAAAACCGCTTTTTTCATCTCAAAAACATATCTGAACTGCATCATATGCTGTCACTATCGAGTGCAGAAAGTTAGTTCACGCATTCATGACGTCTAGACTGGATTACTGCAATGCATTATTAGGTGGCTGCCCAGCTAGCCTATTACAAAGCTCCAATTACTTCAAAATGCAGCTGCTAGAGTTCTCACAAGAACAAAAAGTTTGAACATATCAGCCCGGTACTGTCAACACTCCACTGGTTACCCACCACGCAAACGTATTAACTTTAAGATCTTACTGACTACTTATAAGGCTCTATATGGTTTAGCTCCAGTACCTGAGTGCGCCCAATACATTACAGTCCCTCACGCCCATTACGCTCTCAGGACTCTGGCCTTTTGGTAATACCTAGAATTTCTAAATCAAGTGGTGATGGTAGATCATTCTCCTATTTAGCACCTAAACTTTGGAATAGTCTTCCTAGTGTTGTATGGGAGGCAGACACACTCTCTCAGTTTAAATCTAGATTAAAGACTCATCTCTTTAACATAGCATACACATAGTCCAACAGTTTATAACACAAATCCCTAAGGGATTGTTAGGCTGCATTAATTAGGCCAACCGAACCGGGAACACTTCCCTAACAATCTGATGTACTTGTTGCATCTATGGGTGTGAAACAGTATTTTGCTCCCAGTTTGTTTGTTTCTTTTTATTCCGAGGTTGCATCCAGTCCATACCCTGACCTGACGTTGGATCTGTCAGAAGGAGGCTGACCCAGGAGAACCTGCACTCATTATAGCTAATGCTAATGCTAGTTACTACATTAATAAAAATGCTAAACAGTATTTATGCTAATCTCTTTAACTATTTAACTTTGACTAATGAACTACTTCTTTTCTGTCAGCAGTTTGATGTTATAGCTGCACTCAGTCAACTCAGTCATCCCCGCTAAACAATCCTTTATTGTATAATATTAGCCTTTTAACTACTACCTAGTTTACCATACACACAAACACATTGTTAAATTCAATCACAACTAATAATCCAGATCAACTCAAAACTCAGACTCTACACGGCTTCAAACTTTAGCAAATTTAGTACACGGCTTTAAATCAAAAATTTGTATCAAACTACTGACTGTAGCTGTGACGCATCAGAGGAGAAATGACCCTCCAAGTGAGCCTGGGTTCTCCCAAGGTTTTTTCTCCATATATATATACATTCATTAATGGAGTTTGGTTCCTTGCCACCACGCCATGTTGGAGTGCTCACTAGGAAACTGCTGATATTGATATTAGTGATATTAGATATTAGTTATTATATTAGCTTTATATTTCCCTGTTTGTCATTCTGCTTCTGCTGTAAAGCTGCTTTGAAACAGTGCTACATTGTTAAAGCGCTTTACAAATAAACTTGAACTTGATATGTGACAAAGTATTACTCAGGAGGTACTATTTACATATTATTGATGGCAGGAAGAATTATCTCTATGATAATTGAGCTCTTTGTAGAGAAGGAGCATATTCTAAAACACATCCTGGAGTGGAAGCTGGGTTGGGCAGACTATAATTCCTTACAAGATGCACACACAAATGCTTTGAATGAAGCAAAAAATTGAAATAGTGCAATGTAACACGCAATAACATGCAATAACACTCTAGGCTACCCCACCCTCTGCGATAATGGTACGATCCAACCAAACTAACTAAACTAAACTAACAAACGAACTAAACTAATATTTTTTGTGTGTTTGTTAAAAAATCAAGCTTTGAAGCAAAACAACCCATATTTATTGAAATTAAATATGGGTCTATTATTGAAAAATTAAACTGTGAGTCAATTATCTGTTTGTAAAGTACCGGGAAAAAGGAAAACGAAAGTTTAAAACCAATTTTAAAACCAGCTACACAGACCCTCTGTGGCTGTATTAATCTAACTGTTCATTTTCCTGTCCTATGTCTGTTCTCATTTGTTCTTCAATTTCCTTTGATATCTTCATCCAGTCATCTTTCACTGAGATTATTGTTTTAATCTTAGTTTATTTACTTTAATGCCAGTGTATCCAGCATAGAGAAGAGTCTTCCCTTGCCTGACCTCTGCTGTCTTCTGTCTTTCTTCCTTTCACGTTTTGGTCCCTTTTTTCTTTTGGCAGATTTTTTATTTTGCTGTGCTTGATGCCAAAGCCACAAGGACACAGACTGCCGTGCCAAGATTTTAATAACCATTACAAATGCAAGACCACACTGTCATTTTGTGTGTGTATGTGTGTGCTTGTGTCTGTAACCAACTGTTTTCTTTGGTGCTTATGAGCACTTCGGTAAGCTCACTGCATCCATCATAACAGGTTTATATGTTATAAGCATTGTCTATTGTTAAAATCAATATCTACACTGAAACTCCTGTTTGATCATGCAAGTCTTGTAAGTCGATCCTGTGGGTAAACTTCTCACTATTGGCATAAAGTATTTGGCTGTTAGTCTGGCCAAGAACAGCCCACCTAGATAAGAAGTTGAAATGAAATATAACCCTGAGAGCAAAGCAAAACATATACAGATCTGCTTAAAACCCATGTTTTTATTTTCTACCTATTGTAGCATTGCTGGAACTATTTCAAAAGTGTGCAGTTATAAACCCTGTAAACTTAAAACCAGTTAATAGTTTGTAAATATAGTTTTACTGTAGTAGCCTGAGAAATTACTTTGTTTCCCAGTGGACTAATAAGACCTGTGTACCTGAATATTAGAAATTACTTTAAAGGGGCAAGATTTTCGCTGTTAAAGGGCACACACATTTAAAACAACAATGCCGTAACTTTGATGACGCTGTGAAGAAGCTTGGAATGATGGGAACTGTTGTCTTCAACTCCACCGCTGATGGAAATCAGACGGAATCAGAAATCATGTTCACGGATGATGAAAACTAAAAAGTTTTATTAATGTTGCGCTTGATGGCATGATTTATTTCACTATAATGAATCAGCCAAAGTAACAGAACTACTAAATTAGTAGTCATAGATCATTATTTGTTGAATTTAATAGTGCGATTAATCTCTGAGTTTTTACGCGGTTTAAAACAATCATTGTTAAAGTAAATTTGATTGTACTCACAATATTTGCAAAAAGGCTAAATAATATTTTTTGTATAACAGTAGGGATGTCACAGTTCCCAGTGTTATTGGTGTTACATGGTGTCCACTGAATAAATTACCTGCCCACCAAACACTGTGAATAAATTTAGTTTAGTCCGACAATGGGCACTACAGTTATAAAATAAAGTGCGTTTGTTCCATTTAGCATCAGCTGCCCTTGCAGCACAGCAGCACAAGTCACATGAGGTTAAGTGTGTGGCACTATCACCCATTTCAGAGAAAAGCGACTGACAGGATAATGGCGGATGAGAATTTTTCCTTTCATTTGTCTTTGTTTTTCATTAAAAATAATACTAAACCACAAACTAAAGCATTTGTTTTGAAGTAAGGGGAAAATCTGAATACATTTAATTTGATGTTACAAGGCAGGTACTATCCGCCTTTTGTTTAGTTCTATGTTAAAGCGGTTGTCATTGTACTATTATATTGTTGTTATGTCTTATTTAAAAATATTAATAAACCACAAACTAAGCTTAGTTTTAAATGATTAGGGAAAAATCTGAAGATCTTTAATTGTATTTATGTTACAAGGCAGCTACATGTTATCCCATGTAATCCGTAACACAGTTGTTGTCACAGCTTATTAGTCAGTGGGAAAAAAATCATCACTGGGACATCCCTATATAACAGCTGCAAATGGTAAAGAATAATTGTGTCCCGTAAAACTGTGCGAAACAAGCTAGTTGCTTGACAGATACTACAAACTATTACTGCATTTGTCCACAAGACTGTGTTTTCATGGTTTCCACTTCAGTAAAAGCGGTCCTTGCTTAAAATTGCGATTGTCTCACGATTTACAAATAGTTGGAAACATTTAAGATATTGTAAGTACTCTGCTGAACAAAATATATAATATTTTACTGCAAAAATCATACATATTGTGCCTTTAAAACAGCCAGTTAGATTGAAGCTTGGTAGTTAATTAAAGCTGATGTCAAGAAAGCTTTATGTGGTTTATAATCTGTAAATGTATTGTGTAAGGGTGAGACTATTCTTATTATAGTAATTATCAAAGTTGCCTATACCAGATTCTCCTACAAACACCAAAAGTGTGGTGCACTTTGTGTCCTATTCTAGCCAAACATTGACCAATCAGACAGGAAGCAGTCATTTAATTGACATGGAAATAATTAACCAGTCTCTTGAACACAAACTTTGGCAGGATGGCAGCGTAAAACCTAACATGATTGGAGCTCAGACTGGAGCTTGCCAGTGTGAAAATCCCTTTCCACTTTTTGAAAAGACATGCTGTTTTGGCCTTGTTTCTGTTATGATCAAAAAAGCCATGCAAGTACATGAGGTAAAATATGAAAATAGGAACACAGAACCCCAATATCACCACAGACTGGGCAAATTAGATCGGTCAGAAAACATTACTGTAGTACGTTCTGTCCTGTGGGTATATGCTCTTCTACTGGCTAATGAGCTCTTTTGAGAGCTAATATCCCATTCATAAATTTACAGCTGTGTTAACAAGCTTATTAATATGCAGTAGAAGATGCATGTGTCAGCTAGGTTTGTGCCACCACACCTTCTGCCCAATGTATGTGGAGTCTAATCCTCCCCTGAAACCAAAATTGTAATGTGTGTAATTAAGGAGTTTAATTAGAGTAATTAATTTTGTGGGAGAGAGGAACCTAACACTCCTCTATTCATGGTTATAGATCTGACTTAATCTCTGTGCCCTGCACTCCAAACACAAAGCTGTCAGATAATGGGAGGCTGTGTGTGCGTGTATCCAGTGTCTACTCGCAAGCTAATGGCCTGCTCTCAAACTCAAATGATCTGGAAACTCCTCAGGTAAAGAAAATGAACAGAAAAAGGAAAGGTGTAAAATACTTGTGCCTGAACCTTTTTTCACAGGGTTTATCCTGATTTGTGAGCAGGGTTTGAAATTAACTTTTTCCCATCTCCAGCCAGTTTGTCTACTACATTTTTAGTTTAGCGGCTATTCAGAACGTCTACTAGCCAAAGAAAGAAAGAAAAAAAGAAACATTTTTTATAAACATTGTCCTTTTCACCAAAAATGTCCTTTAGGTAAGCAAGTCAACATAGTACAGTGAACATCAAACAACGCATCAAATCAAACATGTTTGAGGCGACTTTCCTTTAAAGGGGGGTATCATGCTATTTCATGCATTCTGACTTATTTACACTGTTAAAGAGTTTGATGCTCATATTAGACATTGTCAAAGTTTCATATTTCTGTGCCGAATGCACTTCGTCAGGGTTCATACATGTTTCAGAAAGTTTTTCGAATATGGCGCTGTATGACTTCATACGAGCTAAATTCTTTGTATGGGCAGTTCTCACAGAATTGCCAAGCTCAAATACGCCCCTCAAGCTCAAATACGCCCATCAACACACAGTTGTTCGAGTTAGTGTGCAGCGCTGCAGGTTTAACTTGACTTTTTATTTTGTTTAAAAATATCCTGAGAGTGTTTTTGGTTGCGAGCGAAGTGTAAGCTTGTTTAGCTTTTCAAAGAACCAGGGAAGTGGATGCAGTTTGTTTATCCGAGGCAAGAATGGAGTTGTGTGTTTATTTGTTCCTGGCATTTCAGCAACAAATGTTTTAATAAGGCCATAGTTATTTAAAACAAAAAAATTTGGTTTTGTATCGATGTGGCTGCTTGATGAATGCTACGCGTGCTTGTAGCTCTAGCACTGCCCATGACTCTTTAAAACATGCACTCATGTCATTCTTTGTCAGGTATCGTTAACGTTGATTGTTTATGTTAAACTTCGTTACCCTGATCTCTCGTTTACCTTTGGATGTTTACCTTTGGATGTTACCTTTGGATGTTACCTTGTGAATGTTTTTCTGTGGATGTCACCTGTGGATGTTTCATGTGGATGTTTTGTCTTTGGAATCATTAAACCACCTTTTATCATACTCATCTGTGTTTGCATTCAGTCATCCCGTAACAGAATACCTGACCAGTCCTGGCCATCAACTCATCTGCCTGGAGCAGGGGGATCGCTCCCTCGAGAACCATTCATGGTACTTTTTATATCTTGCCGCTCAAATTGATTACCCGGACAACAGCCTTTGTAGCTTTGATCATGTCGGTCTAAACCCTGAGCAACTGAGCTGAGCCTCATCAGACGTCTGTCGTGTGTGAGTGGGCAACACCTGACATTGAGGGTGAGTTTCCAGACTATGCCCCTGAGTTCCCTGTTTTCCTTGACTCTGTCCCTGGTATCCTGATTGCCTATGCTCTGTTCCTAAGTATCCTGAGCTCCCTGCCATGGTCAAGATGCTCCAGGGTTTCTGTCTCCCTCTTAAGTTCCTCCCTTTTACTCTTTTTCCAGTTTTTTCCAATATTAAACAGAATACATTTACAAAAAAGGGCCAGAATACGTTACAGATGACATAAGTGCCTAAAATAATTGCAAAGGAGAGAGATAAAACACACAAAACAATCAAAAAGGGGAGATGAAATCAGTATAGAAATCACCAGATCCCAAATGTGTCCCAAAAGTCCATTAAATATTACTGTTATTAAGCTGTTGGAGGAAGGGACCCCAGATCTTAGAAAACTTGTAAAGGGACTTTGTTTCATTAAACCACATTTTCTCAAGATGAATGACAGAAGCCATTTCAGCAAGCCATCTCTGAAAACATGGGGAGCAGTGGATTTCCACTCCTCAATATAATTCTCTTGGCCACCACCATGCCCAGCATTAATGCCAATTACACATGATAAGGCAGAGATGTATAGTAACGAAGTAGAACTACTTCACTACTGTACTTAAGTATTAAAAGGCGGTATCTGTACTTTACTAGAGTATTATTTTTTTCTCCTACTTCCACTTTTACTTCAGTACATATTTTCGATGAGTTTAATACTTTTACTCCGATATTTTTATGTGCTGCATCATTACTTTCGTTACAATTATAAAATGTTACGAATCATTCCATTCCAAACCCACATTACCACTGCCAGAACGGTAGATGGCTGTTAGGTGTAGGGAAGAGGCACAGGCAAAACAGGTAAGTAGAACACAAGTTTACTGGAAAAAGTTCAAACGTAAAGTCAATCCAAACAAATGGGCACAAAGTCAGACAAACTGTCAATAATCCAAACTGGCAGTTGTTCCACACAGGCAGATAATCAAACAGGCACTGATCAGACAGACAGGCAGCGATCCAAACAGGTAATATCCAAGCAGACAGGCATTAATCCAAACAGGTAATAATCCAGACAGGCAAAACACGCAACAGGTAACAAAACTGGCAGGAACAACAATACCGGGACGAAAAACACAGAAACAAACACAGTACATAAAGAGTCCGGTAATTAACTGTAGGTGCAAGTGAAATGTGAGAGGAGATGTATGCGTGAAAATGCTCCTGCAATAATAAACAAGGGTTTAGCCGCCAATTGTACTTAGACTGAGACATAGAAAGGTCCAACACCATAGTAAGCGGACTATGATCAGAAATTATAATATTATTATATTTAATCTGTATTACGCTCGAAATAAGTTTAGAATCAATAAGAAAATAGTCTATTCTAGGATATGTTTTGTGCACAGGAGAAACGAAGGAGTAGTCTTTACCGGATGGGTGTTGCAGTCTCCAAATATCGACTAAATTAAAAGACTTACATAAATTATTTAAAGTACTAACTGAATGTAAAATGTGAGGAACCTGTGTAGAGGAGCCGTCCAAATAAGCATCTAAATGGCAGTTATTACATTTGTAGAACTCGGGTCAGGAAGCAAGTCAAAATCTTACTAAAGAAATTAGGATCATCAAAATTTGGACCATATATATTAACAACATGTAATTGGGAATTAATTTATATGACCAGATACTAAAATATATCTTCCAGAAGGATCAGAGATGACAGTAGACAAACGAAATGGGACAGATTTTCGAAATAGGATAGCAACACCCCTAGCCTTTGAGGAAAAAAGAAGACTGATAAACTTATGAGATCCAGTTAGACCTAAGACGCTCTCTGCTCTGTCGGTCTGATGTGAGTCTCTTGCAAAAAAAAATAATATCGGCAGAGAGGAACTTAAGATGAACTTAAGTACTTTGCCTCTTTCATTCCAAGATACAAATGTGACATTGGTCCCCAAAAGAACTATATGCATCAACCTTCGTCACTGAACTAAACACTGTAATATAAATAGCCCAGAACACCCCATGACAACTCACCCCCACCCACAACCGTTTCCCCAACTGAAACAGTAAAACTCACCCCATCACCAGGAAGGTAGTGGAGCAAACGGAGAAAAAACAGCAAAACAAAACAAGGGATTTACTCAAGTCTCAGTTGCTCTCCCAGCTGCTGACAAAATAACAAACATAGAGAAAAGCGCCCGTCCAAAAACAGAAAGAATCGGTATGAATTTGAATGAACAATTTAACAATCCGCCCTAACCAAACCAGTGCAACATCAAATCAGCAAAGAGAAGTCATTTGTTAGATAGAGAGTCCGCATATTTTGTGCTTCTTCTGTGAATCGAAAATCGATATGGAGTCTTTGTGCTTAACTCGCAATCTTGCAGGAAAGTGAAGAGAACAGGACACCCGGCTTCCTTCAAAACTTTCAGCACTGATCCGATGCGTGGCGTTTGGAGGCCACCTCCGCCCATTATAGTCCGGAAAGATATGTACCTGTTTCCCCTTGTAATACAGCCGGAGCTGCTATCACGGCTCAGACAGAGGATCAGGTCTTTGTCGCGTCATGATGCAGTTTCGCAATATTCGACGCCGGGCCTCTCATCTACTGTAGGCTTTGGTTGCAGCGACCTATGGGCGCGATCCACTTTGACAGGTTTCGGGAACTTGTCTTGACCGAATAGTGTAGAGATTAGCCCGGTAATTAACTCTGTAGGACGGCCCTTCTCCACACCTTTTATTCCCACTAATTTTAAATTTAGCTGACACGAGCGAAAGTGCCCTCCAGATCATTTACTTTAGCATGAAGAAATCTGTTATCTGAACGCAGTTCCTCACAGATTCTCTCTACTTTATTCAGACATGAATCACAACCGGTCATGGCTAATTCCAAATCTTCAACTTTTTTCTTAACACCTGACTGTTCAGACTGTAGATTGGCCAGCACGGCATCCAACGCATCAAGGCGAGTGTTGATAGACAACTTAGTGTCCTCAATAAGCCTCTTTAAATCGTTGCATTGCGTCTCGATGGCAGCAAGAATGGTGTTGGCGGTGGCTGAAGAGAGGAGATCACTCATGGCGTCGCCATCCTTGCTCTTCTTCAAGAGCTTTTTGGAAGTCATTATTACGTTAACTGTAGAAAACAATTGAACTTTGGACACACTGCTGCAATCGGCAACAATTAAGGTAGAAGCTGTAACATCAAACTTTGGGCGAACTGGTATATTGACGGATATATTAAACAAAAACAGGAGTCAACTATGAGAAGACTTAAAAAGAATGTCTGCTTCATTCGCCGCGCGCTAGCTCCCCCCTACTCTCTTTTTCCAGTTGATGTTGATATGTGAGTTTTGCACATATCACACTGGGCGCTCTGATTCGCCTCGGGCCTTCCAGCTCCCAGACGTGGAGGATCCCCTGTCTCCACCTCCAGCCTCAGAGTCCTGGACTTCACCTTAGCCCTTCGACCCATAAGCTCCACCTTGGCTCCTAGCTCCCTCGTCTCCTAGGTCATCCCACTGGCTCCACCGGGCTTCCTCGTCTACCATCTGTCGCCTCTGGACTCTGCTTCTCCGACTTTGTCTCGGCGCTCCATCCCTCTGACTCTGTCAGGCTCTTCCTTCCCTCTCTTCGTCTTCCATCTCATGGCTCCGCCCGTGGTCTTCCAGATCCCGCCTCCACCTCTGTCGCCCGAGCCGTTTGCTTCGGCCTCCGGCCTTCCGGCACCTCGGCTTCACCCTGGTCCTTCGGATCTCTGTCTTCATCCTGGGCTCCTCTTCCACCTGCTCCATCTCGGTCAGTCAGCCCCTGGTGTCGCCAGCTCTTCCTCCACCATGGCTCCTGGGAGGGGTACTGTCCGCGGTTTCACCCTGCACCACCCCATGGACTTCATCTCCCATCATCCCTTTTAGAAAACCATATAATATGAAGCAACATGTCAACTAAAATGAATCATGGGTTAACAAAGGTAACTATATTTTTGTACATTTCATTCATTTAGCAGAAACTTTTATCCAAAGCGACTTACAAGTTACCAGTGTCACACTGGGAGCGATTAGGGGTGAGGTGTCTTGCTGAAGTGCACCTCAGGTGTTTCCAACTGGTACTGGATTTTGGACTTTTTGTTTGTGGGCCGTCATCTTCCCTCATGCCTCGTGTGATGATTACCATATGAATGGTGCCCTCTGCATGTGGGTGGGATCACATTACAGATAATGAGTTGACAAAAGAAAAGTGTACCTCTCTTTACTTTCATGCATATTATGCAATCAGAGAACATTTGTTTTTGGTTTGAGTCGGTTTTATGAAAAGAAGACATTTTAAGCTTTCTTTAGACATATGTTTTACGTTTCTATGATAAGAATTTCTTGGAGTTTTGGTCTGTTTTTTAACGGGTTTTAAGAATATGCTTGAGGAGGCAGAGACAGCTGAAGACGCAATGCTGTTTACTTTCTTAATTTTAGGAAAGCACAACATTTTGTTGTTAATGTGAGTATACACAAATAAAAATAGACCCTTTACAGATTTAAAAGATGTATTACATTTAAGTGTACAATCAGTACAATTTCTTTTTGCTGCTATCTGAAACAAATGCAGTGGTTCCACACTCTAGGGCGGAGTCTGGAACCGTCGACCCCTGGATGTTCCACACACACTGAAACCAGTCTAACTCTTGTTTGCCATTTGGCTTTGATTTGACCCAGAAATGAAAAGTCCACAAGAATTCTTTTCTTTTGTTTTTTCAATCTCTCACTCTCTGGCATCTTTATTCAGCAACCCCTCCCTCTATTTTTCTCCATCTCTTTCTCTCCATGCTCCCTCTCAATTTCTTTCACAGAATGCCATCTTTGTCCTCCCTTCAGACCATTGACCCATTTCCCTCTTTTTTTCCATTTCCCCTCCCTTATTTCATCCCTCTCTAAGCACACTTTTGTCCTTCACCTCAACAACTTTTCTGTCTCAGCTCTTCAAGTGAAAGTTATCCTGGAGGGCAAACAATTGTTGTGCCAGAATTGCATCAGCATCACATCAACATTGTGTTTGTGTGGCTAAACTAATTTGGAAAGTGGCCAAGGGTGTGCAATGATGGGTCAGGTGGACTGATGTGGAGACTGAGCTAAAAGGAGCATCCGCTCAAAAAACAACAAACAAATTCAGTAAAATGGAGAAGCATGGAGATGTAGATGTGGAGAGAGAGCATATGGACGGACTTTATTTATATAGACAAAACATTCCTTTAATAACTTAAAAACATTTGAATAATTCATAACCTTTTATACTGTATAGTTTCATACTGTATAGCAAACACACTTCTGTCAGCTTTTTTAAATAGATATTATAAAGGATGACTAGAAACAAGTGTAGGTTGTTGAATGTACTATCTCCCTCAATCCTCCCTCATTTTTTCTTTCTCTTTATTACTTAAATTTATTACTTAAATTAAAATTATTTGGATATTTAGACTCACACAAAGACTTTTTTTAGTTTGAACCGAATCCACAAAGTTAAAGCAGACATATCCAGACACAAACTCCAGTATACACAGCAAAAATGTACACTCATATACACAAACACACACAATCACATTCAGTAGACGTCTGCACTCTGTTCACTGTTGCCTACAGACATGACCCAGTTAGGTTGGATGTCCTAACTCTATTCTGACCCACATCTCCCCACTGTCAGTCTGTTGCTTTATCAAAATTATGAAACAGCAGTGACGTCCTTTCTGCACTTAGTAATCTGCACTATAACCCGTTGTAACCTAGGTGCCCTGCAGCACTCTGTCATGCCTTAATACACTCTTCTAAAATGAAGACTTATTAGAAAGCATTTGTTTGGAGAGGTCTGTTGGTAGCACTATACTTAAAGGCTGTATATACTGTATATACAGTATATAGCATTCATTTTGGAAATTTTTAAAGGAATATTCTGTTGTTAAAGCACTATACAAATAAAGTTGAACTTGAACTTAAAGCTAAAATTCATTGTCCCGGACTCTGGACCAACAGACATGGGACCACTAGACTAGGCACCACTTGGGACCACTGGGCTGACCGGACTCGGGACTACTGGACATGTGTGTTGCGCAGGCCTCCACTGCTGACCCGGCTCCTTGACAAGCAGAGCCCTAATGTGTGCTGCCCCCAAATAAGTGTTTGGGGGCATCCTCCTCTACCACTCCCACAGTAAATGAGGACACGCAAGAGCTATTTATAGAAAGGAAAACTAGCTGGGGTAACAAGACACAGGTGAAGGCAATGGGGATAATGTGTCCAGCAAAGCATTATAGGAAATTTAGGAAATGATGGCAAGAGTCCAGAACCGGGAAGCAGGACAAGACAAAGACAGGGACACACATAGACAGGCATCATAACAATATGACAGCTAATCAATATATGCAGGAATCAGTGACATTTACACTTGTTTATATACCAACATATTTAATTTGCGTTGTAATGTGTTTGTTACATTGTCCTCAGACTATTGTGCCCCTCACAGTGGACATTATAAACTGACCAATCAGAGCATTGACTGCTCTGAAAGATTAGGGAAACATTATGCAAAGTGCTGTCAAAACCTGCATAATTTCTCCATTAGCAGCCATTTTCTCTTATACAGTAGATCTCTGTTTGCTTTAAAAGGCAACTGCATTAATTGTGCATTCCTGTTTTTAAGTTAATGAAAAACATTGTGATTGCGTAATTTTGTGTTGGCTGTAATCTTTTTATTTTATTTGCCAGTTCCTCTCCTATAGCTGTCAGCACTTTCAAGCAATTGCTTATCAGGGCTTCTCAAGCTAATGGCTTAAATCAACTTTACAAAAGTTTTCAAGAAATATGAAGTGTGTGCCAAAGGTGGAAATAGTTGGATGAGGAGAACAGTCTCAACCTTAGTTTACAGTACAATACAGAAAAACACATTGTATTTTATACACACATTCCACACGTTGAGTTTTAACTGAATACCAGTATTCAGTGTAACTTGATCACAGATGTGTTTTTAAATTAATATTAATTATTATTAAAAAATTCTGCATCTGGATCTGCTGCCTCTCTGCCTTCTCATTCTTAACATAACACTTACTTGTTTAAAGAGTTTTTTGTTATTTTTTAAATGCATTTAATGAAAATGCTGAATAAATATTGATACAAATAAATATTAATACTCGTTTACAGGTTTTTCCTTCTTCACTACTACAAAGATATGTGCATGCATGCATGCTTTCTCACTTTCTCAAGCCTCCGTCGCTCTAAAATTATATTTTAGATTTAGCAATAAGAGCTTGAGATGAGATGCGCAAGATATTAGTTCTGTTCACAAGATTACTACCATTCTAATAATTCAAAGTTATTGTAAAGTTATTTCAAAGTAAAGTTATTGTATATGGTGACTAACAAAATACTACATATACTGCAAACAGACATTAGTTTGAAAATATCAGGGAATATTTATTTCACAAGAGATTGTTTTCAGAGATTTGTAAAATTTGTGATAGATTGTGCTTTGCCATATTCAGCTTCTCACTGTCTCTCATTCTTATGAACATACCCACAAGAGTGCTGTCACAATAATAGCCGAGGTATAACGCCTACATATATCATTAGCACAAAGAGAGGGATACAAGAACCCCTAACATAAACACATGCAAGGAAAATGTACTCACAC
Organism: Beaufortia kweichowensis; assembly: GCA_019155185.1. Taxonomy (NCBI): domain Eukaryota; kingdom Metazoa; phylum Chordata; class Actinopteri; order Cypriniformes; family Gastromyzontidae; genus Beaufortia; species Beaufortia kweichowensis. Next base: position 19,552,621 of record CM032794.1, on the reverse strand, counting down.
ACAGCCTATTCTGCTCCATTTGTTTGCTATTTTATTCACTAAATCCATGTATTCTATTCATGTATATCTTCACAATACAGGATTTTATTATCCTGGGCAAAGGGCTGTAAACACACAAACTCATTGACAAGCTCTGAACTAAATTAAGCGCTTGTCTGAGAGTTGCGTGTTTGTGTAGGTTGCTGTCTTCCCCTAAAGGTTGAATGACTGAAATATCTGTGTGTCAGATGACCTTTCCCTCCTTTTACCTTGGGGCACCAGCTGAGGAATTCCACCTCAACATCCGTTGGAATAATCCAACATAAATCATAATACGATAAGAAAAATTATGTAAAGTGGAGGGAGTAAATCACCTGGGGTATCTGAAGGATTTCGTGAGATTCGTGCTAACTTGTAGAGCCTTTTACTGTATCATCAACACAAGGAACGCACAATTGTAATAAAAGAGGATTTATTTACAAAAGACATACAAGACTAACTAACACACTACTAAATGATACTAAAGAGCTAAATGATAGTAAGTTTGAGTGTAAAGAATGGAAAGAATGCAGGTAACTAGGATATAAACTGAAATGAACTGAAAGAGTACACTAATGCCAAGGTCTCTGGAAAATGGTTTGGTGAGTGATATTTACGTTCACGTGAGCAGTCCGATGGTGTCGACTTCTTACACTGGTGAGGCTGGGCCTTGTTGCAGTGGAGAAGGAGTCTGAATCCGTTCAACAGCCTTGAAAACGACACGCTGTGCGATGCTAATCTCCTGAAGCACCGAGAGGTTCCTGGCGATCTGGAACACGCAGATGAGGCCCTGAAGCTGGAACGGAAGGTCCTTGACGATCTGGAACACGCAGATGAAGGTACCTGGAAATGAAGGTTGCTCTCCTGGGCTTAACCTTGTTGCAGACATTTGTTATTGCCTTTCTGGACAGCAGGCTCCGAACGTGGTTTCTCTATTTCAGACTCAGAACGGGTGTTCTGTTAAACTTCGTAGCACAGGGTCCAGAAATTCAGAACGGTGATCTGTTATGCTTCCTGGCACAACAGCCGGAAACTCAGAACGGGTGATCTGTTATGCTTCCTAGCACAACAGCCAGAAACTCAAAACAGGTGATCTGTTATGTTTCCTAGCACAACAGCCGGACAACTCAGAACAGGTGTTGCTGTTATGCTTTCTAGCACATCAGCTGGAAACGTAGAACGAAGTATTCCTGTTGAAAGGGTACTTTTATCCCCTTTCACATAAGGAGGAGATTGCATTTTGGCGCTTGTCCTTTGCAGGGCTATGATTGGCTGAGGATGTCAGAGGGGGCTCACTCATCCTTCTGCCTCTGTAGTGAACGTATTTGCATAGAGTAAACTACAGCATTAAAACTGTGTCTTTACGGTTTAACCACTTTCCAAATACTTTTGGCATTGTCCTGAATGCACAGAGTATAAACATGACAGAAAGATGTCAAATTATCATGCATGCACTCATTTATATGTAAATAGTATTTGTAGAAACTTCAGTATTTAACACAAATGACTATTATAAAGTATGTTCTGAATGAGTACAGAATGAATATGTGATAGTTTGTGTCCATTTTTGTAAATTAAGGAATGTAGAGATGTGTTTTTTGTTTTAGCCAAAGCTGCCACATGGCCAGTTAATTGCGTGCCACATCTGGAGGTCCTGAGGAGTTTTATGGCCAGACTGGCCTGAATCTTTGGGTGAGGCGTTTAGTTTGATGATAAGGCTTCCTTGTGAAGGTGTCTGGCAGTTGATCTAGTAGCTTTATCTGATGGATTGGAATCCCAATGTGGCAAACCTTTCTCTCTGTCATGGCAGTTAGAGAGGAACCTTGCAATAAAGTTGGGGCCTGGAATGCCTAGTTGTGTGCTGTTCACTACAACAGCGGGTATCCATCTTATTAGTTTGGTATGAAAAGTTATTTGTTTATTTTAAGTGGGTTTTTCATTGTACTATATCATTGTTAGTATGTCATTTTGAAGTAAGGGGAAAATCCAGATTTGTAATATACCACATTATCCATCTTATTTGTTTTGTTAATAAACATATGTTTAATATAAGCAAGTTATCTCCCTCGCTCTTTTTCCCAGACCTTATTAGAAAGGACAAGCTGTCCTGTTCAGTCTTTTACCCATGCATCAACTCATATCTGCCCACATGCATCTTGCATGATGTCCACCTGTAGTCTGTATATCAGGGATCTGGCCCACATAGACCCATGCATTTTCTTATCATTTACCATGATTCTGTCAGGATTTTGTTTGTGTGTGTTTAAGTAGTGGTTGCAAGAGTTTTGGATGTTAAATTACCTCCTCTGGGTCTAAAAATTAGAACTCATTAGGACTGTGTAATGGTGCTGGGTGACACTTGTAACTATTAATACACATAAGATCAAATATCTGTGCAGAATGTCAGTGGGAATTATTGCTACAAAACCAGATTACCTTAATTAGTCATGCTAGTCTGTGGGTAAGTTTACAATGGCATGCTACCCTACTACAGGTGCAATTGTTATACTGCATTTCACTGTGCATTATGTATACCATGAACAGTATGCAACTTCTATGTATGTTCCTTTTGACTGCATCTGAAGCATATATGTCAAAACTGTCCAATCGGACAACGATACACCATAGGCGGGATGACGTATGGACCAGGAAGCATAAAAGGGCATCCAAAGCGGAATTTTCAGCTTTTGTGCCTCAGTTTTATACTTACTTTATAACATGATAAAAGGCGTGCAGTTCACATAAGTCGGGAATGCTGTGTGTTTTCGTTATGTTTTATTGACATACATCATTATTGATGCACATTTTTGTGCATCGTCCCCACTCCCCCCCCCTTCGGCTCGGGAGCTGTTTCACCCGCCCAGCAGGGAAGTCCCATGCTGTGCCTGTCCAGCTCTGAGGAAGTGGATGTGATTAGTGTAGGTTTGGGGGATGCAGAAGATGTTTTCCCCGAAGATGTTCACCGTTTATGAGGAGTTATTAGAGGCTCACTCTCGTGGTTGGTCGGTTAGGTGTTGACTGTCCTCCAAGCCGCCTGGCTGATCGCTTTTTAAAACAGTGTGTGCAGCCTCCGCGTAGGAGTCTGCCCTTTTTTGATGACCTCCATGATGAGGTTAAAAGATCATGGAGGCATCTGTATTCGGCTTGCGTTGTCCCCCCATAGTAGAACATTTATTCTAATATAGCTGGGGCTAGGGACAAAGGATATGGGGTGATGATGGGGTGCAGATCTGAGGTCTATTATACAAGTGAGGAAGGCAACATTTAAAAAGAAGTCCTGACGTGGGAGTTAGGACTAACGAGATCGGCCCCCAGCTGGAGCCAAGCTGATCGCATTCCAGGTCGTAGTGGTGCCCCACACACACCTTACCAGAGACTGGTCTTAAGAGGCTAGTTCCTTAAAAATGCATTTGGCAGGATGGAAACGTCTGTCAAATATATCAAAATGGGTCCCAAGGTGCACTGTACAGTGCGATTCAGTTCTCATGTCACCCTTCAACAGGGTGTTATCCACTGTGGTGGGTCCCGAGCAGGCTCTGATAATAGAACAAGAAGTAAACTCGCTCTTGTGCAAGGGAGCTGTAGAACGCATACCTCCACACAAGAGAGAGGATGGCTTTTACAGCCATTACTTCATAGTTCCAAAGAAGGATGGAGGGTTACGTCTCCCCTCTAGATCTGAGGCTTTTAAATTGCTTGTTCATGCGACTCAAGTTCAAGATGCTTACATTAAAGCTATTCATGATGCAAATCAGATCCGAGGACTGGTTTGTCACCGTAGATACTTTCACATCTCCATCCTTCAACACAGGAAATTCCTGAGGTTTGCTTTTGGGGGAGAAGCATACCAGTATTGGGTTCTTCCTTTCGCTCTGGCTCTATCTTCACACACATTCACAAAGTGTGTGGATGCAGCGCTGGCTCCCTTATGCATGAGAGGCATTCGCATCCTCAATTATATAGACGATTGGCTCATTTTAGCAGAATCGGATCAAATGGCGGTTCAACATCGAGATGTTGAGGGAGCTGGGGTTGCAGCTGCACGCCAAGAAAAGCTTCCTTTCTCCTGTACAGAGAATTACATTTTTGTGCTTGATTTGGGATTCTGTCATGTCTCTCGCTGGCTTGTATCGATGCGCAAACAGACCTGGGCAATGGAGACTTCACCCTGAGGCGGTGGAGCAGATATGGAGAGTCTTTGGCCGTCCCAGGAGACCACACACTGTCCGTTGTGGTTCTCTCTCAGTCGCCCAGCCCCATTAGGGCTGGATGCCATGGCCCAGTCGTGGCCGAGGCGAAGCCTGTATGCCTTTCCCCCGATCACTCTGCTTCCATGAGTTCGACTGGAAAGAGTGCAAAAGGACAGGGTCCAGCTGCTGTAGGTAACCCTGTTCTGGCCATCACAAGTGTGGTTCTCGGACCTTATGTCTCTCCTAGAGAGCCCTCTGTGGGAGATCCAGCTCAGGAGGGACCTTCTGTCTCAGGCAGGTGGTGCAGTTTTTCACCCCCACCCAGAATTATAGAAGCTGTGGCCATTGACTCGGAGGGGGCCACGCTCCCTGTCTGGCCTCCCAGCCGAGGTTTCAAGCAGACCCATTACCCGTGGCATTGAGGGCATCTAAGGCCTTAGTGTCAGGGGCTTCACTACAACAGATTTGCGATGTGGAAGGTTGGTCCTCACCACTCTTGTGAGATTTTATCACCTTGACCTGAATCTTGCAGTTTACACACAGACAGGTATTTGATCGCATGGGGGCGTTGGTACAGCGTTCCCCAAAGCGCCACTATAGCAATGTAACGTAAGTTTCCTCGAAAGGGAACGTCTCGGGTTACGTCTGTAATCCCAGTTCCCTGAAAAGGGAACGATAAAAGGGTGGATGATAAACACTTGGACAAAGTTATGATTTTTCGCATGTGTGAGTATATACAATTGTGAACTCCCCTGTGGTGCTTTTAGCCCAACTGATTGATTTAAGTGTTTTTATGTGTTAGAAGATTAAAATAATAATTATTCGTAAATCTGTGGATTTCTCTTTTAGCTACATCCGATGGGACCCGCCAGGGGCTTGAGAGCATGAGAGGCGGTGTTTGTGCTACACAAGGCATGAAGGTGGTGCTGAAAGTTGGACAGAGTGAGTAACATAAACACGCACGCATGCACTTACACACCACATGTTGGGTTTCCATGTTTTTTGAGGACTTTCCAAAGACATAATTGATTGTTATACTGTACAAACTGTATTTGTATTCCCTAACCTTCATCCAGCTCATAGACCTAACCTTCATACAAACCTTTCTGCATTTTACATTTTCTAATAAAGAACAAAGTTGTTGGTACTCATGAGTACCAAAAAATGTCCCCACAAGGTTAAAATTACAGGTATTGCTATCAATTGATCCCCACCCTATATGGGTTTACCAGGGCACAAATACTTGGGAGTGTATAGCGACAAAGCCAACAGACTGTGGACACAACTCCCTGCGCCATAACTATACTCTACATACTGTCCCTCATCTTCACTTTTTCCCCACACAAATTTTATTGACACCAGTTTAAGGAAACTACATAGCCCTAAGGTAGTCTATTAACAGCTGTCTCCCAGTGAGCACTAACCCAAACTCCAATTATGAATATATGGAGAAAAAATCTTGGGAGAAGCCACGCTCAGCCGGGAGGGTCAGTTCTCCTCTGACATATTACAGCTGCAATTGGTTACTTTGAATTAAGGTTTTAGATTGAATGTTGTGCAGTTGAATTTGATATATTTGATCAGTTCTGAATTTGTGGCTGATATTGAAGCTGGTTTACAACTGTGGCAGGTATCAGAGCAACAGATGGATATTTAGGCAGGGAAGAGAATAAGGCATAATGTAACTGAGTGCAGCTATAACACCAAACTGCTCTTATAGAAAAAGAAACAAAATACTTAGTAGTGGTAAATACTGTTTAGCATACTATATAGTTTAAATACTGTTTAGCAGTTAAGATAATGACAAACAGTCCTTCTTGCTCCTGAAAATAGATGGTGGAGATTTCCTGAGCTGGAGCTGGGTTGATCTGTCAGTCCTTGGGCCTTCATGGGAGGGCGGCACGTGATATGTAACTACATATGATCTGTAGGGGAAGTGGGCAAGAGAGAGACTAATTAGCGTAGCTGCTGTTCATGTAATTTGAAGCAGAGGATATAATTTGCATCATGTGTATGCTTGGCTAAAAGATGTGTCTTCAATCTAGATTTAAACTGGGAGAGAGTGCCTGACCTAATAGTGTCATGAAGGCTATTCCAGACTTTAGGGGCTACATACGAGAATCTACCCCTTTGGAGGATTTAGTTATCCTAGGGACTATTAAAAATCCTGAGTTTTGAGATCGTGAAAGAGCAAGAAGGGTTATAATGCTGTAGGAGTTATGTTAGGTACACTGTAAAAAAATAGTAAAAGTCAAAAGACTGGCAGCAAAGTTTCCAGGCTAATTCCATAAAATTACATGGAATAAACTGTAAAAATACAGATCAGATTTTACGGTCAAAATGATTGAGATAACAGCATATTGCCGTTAATAGGTGTTAATTAAATAGTAAAAAACAGAATCATTATGTTAAAATACAATGAAAATAAATACTTTTAGGGTAAATTCTCTAAATGTTTATGGTAAAAGATCGTTTTACATGATTACATGAAACAACTGAAAAAACCCTAACCCTAACAGATTTTACGGTCAAAATGAATTAAATTACAGTATATTTCTGTAGATAGATGGTTATTAAACAGATTAACAACCTCTAAAACTAGGGTGTTACACAGTTATCTACAGTGATTCCCTATTAAAATATGGGTTATGTGACTATGTTTAAAACAAAGGAACAGTAAAGGTAATATAAAGGCTACAGGTTTGTGGCATTAATCCTAATAAAATAGTCATTTCAATGAACTGCCAACAAATTTTTAGTAATAAACATTTACATTTGACAGTGGAAATACAAACTTAGTATGTTAGAACATTGCTACATTAAAAAGGCAATTCATCTATATTTAAAATGGATTACATAAAAAAATTACTGGATATTTTGTGTCCAGTAATTTTTATGTAATCCATTTAAAATGTACTAATAAATAAATTAACAATTTGAATAAATAGTAATTATTCCATTTTAATAATAAGTTGTTTTTTAATAAAATAATGAACATACTTAAGGAATAGTTCTTTTGAATCCTGGGCCTCTAAAGGCTTTGTTTAAAACGGGTATAAATTCCAGAACTTCAGGCACATTCACACGAGTCCTACAACCTGGTCTACGTCCAACTGGTACAACCAAGAAGATTTCTCCATATTTTACAGTACTATGCATTTCAGATTAAACAGTCCACTCTTTGGCTCTCCTCAAGCACAGCTTTTCCACATGACCTGAAATCACAAAAATAAAATATTTAATAAGCTAACATAGTTTACTATTTAGAAATGATGTGTGATACTGTAACTGTATTATCAGATAAATACTTTGATGATTTTTTGTAGTGACAAGTAATAAAATGGATTTGAGTGAACAATAGTCTTTAAAATTACTTACAAGATATACAAGATTATCCCAAACAGTTATCTATTTGGGAAAAACGGAAAAAAGCAGCACAGTGTATAACGTGAGAGTAATTGGTAATTTTTCTGAGGTAGGTCCGCTCCTATTCTGTTGGGGTGCAGGCCATCAGGACGGTGGAGCCTAGGACGCTCCCAGAAAAGATCTCAATAATTTTTAAAGAGCAGTTTTTGTTCATTACACGTGGACATTAACCATTCATTAAAAGCAAAGAGTCTACTGAACCTTTGGGTCCTTTGTCGGAATGGGGAAGTGGTCCTGACACCACCATCATCGCCATGGGAGATGTACAACGGGCTGTCTTGACCAGACTCCTATAATGTAAAGGATTTATCCTTCAGTAACATTTGGGCTTTCTCTCTCTTTTGAGCTTTTCATGACAATTTTGTACTTTTCTTTGACCCTTAAAATTAATAGGTTGTATTTACTACTGAAACTAAACAATCTGTTTGAAATCACTATATTTTAATTGTATAGGTGTGTAACAAAAGCTTATTTGTTATTCCTATGTTGTGGGAAGGTGGATTAAACAAGTATTACAACTAAATTGATCCTCACTTGTTGTTTGTCTGTAGGTCCATATGGCCCTCCAGCCAAGTCCCCAAACCTGACCCAGCAGGTCAGATCAACAACCTCAATCCAGGTAAACACAGCTGCCTACAGTATCAATTAAGGACATGTTGAGATGTTTTCTCAGAAACAGATAGAACATTAAAGACAGAACAAAACTAACTGGTGGAGCAAGGGAAGGAATTTAGAGATGGAGTTTTCAATATATTACACCCTTCTGTTCCAACCAAATCTTGTGACCTTTCTTCTGTGAAACACAGAAGAGGTTTTAAGAATATTAATGCAGCTCGTAATGCAACAGACATTCACTGTGGTCATTCATTGCCAGTTGGAGTAGTTCATACAACACATGCAAGTCTTCTGCCTTATACCTTATGATTTGTTTGATTTTGTATTGTACCTATGCCATTTGTATACATACATATTCAAAATTGCTTAAACTTGTTGTTAGAGGTTTAACATCAATGATACACAAATTATGTATGAAAACAGTAGTGTGAACATTCCTCAGAATTTCTCTGTTTAAGCCCTGTATATATAACATACTGTATGAACATAGTCTCACCTCATTCACATTGTCTCCTAATCTTTTTTTTATATTCTACGGTTTGCTGATTGTGGTTCACATCTTTACTGCCAGACCAAGAGAATCCACTCATGTGGCAGACCATAGCATTAATCTATGTGTGGTTTACACATGCCTAAACATGCATGTTTGCCAAAACCCAATCTAACTTGACTAGTGTGAGCTGAGCCAGTGTGATCTGGTCATAGAAAAGTCCACCAAAAGTCCTTTAACTTTCTGTTTAAATTTCTGACAGTTTTGGTCAATATGACATGGCTAATTGGTTTGCTTTAATCTGTTAAGGACATAAACAAGCCAATCAAATTGCTAGATGACTGGCTCCATTTCATTTGTTCCATTTGATTGGTTAAAGACATTAACTAGGCCGTCAAATGATGAGATAAACGAAGAAAGGCTGTGTTGGCCGGGAAGAATAGTGTAGCACTAACTAACTCACTACATCAGACCAATACTCATGTAAGTGTCAAAGGCCAGTCCTATGACCCCTACTCCAATATGGGAACAGGTTAAAGGTTGTCATCACACTAATGGGTGTCATTAGTACAAGCCAAGAAAGACTGAAAAGTTTTCCAAAAAAACTGCTAAAACCGTGCTGAAGCTGCAACCACCAAAATTTGATTACAATGAATTATACATAATATTTTCTATATATCTTTTTATTTGAAGTATCTTTTATTAGTATATTCATCATTTATTAATATTTATGTATATTTATATATTGTATATTTAGTAAATCTTTTATGGTTTATTTGTTTTTAAGGTGTAAATCAAATTAGCTCTCTGTTTTACAGGTACTGGAAACAACACACATCCCAGAATTCCCTCTAGAGGACCAGGTGGAGAAAATGGCCCCTCCATCCATCCAACATTGCAGTTATCGCAGGTGCAGCTGGAGGTTCTGCCTTCCTTCTTCTTGTCACTACCGTGATCTGTGTGGTGTGTTATCGACGGCGACATGCCAAACATTCCAGAATCAGCACCACCCACCTCTCTCCCTTTCATCTTTGACCTCAGCCCAAACGAGGCTGTGGTGGGGTGGAGGAGGTGGCAACAACAACGGATCAGAGCCTAGCTGGCATCATCATCATCCCACTACGGACTTCTGACTCCGCCTACTGCCCACACTACGAGAAAGTCAGCGGGACTATGGTCATCCGGTCTACATCGTACAGGAGATGCCCCTCAGAGTCCCGCCAACATCTACTACAAAGTATGAGAACTGGAGACAACCTACTATCACATTTACTATGACCACACCAATCTTAACAACTACCTAAATCCTGCCCCATCACAGCAGTCCTCCATGTGACTGCGATAGTCCCTGTAGATGAGATGCTTTTACCGTCAGACATTTCTCTGACGACGTGACTATTTGGGATCGGGGTATGTGTGCTTTCATTCCTCAAAACTCCCCAACTTCGCCTTTTTGCTAGAGAGAGAATGTCCTGATGTGAGGGCCTCCTTTTTTCCTGACGTCCCACAGAGAATTCTCAAAGATAGAAACGAAGTACTGGGGTGATTCAGCCAACTGAAAAAACATGAAAACTTCTGGTTTTATTTGGGGGTTTTGAGCACAAGCATCAAAACTGTCTTTTCTGGATGTACTTGAAAACAAAACAAAACAATGAAAAGTGAAAAGAAAAAACTTGGTTTGCCCAAACCTAGACTTTGAATGGTACATTTACTCACAAATAGCAGTCTAGTTTGTGTTATTACTCTTCTGTAAGGAGGAGGAGCCATCGATTCAGCCAGTCATCACACAGCCCATCAGTCAAAGGATGTGTGGACCCATGTTTTTGATTGGTGGAGTTTTAGTGACGTGGAGAATCTTGTATATTTTGAGAACGTATTTTGTAAGTGTCTAGGATAAATATTTCGACATTGCAAGTGTTTGTGTGGATGAGTGTGTGTCTGACTACAATATGAACATGAGCGTGTGTGTTTGTTAGACTGTTTTAATCAAAAACATAAAATATGAGCGAACATCAAAAAATTTTATTGCATTTAAACACATAGATGATATTACTCAGTAAAATAATTTCTAGATTTTTTCATGTAAAGTTAAACAATTCCTTTGCTAGGCCTAAATTGTTTCTTCATTTTTTATCAGTACGCTGAAATTGTTTATTTCCTTTTTGAGTTGTAAATTAATGGTTCAGTTTTTCATCTTACTCTTCTCTTTTCCAGGAGTCTTCTGTGCTCTACACATATATTTTTATAACTCCTCGTACTCAGATGTAGCTTTGAAGCTAGACCTCGCCAGAACGCTTTGTGTTGAGGTAGAACTGTCTGAGAGTTTTTATTATTATTTTTTAAGATGCTTTTTTTAAATATGGAAAAAACTGAAAGTGTATCTTAGGTATCTTAGGCAGTCAGACTGTAGGACAGTAAAGACTTTAAAAACAGACAGATGCAGGAAGAATCGTTCAGAGATTTACTTCCTAGGTTGTCCTTGTAGAAGGCACACTCCAGAACTTAAAACTCCACACTCCAGTCTTAAAATTTCAGACACTGCCAGAACCTTATCGGAGATACATCTGATCGCAATGATCATTAATTGGCTGTTAACGCATTTGTCACACTATCGAATAGTGACTGCAAATTTTGGCCTAGGATTTTAGAAATTGTTTAGGATTTTCAAAATTTGTCTAAGACCACAGTGTGCACCCGCCATTAGAGAGAGATTCAGATGAAAAGGAGTACACAGCTAATTCTCTCAGATGGACAACAGGATAGATTAACATACAGAATTACTCTTTTATAGACACACAGTTCTCTTTTTTGTTCACATGAAGTGAAGTGGAAATCTTTATTGAGAAAGCTTCAATGGCCATGGCACACATCTCACACATCCACACATGCACATGGACACCGAATGCAAAGTCAAAAAGTATTCTGATTGGGAATATATAGTTTCCATAAAAACACTATAATTAGCGTAACTGTTTTAGATGCTGTCTCTTTGTCTCTCTCTTACTCACAATAATCTGTTAGTGACAATGAAAATTGTTTTTGGGCCTGAAACATACTCTATGCAAGTATGCAAGTTCAGTGTGTACTTGTGCTCCAAAATGTTGATTATCCAAGGCTGCCACAATGTGCGGGTACTTGTGTAAATAGCTTTTTCAAGTTTTTGTATGGCAGAACATGTTTAAAATTAGTTGTTAAAGAATTAGATGATATTTTTACATATTTATCGTTAGCCACCTGAAATCCCACAGTTATGCAAGAACACATGCTAAATATGTTCCAGCACCACATACTTTCACTTCAAGCATGTACTTGTATAGAGTATGTTTCTGATCTAAAAAGATATTGTCCCCTTGCACTTGTTGTTGTCAAGGTATGCGTTTGTATGTGTGTAAAGGATGACTATTGTGGAATATTCAGTGCATAGACACAATTTATAACAAGCCATTTATACCCCAAAATGTTGGTAGTCTTACTTTGCAGATGTGTTTTTGTGAATTATGACTGAACAATCGATTAATGTTTTCAACTTGCCTATAGAAAGACTAAATATTGGTCTCTCAAAACATTTCACTCTGGTGCATTTAAGACTGTGAGAAATTGTTTTGCCTGTCACATGGATGTTTTCTCTTACATAATTTTTTATATTTTTTACTTCAAATCAAGCTGCCTAAAATGAGATGTTACGCTTGTTCAGCATTGTTGTATTTGTGAACTGTTTCATACATATAAGTGTTTGATTTCCATTCAATTGTGTTAAAAAACTAAAAACAATCTGTGTTAAGCCATGTCTCTGACCCTGTGCTCATGGATCTGGATTTGTGTGCTTAATCATGCTGGTGTGCGTGCTTGTGTACATCGAAAAACGGGAAGGTGCAGACATAATTCATTGACAGACCGATGTGAAGGGGAGCATTTGCAGGCACTGCTATGTCTGGATAGCAACACACTCTCTGCCCATCTCTGACTCTGTTTATCGAACATCTGACCCCAAACAGCTTTCACCTTCTATTATTCTCATTGAGCAGTTCTTTGTGCACTTGCTTTCACAATGAATGCTAGGCCCTGTAATCTGTACACAGTGGCGACGAACCACAACGTGTATTTTTGTAGAGAACGCTGCAGTATGTGTACGTGTTTCTTTGTGCCAATAGCCAGCAGGTGGCGGACATTTTAAAGACCCCCATTTCTCTCCAGTGATGTGTTCAGATATTTGTAAAACAACAAGGTTGTGTGTAATCCCCCCATCACCACCATGATCCCTCTCTTGATTTCCCTCCTTCATTCATGCCTTTTAAAAGGGTTAAACAACTAATACATTCCTTTAAAAAAATGTTGATTAAAAACACACAAAAAGTTTTGTGTTTAAGCTGCCTTCTTTCATATTCCAAATGCTTTTCCTTGTGTGCATGCTTATGTTTGTATGCATAGAATAACGTGGTCCATAGAAAATGCAACAAAGTGCTTTTCAATGTGTTGAGGAATTCCAGCATTATAGACATGACATTTTCAGTTAAGAATTTGAAATATAAATGCTTGCAGAATGTATTTATTATCAACATACTGAACCATATATTTATATTTTGCTAAACTCCTGTTGAGTCCAAGACATACAAAATGAAGTCTTTTTAAATGCACAAGTCTCTTAACTCAGCTCAACTCAATTTTCGAATACTGTTTCGAACACTTTAGAATACTGTTCCATTGTTAATTAATAACTACACAGGAACAAGTGAGTAATGTAATATAAAAAATCCAGTAACTACTGTTAACTAACTAGAAAGTCTGATTAATAAATTAGTAAGTAATAGCACACGGATGACACTGTAGTTCACTATGAACTAATTAATAATTTCTATTTTTTTCATTCTTCCCAGAGAACTAAGGAGAAAGTTTCATAATTCATGCAAAACTAAACAATAAGTAATACAGGACAAATGACTAGCACTACATTAACATTTTAACTGCAACTGTAAACAAATATTCAAGACATTACATTATTAATAGGTAACCTATTAGCAGACCCGATTTCCTACTACTGCATTTCTATATATATATATATATACACAAACACACACACACACACACACACACACACACACACACACGAGATTGTTTTTTGCATCACGACAAGCAATGCGTAGAAATAGTGGTGTGGGTTATGGTAGTATTTTATGTTCAAGCAAAATAATTGCGTTGCACATCAAATTTAAGTGTATGATATGCCCGGTAAACATGCATACCTTATTATATGATATTTAAAAATTCACCAAAACCCTTTAAAAGCTGAAATGACTTTCGTGTATGAATGCACATGAGGATTGCAGTGTTTCTTCTAAGATTAATTTTAGCTGCAGTGGCAGGCTTATTTCATTTCAGAAGTCTGACTGGACCACTTTAATATTTTAAAATAAAGCTACTGACAACATACATAATGTAACAATTAAAATGCTCTCATCTTGAGTAGAAAACAAAGTTACTGAGGTATTCATGAATTTGCTGTTTATGTGCCTACAGTACTGTTTTATATAGGAAGCGTGTTATGTTGGTTGCTGCCGCTAGAGGTCAGTAGTAAACCTAAGGTAAATATAGAGAGACAGAGAAGAACATATACAGTCCACTGTGTTGTTCGTTTCTGTGTGGTTCTTATCGTCAGTGTTGCCAACTTGGCGATTTTGTCGCTAGATTTAGTGACTTTTTAGATCCCCCTAGCAACTTTATTTTTAAAAAGCACCTTGCAACAAATTTGGCGACTTTTGGACTTAACCTTAGCTTTTGTTCAGTAGAAAATGCCAACAGTAATGCCCTGTAAGCCGTGAGCTGTTGCTTTCCCAGTGCAATTTAATGCCTCTGTGTCTTCTCTTTTCAGTGAGCAGAGCGCCAGAGAAATTGTACACAGCACAGTCTCGTGACACGTGAATGCGCATGTGCAAAACAGCGTTTCAATGGCCCAATTACTTACTTGTATATTGTTTTCTTCTTTCTTTTAATTTAAAACAATAAAATCAGAATGTTCGGATTTATATCTTTTTTTGGCAATTGAACATAGATGTAGCGAAAGTATACATAGATGTATTTGTATAGCGCTTTCTCACAAAGATAATTGTACCAAAGCAGCTTTACATGTATTGAAAGATAACAGTCAGTGGTCAGGGATTCAAAAAAACTCTTTAAAGCCCTATTCGGACGGGATTAGTTTTACATGGGGAGGTGGGGGTAAAGTAATTTTACCTCAGGACGTCTGTAATATTAATGGCCAATTCATAAGACGGACAAGACATCTCAGTAAAACTAGCAGAAGTGGGAGGGGTAACTCACTTCACGCACCACAGTAACCTCCTTGTCATCGTGTGCCTATGATCGTTGTTTCCTGTTATCACGCTGCGCCAATAAAAATAAATAAAAAATAAATATATATATATATAATTTTTTTATTTGTATTATTTTTTTACACACACATATATATATATATATATATATATATATATATATATATATATATATACATGTTATATAAAACAGTTAGGTCCAGTCTAACAATTCTGATTGGATTGTGTAGGTATTAGACACTTACATAGAGCTAAAAGAAGTTTTGTGCCTCTAATAAGTGCTTTCTCGATCTTCTTTTGCTTTTAAATGGTATGCGGAAAACACTGGAGGTTTGCCACAGAGTTGTCTCACCACCTACAATGCAACTGAATGCTTCTTCAAGCTCCATGCTTGCAAAACGCTACCAAAACTACTTTTAAACAGGAAATGACGGAATTTTACCGTACATTTTACAGCGGTCTGTTTGAATGGGATTAGTATTACCAGGTAATTTTTCCGGACCTTTTTACAGAAGGTAAAAGTCGCCGTAATCTTTACTGACATTGTCCGTAATGATTACCGAGATGGCACATTCTGACGGGACTAAAATCACGCGAGCTCTGGTAATAATTACTTTACCCCCACCTCCCCATGTAAAAACTAATCCCATCCGAATAGGGCTTAAGAGAGAAAAAATCCCTGACATGACGTGTTATAGTTGCAATCCGTAATAAAGGACACAAATTGCCATTGATCGCATCTATAACTCGCTATGCAGTTACAAGACACAGACATTTACTTACTTAAGAGAGTGAATAAAAATGAATTATATATAATGTGGTAGATGTGATTTTAATTTAACAGGGCCATGGGTGCAAGGAATTTGTCTTGGGCAGTCGTCCATTTAGCATCACCAGGGAGGGCATCAGGTGGGGCAGGACTGTTATGAGCAGTGTTGTGCCAGCTGGAACTCATTCCTCGGTAACCCTCGGAAAAAGGAGAGGGGGATAGAGAGAGAGAAAAGAAGAGGGGAGGAGAGAGAGAGAAGGGGACAAAACAGACTAACATTAGTGTAGCGGCCGTTCATATGTAATGTATGCAATCATATGTGATATCATATGCAATGTAATATGTATGTGTGCCCGGTTCCGTTTATTCCAATAAGAAATAGGGACAGAAGAAATAAGGTTCACAAATAATGTCCTAATTTTGTGACTTTTGTATTGAAAAACAAACAAAAGCAATCAGAGTGGATTCAGGGCTAGGGGGTTAACAGATATAAATGAACCACAGTATTATTTCTAAACAACATACAAATGTCAGAAAATATGGCCTTAAAAATTATATTAAATTCAAATACAAATACAAAATCTGAGTGGCTAAATAAAACACCATTATTACCAAGCTGACTTACTAACAACAATCCCTTTTCAAACCAGTTTTCCAGAAACAAAGACTTTTAAATATTACAGTTAAATTATGCTTATAAATTTTTCTCACTGTCTTTTCAGTCACTTACTGTCATCACAGGGTTTAGTTCATTCCAGTTGCTGAACTCTCTGAATTCAGGCCATTTATTTAGATGAGACTCTACTTTTACTTTAAATGTAACTTTTATATTTTAAACGTAACTTGTTTTTTTAAACGTTTATATTTAAATTATAATTATAATTCACAAATAAATAGCTAACTTCATGTTTTCTGTATTTATTGTTTGTAGCCTACCATATTTGCTTGTTAGCTTGCATTTCATGTTCTGTGCTTACTATAACTTTTCTCCCGCACATCATCTGTGAGTGATTCAAGCAACTTTGGTAAGTGGGAACCCAACAACAAACTCGATGAGTCGTGGCATCTTCTCCCAGTATTGTTACATGCACTGTTTGTCATATGTTTAGCTTAGCCTTCTCTGTCAGCAGTGAGAGGTTCACATGCAGTAAATGTAGGGAAATAGTTAGGCTGACAGGGAAGATCTCAGAACTAGAATCATGCATCCAAACTTTACTTGAGGAGAGTAATTTCTAAATCAAGTGGTGGTGGTAGATCATTCTCCTATTTAGCACCTAAACTTTGGAATAGTCTTCCTAGTGCTGTGCGGGAGGCAGACACACTCTCACAGTTTAAATCTAGATTAAAGACCTATCTCTTTAACATAGCATACACATGGTCCAACAGTTTATAACACAAATCCCCTAAGGGATTGTTAGGCTGCATTAATTAGGCCAACCGGAACCGGGAACACTTCCCTAACAATCTGGTGTACTTGTTGCATCTAAGGGTGTGAAACAGTATTTTGTTCCCAGTTTGTTTGTTTCTTATTATTCCAAGGTTGCATCCAGTCCATACCCTAACTTGACGTTAGATCTGTCAGAACGAGGCAGTGACCCCCAGGAGAACCTGCACTCATTATAGCTAATGCTAATTGTAGCTGCACTGGTCTAAAGAAATAATAGCCACGCTTCGTACTGATGTCTTTTGCTGTATATTTGTCTCTTTTTCTCTCTTTCTTCAGCAGACACCGTGAAAACTACAAGAAATAAAGCATATAACATTCAAAATATGCATTTCTCCGAGTCCTTTTCCACAGTCTCTCATTCAAATGTCCGCTGATATGCATATGAACATGTGCGACAAATCCGAATTCAGTAACATCAATCTTGACACAAAACAACTTTCACATAAACTGATATAAAACAACACTATACACAAATGCAACAGACTTAAACATGAATTACCGTGTGCGCCTCTTAGACCATGCAGATTAATGAACTCTTTCTCAGGCTCTGTATCGTTAGCTTCTCTCTGCCTCCATGTTAGTTCGACCCATAATGCAATGGTCCCACGCTCCACTCAACTTAAACATGTGATCTGTTACACTTCAATGGTGCATTTTTCTTAAAGAACCCCTAACTTTTAAACATTTCAAGGGTGCACATTCTCTACCCGTGACCTTGAACGCAACATTAACACACACACAATCAAGCATTCCCAAACAACAAAAGAACTCAAATTAACATGAATTTGCAACAAACAAATATGCACAACTCTCTCAAAAACGTGACTTTGACATTTACACTCCCACCAAATTACTATAATTTATGATGAACTTTATGTAAATGTTTGAATAAATTTAGTGATTTCACAAGACTACCAGTTGAACTTGTGACACTTAAAACTCTGGAGATTAGACATTACATCAGATTTACTTGCTCTCTACACGTACCACTATTTTATGAATAGGACATTCAAGAATTGATGGATTAGTCAGTCGTTGACCCTTTTTCCTAACTTCCTACTTCCTATTTGTATTTTGGCTTTTCGCACCAGTCCGTCTTCATCTGCACAAACATCAAGCACTCGTCCAAGTCTCCATTCATTGCGGGGAAGCTCTTCCTCCTTGACAATGACAATATCTCCAATCTTTATGTTTTGTCTTGGAGAGTGCCACCGTTGTCTGAGGGTGATGTTGACCAGATATTCTTTCCTCCATCTACTCCAAAATTGCTGTGTCAGATATTGTACTCTTTGCCACCTTTTCCTGGCATACAGGTCTTCTGGTGCAAATTTCCCAGGTGGTGGCAGAGGGACAGAGGATTTCATGGTGAGTAAATGGTTTGGGGTAAGCTGGCTCTAGCCCTTGGGATCATTGATGGTATCTGTGGTGAGTGGGTGGCTATTTATGATTGACATGGCTTCATAGAAGAAAGTTCTCAAGGGAAGCATCATCCAGTCTTCCTGCATTCTGAGAAAGGACCCAACTCAGAAAGCTTCTAATTGTTCTGATCTGCCTTTCTCAAACACCTGCCATGTGACTGGCATCAGGTACATTCAAAATGAAGTCACATTGCTTCTGAGATAGGTAAGCAGTTAATCTCGCTTTTGTCCAATTCTTCCAAAGCCTTTGTCAGCTCGTTTTTCGCCCCAACAAAATCTCTTGAAGAGAAACAGGTGAATATGAGACTATATCTCTTATGCTCTTTCCGTCCTTGCTTACAGAGAAATGGCCCAAAGCAATCCATTCCACAGTATGAGAAAGGTGGAGAGGGCTCAAGGCTACAGTTAGCAGGAAGATCTGGCATCATCTGTGTCTCTGCCGGCCTCAAGCTCTTCTACATGTAACACATTGCTTAATGTGGTTCACCACAACTTTGCTGCCACTGACAACCCAGTAAAATGGAACGTAGATGGAGGACTACAAACCTAGAAGTATGGCTGATGCATGGAAAGAGAGCACCAACAAGTACAAACAGGCTCTAAAACCACCAAAGCGTCCTATTTTAGCAAGTTGATCGCGAGAAAAAATCAAAATAACCCAGCGATTTCTTTTTTAACACAGTCGCAAAGCTGACTGGAAATAAATCATTTACAGAAAAAGATGTTAAACTACAGCACGATAGTAATACCTTTATGAAATTTTTGATAATAAAATCGAGCAGATTAGGGACAATATTGCATCTACACAGCCTGCCACCTCTATATCGCATAGTATACCGTCCGCTTCATGCCATTAGTACAACTAGAATCATTTAATGCTATTAAAATAGATGAACTCACAAAAATAATAAATTCATCTAAATCTTCATCCTGTATAATAGATCCCATCCCAACAAAACTACTAAAAGAAGTCTTTTCTGCAGTCTCGAACCTGTACTCAACATTATTAACTCATCCTTAGAACTAGGCTACGCCCCAGCGCCTTCAAAATGGCAGTTATTAAGCCTCTCATTAAAAACCTAATCTCGACCAAGGAGACCTAACCAACTATAGACCAATCTCGAATCTCCCTTTCTTATCAAAATACTAGAAAAGGTTGTGTCCAAACAACTACAGACATTCCTAGCCGAAAATAGCATTTATGAAAAAATTTCAATCAGATTCAGGCCTCATCACAGTACAGAAACAGCTATGCTCCGAGTGACAAATGACCTCCTTTTAGCATCAGATCGCAGTGAGACATCTATTCTTATATTACTCGACCTCAGTGCAGCTTTTGATACAATAGATCATACAATCCTACTCGATAGACTGAAAACCATGTTGGCATTAATGGTCAAGCCTTAGCCTGGTTTAAATCTTATTTAACTGATCGTTACCAATTTGTGTATGCCAACGATGAAAAATCTTACTACTCTCAGGTAAAATACGGGCTGTACCACAGGGATCAGTTCTTGGCCCAATTGTCTTAGCACTATATATGCTACCCTCGGAGATATTATTAAGAAACATGACATCAACTTCCACTGCTACGCTGACGATACCCAGCTCTATATTTCCTCAGAACCTAACAAACCCCACCATTTTACTAAGCTAATAGACTGTATTAACGATATTAGAAAATGGATGGCAAACAACTTCCTTTTACTTAACTCCAACAAGACAGAGATTTTGATTATTGAACCTAATAGCTCCAAACACGCGACACAATAGCCCACAACTTCTCTATAGAAGGTTGCACCATTGTCCCTTCTTCCGCAGTCAAGAACCTAGGTGTGATTCTAGATAAGAACCTGTCTTTCGATGGTCACATTTCTAATACATGCCGAACTGCATTTTTTCACCTAAGAAATATTTCAAAGATGCGCTTCATATGCTGTCTTTTCTCGATATAGAGAAACTAATCCACGCCTTTATGACCTCCAGAATCGACTACTGTAATTCATTACTGGGGGATGTCATGCAAAAGCAAATAAATAAGCTTCAGCTGGTTCAAAAATGCAGCTGCTAGAGTTCTCACTAGATCAAAAAGTATGACCACATTAGTCCACCCTAGCAACACTGCACTGGCTACCTGTAAAATATCGCGATCGATTTTAAAATTCTGTTAATGACATACAAAGCACTAAATGGCTTAGCACCTCTATACCTCCGTGAACTATTATCAGCATACAACCCATCACGGACATTACGTTCACAAAAACAACGGGCTCTTAATAGTTCCAAGAATATCAAAGAAATCTAAAGGTGGCAGATCTTTCTCCTACTTAGCTCCTAAACTATGGAATAACCTTCCCAGTAAAGTCCGGGACTCAGACACAGTCTAACAGTTTAAAACTACATTAAAGACTTATCTGTTTACACTTGCATTCACATAATCTTTGACCCAACTCTCTAAGGCCGCAATAGTTAACCTCAACTGGAACCGGGCACACACACATAATACATACTGCATGTGATATCACATAAAACTGCTTACAATCAACATAGGAATGGTTGCTACGCTAATTCTGTTTTGTCCTTCTCTCCTCCTCCTCTCTCTTTTCTCTCTCCTCTCTCTCTATCCCCTATCCCTTTCTCCGAGGTATCCTGAGGAATGAGTTCCAGCTGGCTTAACACTGCCCCACCTGATGCCCACCCTGGTGCTGCTTCATGACGACTACCCAGGACAACCTCCGCACCTGTTATATTAAAATCAAATTTACCACATTACACTTAACATATAACATTATTAACTCTTTATAGTGAAGTTCTGCATCTTATAATGTCTCTGTATCTGTATCCTGTAAACTGCATAGTGAGTTATGGATGCGATCAATGGCAATTTGTGTCCCCTATTCGGATTGCACATGCTACTGGATTGCACCTATAACACGCCATGTCAGGGTTTTTTCTCCTAAAGAGTTTTTTGAATCCCCACCACTGACTGCTATGTCATTACATGTAAAGCTGCTTTGATACAATGTCCTTTGTGAAAAGCGCTATACAAATAAAATTGAATTGAATTGAATTAACCATTTGCTCTCAATTCATTAAGGGTCTGTCCTCTGCCTTGGTGCCGAGTCTTTTCATGGCAGTAATCCACAATGAGACGGGTGACGGGTGATCTCTTGGAAGGACTGCTGAAACCTCTGAACAGTCCCTAGATGTTCAGGAACAAAACATCTTGCAATCTGGAGATTGTGCAGGTTCTTTAATTAATTTAGCCAGCTACTCCACTGCGGCAGTAACTCTTTGGGGAGTGGGTAATCTCATTCAATGCCCCTTTGGCACATTTCCTGTAGTACTTTCTTTCCTAATAGGAGGAAGGGAGCCAGGAAGCCTAAAGGATCAAACACAGATGCAACGGTTGAGAGGATTCCTCGTCGTGTTGCTGGCTTTTCAGGCAGGGCTACTTTAAATGAAAAGGTGTCACTATTTACGCTTCATTTCATTTCCATTCACTCCCAACACAGTCTGGACTGGGAGTTCATCAGAACCAAGCTCCACATCCTGAACTCCACTGGCTCGTTCACTGACAGGGATAGACTACATAACCTCTTTGTTGTTCGAGATGAACTTCTGTAAATGCAATTTCCCCTTTGCACACACATTTCGGGCTTCCTGGAGTTTGATAGCGGTGTCCACATTTTTTACGCTAATAAGCCCATCATCAACATAGAAATGACTTTTGATGAAACTGGCTGCTGCAGGATACTCTCTTTCATTTTGACATGCAAGATACTTCATTCCATAATTCGCGCAGCCGGGAGATGATGCTGCTCCGAAAAGGTGGACTTTCATGCGATACTCCTTTGGTTCCGATCTTGTATCGCCATTTTCCCACCTCAGGAACCATAAGTAATCTCTGTCTTCCTGGCTTACATGGAACCTGTGGAACATATTTTCCACATCACAGATAACTGTAATTGGATATTTGCGAAACCTGCAGAGTACCCCTGTTAGCCCATTAGTGAGATCAGGTCCAGTTAGCAAGTGATCATTTAATGCGGTGCCATCATATTTGGCAGAACAATCGAACACAACTCTGATCTTCTCTGGCTTTCTAGGGTGATATACACCCTGGTGAGGAATATAACAGATGTTTCCTGCCTTGGGTTGGTGTTTAGCTCTCTCCGCATTACCATCCTTGAAGACACCTTCCATGAATTTAACAATCACCCTTGAATTTGGGGTCTTTCTCAAATCTTCCTTTCAGACGCTTCAGTCTCACCAGAGCCAGCTGCTTATTTTCAGGTAACTGTGGGTGTGTCTTAAAGGGGAGGGGCATCTCAAGATGTCCCTCTGAGTTCTGATGAATTTTCTCATTCAGAAGTTGCGTGAACTGTATATCATCTTGTGATATGCTGCTTTCCTTTGAACTTGTATCTCTAAAGTCTGATTCAAGGGCTCTGATGACAGAGGTAGGTGTCAGTATTGGGAGTTCCTTAACAGATACACGATGGCACAGGCCTGTAATTTCAGTCGACTTTGCAATCTAAGTGGTGAACAGCCAACTATGCTCCAACCCAAGTCTGTCCTGACGGGCATGTATGGTTCATCATCACCTCCTGTGATGACTTGCCGTGGTGCCAAAGCTCTTGAGCAATCGTAACCTACCAAGAGTCCGACCTTACAATTCAGCAGCGTTGGAATTTCCTGAGCAATTTCATTCAGATGACTCCACCTTCTAGCGGTTTCAGGAGTAGGAATGTGGGAACGTTCAAGTGGAATAAAGTCTCTGGTATAGGCAGGTGGCAAACTGATTAAGCCATGGGAGGAAAACCCCCCTAACTCTGAGAGCCTACTAACTCTTTCACTTTGAACGACGGAATCCTTTCCATCATTGTGGTAAGCTTTTAACTTTACTGGCTCTGAAATTGCCCCATTCTCTCACATACCTCCTGATCCACAAAGTGTGTTGCTGCTCTGTGTATCTAGAAGGGCATAAAGTAAGGTCTCTCTTTCAGGAGTGGAAGTTAAAGAAATCCATACAGGCACTATCATTGATGTACTCCCACCATCACCACTGTCTATGCAACAGGAAAGGGAAGAGGAGTTCTGCTTGCATAGTGTGCGAAACTGTGACTGGTGCAGAAGAAGGGCGGTCTTCATGAAGTGGTGTTGGATGATGTGTTTCTTGCATATAGTACAAGTAGCTTTATTCCTGCAATCCTTTGACATGTGTCCTTTCCTAAGACAGACAAAACATAGGTTATTGTCTAATATGAACTTTCTCTTGTCCTCCACAGACTTACTGGTGAACGTTTAACATTTGTGGATGGAGTGGCTTTCCCCACAAATGACTGCAAATTTTTTTGCAAATGACTGGGTTTGAAACCTGAAGGCTCAACGTTATCTTTATTGGATCTGTTTGAATCAACTGAGTTGCTTCTCCCAACACTGTATGTTTTTGACACTGTTCTTGATTTATCTGATGCTTTCGCATTAGTGATGAATGCATTAGCCTTTGAGCGCTTGACTTCTCTAGATGGCTTTTCTTCAGAGAGCTTCAGGGCGTGAAAGGATGTTACAGGGTTGCATGCTATTTCTGCTTCTTGTGCCACAAAATCAGCAAACTCCTTGAAAGTAGGGTATTCTCCAATCGTTTCAGCTGCATTGTTACATGCCGATTCCAACGAAGACGCCAGCCAATCAGGGAGTTTTTGTAGCATTTTCTGATTCTCCTCACAGTCATTTAACACCTGAAGCCCTTTGATGTGTGGCATAGCATTGCTGCAGACTGTCAGGAAATCACTAAATTGTCTCAATTTAACAGACTCTCTCGAACCAATCTTTGGCCAGTTATGCAGTTTTTCTCTGAATGCATGCTGGATTACAAATGGATGGCCGTACCGAGAATTCAGTGCTTCCCATGCTTGATCATAGGCTTCATCATCCTTTCTGTAGAAGCTTCCTTCCAACACAGATTGTGCTTCACCGCTGACATATTTTTGTAAGTAGAATAACTTATCAGCTGGACTTGTGCATCGCCCGTTCTATTAATGCCTTGAAACTTGTTCTCCACTCTAAGAACTGAAGTGGGTCCCCTGAGAAAACTGAGGGCTCTGGTGCTGGAAGTCTGCTGAGAACCATTGTGTCATGTAAGACTTGTACTATTTGTGCTTCACCAAATAGTATGGTTTGTCTGTTTCTCGTTATCTGTCTTACATGCTTGTTCTTTTTCAATTTCCTTTAGAAGATGCTAAAGGACAATTGGCTACCTCAATGCTTGCTGCTCTAGTATCATTACAGGACTCATCCGAGTCAGCTTCAGAGTATACCTTTGATCTCGCAGTTATTACTTGAAGATCTCTGATTCTCCAGTCTTTTAAGTTCTAGCCTTTGAGTAGCAATAGCTTCCTCCATCTTCATCTCTGCCTGCTTTGCAGCCAACTGTGTGGCACACTCTACTTTTTTTGCAGTGATGCTTTGCTTAGCTGATGAGAAGCTTGAATGGTGACTATGATTAGACTTAGAGCTTGTACTTTCCTCGGCTGTAGCAGCTGTGAAATGACAAGCCTCTTCTCTGCCCACGCGATGCTGCCGCGATCGTGCTTCCTCTTTTTCTCCGACGTCTGTTCTGCACGCGATGCTTCCGTGATTTCGCTTTCTCTGTGGATCCGACGTCCTTTCTGCACGTGATGTTCTCGCTATCTTGCTTTCTCTTCTTATCCGACCGGTACCGTTCCACACTTGAAGCTGTCAGCTTTGCTGGCGTTACGTTTTCACTGTAGCTGCACTGGTCTAAAGAAATAATAGCCACGCTTCGTACTGATGTCTTTTGCTGTTTATTTGTTTCTCTTTCTCTCTTTCTTCAGCAGACACCGTGAAAACTACAAGAAATAAAGCATATAACATTCAAAATATGCATTTCTCCGAGTCCTTTTCCACAGTCTCTCATTCAAATGTCCGCTGATATGCATATGAACATGTGTGACAAATCCGAATTCAGTAACATCAGTCTTTACACATAACATTGTTCACATAAACTGATATAAAACAACACTATACACAAATGCAACAACCGCAAGTGTTCTCTTAGACCATGCAGATTAATGAACTCTTTTCTCAGGCTCTGTATCGTTAGCTTCTCTCTGCCTCTATGTTAGTTCAATCTATAATGCAATGGTCCCACGCTCCACTCAACTTAAATGTGATCTGTTACGCTTCAATGGTGCATTTTTCTTAAAGAACCCCTAACTTTAAACATTTCAAGGGTGCATATTCTCTACCCATGACCTTGAAAGCAACATTAACACACCTTCAATCAAGCATTCCCAAACAACAAAAGAACTCAAATTAACATGAATTTGTAACAAACAAATATGCACAACTCTCTCAAAACGTGACTTTGACATTTACACTAATGCTAGTTACTACATTAATGATAATGATAAACAGTATTTATGCTAATCTCTTACTTACAATAACTTTGACTAATTAACTGCTTCTTTTCTGTCTATGTCAGCAGTTTGATGTTATAGCTGCACTCCAGTCAACTCAGTCATCCCCAGCTAAACAATCCTTTACTGTATAATATTGGACTTTTAATTACTACCCAGTTTAACATAAACATTCATTAATTGTATCACAATACAAATCAGACCCAATCTAATTTCAGTCAAAATCATCAACCCAACATTAAATTCAGTGCTTGATATCAATTACATTAGCTGTAAGCCAGTTTAATACTAACACAGCTATAAACCACTGGAATGACCTGGCTAAATTGTGTAGGAGAGACTAGAACGGTGTGCAGTGGTTCACGTAAGTCCAAATCTATGAGCATGAAATCTGGCAGGTTAGTAGACATCCAACATCAAACATTCACAAAACAACCACTAAACAACTCAAATGAAACACAAGGGCTACACACACACACACACACACACAAGGAAAGACAATGTGTGTATGTGTGCTCTGTTCAGTTAAGCTAACTTTAGCGGCCTAAGTGTGTTAGAGCTGAATTAGGTAAATGCATGGATAACGAGAGATAAGTCTTTAGTTTAGACTTTAACTGCTCAAGTGTGTCTGAACAAGTAATGACAATGTAATGTTCACACACATACTCCCACCAAGGTCAAAAAAGTGCCAACACTAGCAAATAATGTCACCTGTTACTATTTTTATTGAATAATTCTATCGGTAGAAGCTGAAATTCAGCATGTAAAGGGTGAGAACAATCTCTGCTAATTGTACTTTCGCCCTACACGCAGCAGCTGATTAGAATAAAGACCTGCTAGGCTGGGTTGAGATTCCCTATAATCTTACTGGCCCACTTTGACAATTTGGTTCAAAGAATTTTTGTTCTTCAAAGACAAACTCCCAAACCATGACACAAAGGGAAAACAACATCACTGATTCAATGAAAGCCCTATAGGATCATCATAGTTTTATCTATGTGTAATCTGGACAGCTTGGCAAAACAGATGCTGATGTCCTTTTTACATACATTCTCACAATTATTTTCAAAGGTCAATTTAGAATCTATGATGTTCCAAGATACTTGTAGCTGTCTACACAATCAACTGCTTGGTCCTTAGGGTTAGGGTTCCGTGTTCTATTAAGTAAAAAAAAATGAAAAATTGGATAGTGTTAAAAAGCTGATGAGAAGTCAATAAAGAGCAAGTGCTCTGTAAGCAAATTATACTATTATACCATGAATTATACAATATGATGAAGAAGTGCCTTAGTAAGTTTCCAGTGTTTTACAGTGCTAGATATTAACTATAGAGCAGAAAGGAGGTTTAGTAGAGAAAATTTTAGAGTGTCAAGTATTCCTGGAAGAGGTGTGTTTTAAGTGTTTCTTAAAAGAAGTGAGGGATGTGGCTGACCGGATTGCGTTTAGGAGATTATTCCACAAGCATTGAAAACAGAATGAGAATGGCCAAGAGAGAGATTTTGTGCCCTTCTGTGAGGGTACCACCAGTCGACAAACACACATACTAAACACAAACACACACTGAACACATTGGTAGCAAATGGAGAGATAAAAGAGGTGTGACATGCTCTTTTTGAGTTCATGGAGTCATGGTGCTGCTTTTTGTATTATTGGTTTGATTGCTCCGTGCAGGAAGGCCAGCCAGAATAGCATTGCAATAGTCCAGCCTAGAAATTACAAGGGCTTGAACTAGAAGTTGGGCAGCATGCTCTGTAAGGTATGGCCTGATCTTTTTTGATGTTGTAAAGAGCAAATATACATGACTGTGTTATCCTAGCTTATATGTTCGAAAAAAGACGACAGCTGTTCGTTGAAGATTACACCTAGGTTTCTGACTGTTTTGAATGGTGTAATGGTCCACAGTTACACCATTGCACAATGTCCAAGTGCCGTGGAAACTAGTCTTTAGTTAACCCAAACGTACAATGTCATAGTCAAGAAGGTTTTTTTTAGAATAGAAAGTATAGAAGTAATAGAGGAAGAATAGAAAAGGAAGCAGAAATAAGTGATATAGTGGTGTCATGTGTTGGCGAAAGAGAGAAGTTTTTAGCCAATTCTTGTAGACGGCTAAAGACTCAGCAGTCCTGGTAGTGAAAGCCAGGTCATTCCACCAGCAAAGAGTTATCCTGGAAAAAGTGTGCAAGTAGGATTTTGTGCCTATTTGGGAGGGTACCATAGGATGATGTTTATTGGCAGAACGCAGGCATTTGGATGGTATATAGAACTGGATTAGTTATTGTACATATTGAGGTGCAAAGCCAGTGGTTGGAGAGCCAGCAGAAGTGCTGGTTTCGGGAGAGTGAGAGGGTCAGGGACTCAGCCCACCAACATCTCCAACAAGCAGTCAGACGCCAACAAATCAACGCAGATGCCCGCCATACCTCCACTCCTGTGTTTCAGCCAGGCCAAAGGCTGTGCTTATCTGTCTAAGGCTTCCATGCAAAAAGCTATGTCCAAGATACATTGGTCTCTTCCCCATCACCCGCCATATCAACCCTGTCACATGAGTTAGGCTCTTCCACCAACCAACGATCACAGTCACTAGAATACTAATCATGTACTGCTATTCAATCATTCATCACCCAAGCCACAGTTTTAAAACAGCACCAAACACACAGCACATTGTCTGGTCTCCGATATTGAAAAGGACTCTTACCTGCTAAACTACTTACCTCATGCGATCCCCATTCTGATTCCCCATTTCTCCGCTTTTCTCCAGCGTCTTCCTGTGTTTGTGTGCTTACTCACCTCCTCTCCTATCTCCATTCACTGTCATCTGCAACCCTGGTAACAAAAACAAGATATTTTGTAGCTGCTTTTTTATTAAAAGCAATTACTGCCCCCCAGATTGTGCACGGCTGCCCCCGACCACCTCACAGCAAGCCATGCCCATTCCCAGTGTCACTGGTATTACCAGTGTTTTTCACACATCACTCATCACTTACTAGTGGAACTTACCTACCATTGTTCCTGTTGTCATTTCTCACCTGTGCAATAAATCTGCTTGCCTGGTATTACTTACCTGTCTGTTCTGAGTATCTATCCATGACAATTATATTATAACACAGCAAAAATTACATTTATAATACTTTAAAAATACATTTGAAATGTATTTCATATGGCCCTAGTATGCCCAATTGCATAGACATATGCATAAGTTTCCATATACCTTGCAGAACAAAATGTGGAAAATGTTGATTTTGAAAATAATGTTTGTTTTAATTCAGTTGGTCTGAAGTTATTTCACATTAAAAATGTTTACAGGAAGTTAACAACACTGAACAATATCTTAATTTCAAATAATAACCCAGTTCAAAAGTTTACATACACCTAATTCTTAATATGGTATGTTACCTGAACAATCCATGACAGTATTTATATTTTGTGATAGTTGTTTAAGGGGTTTCTAGTTTTCTTGTTTGTACTCACTGGAATCGGGACCACTGGATTTGGGACCACTGAGATGACTGAAATCTGACCTCCATTACTCGGGACCACTGGGATGGGGACCACTGGGATTGGGACCACTCAAGAGTCCTCCTCTGCCAGCCCAACCATGAAAGCAGACTCACTTAGTTGGAGGGCTAGATTGATGTAAAATTCCAATGACCATTTAGGGGTTATGCGAGGGCATGGCTGACCCCACCGGCTCAGCAAGACCCCCTCTAAAAGATCATTAGACATATAGGGCTCCATTATCTCCTGACGGAGGACGATGATATTAGTTGCTGGATCCATATCTATGGTCAGTCGTTCTGTAATGCTTGATGCAGGAACAGACAAGGAAGCAGTGGATCCAAATGCAAACTAACTTTAATATAAACATCAATAACAGGAACAAAACACAGGAACAGGGGACAAGCACACAGAGCAAGCATCAACCCGCACAAACAACGACTCACCAACTTGAATGAAACACAAGTGCAGTTTATACAAGGGAAGACAATCAGGGGTAACAGGACACAGGTGTAGGCAATGAAACAATGAAAGAAGGCAAAGGATTGTGGGAATGTCAAAGAGTCCAGATACAGAGCAGAATAAAAACACAGACAGAATTATAACATCTTATCTTATGATCATGTCATTAATTACTCTTTAAAGATTGCACAGTTTTAGTCTGGGGGACAGACACAGCCTCTATGTTATTATGTTTTAAAGACAGAATCAGGGCCGTAGCTAGAGGCTTCGGGGCCCAAAACAGGTAACAAAACATCCAACAGAAGACAGTCCAGGTAACAAAACATCCAACAGAAGACAGTCCAGGTAACAAAACATCCAACAGAAGACAGTCCAGGTAACAAAACGGGTTAGACAGATGATGCATGAGTTAGGAACAAACACTTCATACACAAACGAGATCTGACAGAGAACTGAGGGGAAACAGAGTCTATTTATAGTGTCTGGGTAATGAAAGTCAGGTGATGGCAATGATGATCGGTGACAGGTGAAGGTAATCCAAAATGGCGGCGGGTGAAGTGCAGTGCATCATGGGAAGTGGAGTTCAGAATTCCAGTGAAGCAGACCAGTTGACTGGGGTGCTGGGATTTGATGCTGGAGGAACCGTGACAGTAACTTAATAGGGTTTCTTACAAAATAACAAACCAGATAACATACATAAATGTAAATAAATGTTTTTACTGAACATAAGTAAATGCAAAATATTTAAATATAACATTATATTTATTTTGTTACGTAGATGACAAATACCATGACTTAAATAGTTAAATTATTATTATTATTATTATTTTAATAATTATTATTAAAAGGGCCAGATTTTTAAGTAGGCTAAACATTCAGAAAGGAGGATTTCCCCTACCTAAGAGAATAACTTAAGGGATTGTATATAATCCTTAAACGGTTCTCTTAGGTAAGGAAAATCGCTAAGTGTTTTAATTAACATCGGACCCAGGTTTGATGTGATGAAATTATACAGTTATATAGGAAATAACAGAGAAAATTAACGCTTGGAATCTGGGAGTAAAAGAACAGTCTATGAAGTAATAAAAATATGAAAACATCTTTGTGGTGGCAAAAAAGTCCAACAAAACTGAAGGAAAATTACACTTAAGGTGCTTTATGCAACCGGCACAGACCTTTATCCCATGGATGTTATTCTCTGTTTGATGTATTCGTGGATGTTATCCTCTGTTGAAGTTCACATGTGGATGTTATTCTCTGTTGGATGTTCCCGTGGATGTTTAAGTTGTCACCTGCCTCATTAAATACCCAGTTTTGCACTTACCCTTCTGTGGCATCGTTCATCTGTCTCCCCAGTTTGTTACAGGTGAGATATGGATACTAGAGAAATGTTTCTAATTAATAAAACACAGGACTGCATCTGAGAATACATGCAAAACATCATCACTACCCATTAAATTAATCAATACATATTTTTCCAAAGTTTCTCTGTTTTATGCGCTCGACTTGAGGATCATTCTTAAGTTTGATGCTTTTTTAGAAATAGGACAGGACTATTTTATTGGGTCCCTCAGGCTCAGATGTTTGTCACTTAATGAATAATTAATAAATACTGTAATATAATAAATCAGACTACACCATTTTTAGATAGTCAGATACTTAAAAAAATATTTTATCAAATTGAATGTTTTTGTGGTTTTCATTACATTATTATTTGCTGACGTAAATAATAATTGTACTAAATGTACACTTAGCTTTAGCCAGCATGTTTAACCGTTAACAAATTTCCGTGCCCCAGAGAATCACGATCCCAAATGTGCGATTTCAGAATGTACAGTGACGTAACCGACCGCCAGATTCAAATTCGGCTTTCGTGGCACACCCAGAGGCTCGCTGGAAGAGACTCTCATCATAAAATATATTTTCAAACAATTATTTTAATTATGCAATTATGTGTTTATTTCATGTACCGAGCATTAGAAGTGAGAAAATAAGTGGATTTAAATCAGTTTTTGCTGTGCACAGAGAGGGAAAAGAGTTTGAAGCTGCTGTCATTTATATTCACACAAATAGCTTCTTATACAGTGTTTTTAGACATGGGATGGTTCTATGTTATGTCACAACACCACAATAAAATGTTCATAAATGCAAAATGAGTTCATAAATGCAGAGTAATGTCAACATATCAATAAAAAATGGGCATCAATGCAGTTTTACCATGGTAAAACCATGGTTAAACTAGTAAACCCTTGTAAGACTGGTGCCAAGATGTCCAAACCAACAGGACATCACATCCTGGGGAACAAAGGACTCTTTCCAACATATTGAGTTCCCCACAGAGTTTGCATCCCCATCTCAAATAGCACACCTCAAAGGATGCTGATTAAGCAACTCACACCTTCACATCTGTCTCTTTCTCCCCCTCTCTTCATCTACTTCCCTTAGCTCAGAGATCCCCAAAACTCATCAATGAACTGTATTTAAGATATACCACATTCTGTGTGATCAAAGTATCTAAATATTCATGTCTCATATCATTTGAAATGTCTCAGTGCGACTTACAAATGAGTCTTATCCCCACAACAGTAGAGCAGATCATAACAAAGGTTTAAGGAGTTTGGAGATATTCTGCTCACTGTTGTGGGTGTGTCCTTCCTGGGCTCTTTCATGGAAATGGCCATTTGGGCCTGATCAGGTTCAGAGTCTTTTCTATGTAAATTACATCTCCATTTGGAGGAAGTATACTTTGATTTGGGTATTTAAGGAAGCAAGCAAAAGGTTCTGGGAGTCTGTAAACGGATCTCCCACAGTTGATGTGTAATGTAGTTCTTATAGTCGGAGTCTGTAAACAGATCTCCCGCACAATCACTGTGTGTAGTTCTTATAGTTGGAGTCTGTAAATGGATCTCCGCACAATCGCTGTGCGTAGTTTTGATTAATCAGGTAAACATTTCTAAATTCTCTCATTTCTGCATTATTGACTGTTTCACATGAATTGATCACTTTACTAAATTGTTTGAATTAGATATTGAATCATTGTTGTCGCTTACCTGTTTAATAAATTGTTATGTTTGTATCTATTCTAAATACTCTGAATTATTGGCTTAGTAGACTATGATGCATCCGTGTTACATAATACTACGACCAGGGTTAAGTGTATTGAAATAATTAAGTTGTTATGCAGTCGGATTTTGTGTATCCTCTGTTTAGTCAGAGAAGAGTTTTGTGTATCCTCTGTTTAGTCAGAGAAGAGTTTTGTGTATCCTCTGTTTAGTCAGAGAAGAGTTTTGTGTATCCTCTGTTTAGTCAGAGAAGAGTTCGATTGTATGGGGCTACATGGGTACCTTTTAATAATAGTAAGCGGGAGCTACATTGTTAAATTGCTTTAGCCATAACCTCTGATTATCTAAATTACTTAACTTTAACTAAGTTGTTAAGCAATTGCATTGTATAGGCGATTGTATGGGGCTACATATACCTTTTAACAATAGTAAGCTGGAGCTACATTGTTAAATTGCTTTAACCATAACCTCTGGTTATAATGGTCGAGTTTGTGATCAGGGCCCTTTACCGGCGGTCTGCGAGGGACCCTGTGCGACATTGAGAACCTTGGTGTACAAGTCCAATAATAATAGTGAGTTGAATAGAATGATAAAACATTTATCTAAATTTAAGAATCTTAACTTAACCTTTACAAGGTTTTATCTTTTGGAGTCAGATAAAATTGAGGAATAAAAAGTAAAGAATAAAGCTTAGGAAAAGTGCTGAAACTCCGCATTACCACTGGACTCCTACGTTGGGCCAGTGGGTGGTTTTTGGGTGGCTTTTCCCATCCAGCCTTACACCCTTTCAAATCATTTGCAAGAAAACAATAAATAAAATACATTATTAATAACAGATAATAGCTTAACATTGGAAATGAAAATATGATTTAGGTGGTTTAATGCATGTATTCATGCTGATATTACAAAAAATATTTTAATAAAACAAATTACAGCACAGACTACATTAGGCATAGACTGTTTGTTAGTTAATGTTGTAATATTTTATTGTGATTTTGTCCATCTTTGCAAATAAGAATGTTTTAATGAAAAAAAACTGAATGCTTTCTTTCCGCAGTCTGTATAAAGCGGCATCTTCAGGTGACAAACTTGATGCGTTGCCATGGAAACCAAAACAGCCGTTAAAAACTCACCCAGGGGACAGTTAGGATTTTTAAACGCAATGCCATAAAAGGATCAAATTTGCTTTAATGTCAGTGCTTTGGCTCCCTGTAAACATTTGACTATGAGGGCCGGTGCCTTTATTTTTTATGTTCCGTACAATCAAATCGCCAGTAACTAGGACACATTCTACTAGGTTTCTCTGTGGGTGTTTCACCAAATAAGGGAAATTTATTAGAAACAATAATTACGATTATTTGATGTTTTGTCCTGTGACTATGCCATCTCACTGTTACAAAGTTTCTCTGCTGCGGGGGATCTGCAATCAAAACCAAACAATGTGCAGAGCTATATTTGCTCTGCTAACGGACAGAGTTATTTATTGTAATTTATCACAAATTTATATTACACAATTTTAGATAACAAACAATAATAATATTAGAGATGCTAAGCAAGGATACAAACCGTTCGAAGCAAGGCAGACATGAAACCACAAAAGAAAAAGAACACACATTTTTGAGAGGCAACATAGTTTGTAGGATTTCTGTGAATTAGCTAAAATGCACAAACCAGAAACAATAATACCCAACAAGTAGGGATGGCTTTTTAAAGAACATAATATTTTATTTTTCAAAACTGTTATTATTTTATTTTAATTACAAACCTTTGGTAAAAATGTTTTAATAGTACAGTTGATATTTGCATGGATATGCCCTGTTACACTCCTTTTCTTTTTACTCTACTGACTCTACTGTTTTTCATCTTCTCTAAATGGAACACTGATTTTTTTTCTATCCATGGACAATATGGCAATGAATATCTTTTTTTAACCACACAGAAATGTCTCCAACTATTCCTATTATGTTTTTCATATTGCCTGTATCTCCCTTTTATTGCTTCCCTTTAGATCATGCTGTATGTTCTCGAAATACCATTCTGTTGCCAAAGCAACCATTTCCTTCTGGCAACAAATCCATTTTTTTTTTTTTCAAAATCTGGATGTGGGTATGGATTGTCTTTGTGGGGTTGCCACGTTATTTGGGTGATGTGGAGGTAGAGATGCTTATTATTGCCCAGGGAGCACTTACAAAGGTCACAATCTTCTCATTGGTGTAAAACAATTTAGATGAACAGAGAAAAAAAACTATATTTTAAAAATGCCTTCATACATGCTTTTGAGGTCACATTTATTGTGTAAACCTTTTTTTTCTAAATTGTTTTAAAATGTACTTTAATTTCAAACATTACCCAAAGAAAGACTATTTTGCAAAGTGGAAAGTAATACAAACTGTAGCCTACATTCTACATCTTTTTTATACCTCACTAGATTAGATTCATATCAATTGTTGGGGTGACGATTCCATAAAAAACTTTGAATTAAAAAAGTTCACGATCTTTTCTAAGTTTTTCCAAACACTTGCCCTCACTAAAAATCATACCTGCAAACTCACAAGAAGTGAAAAAGGTGACAAGTTTACGAATGTAATCACTGTACTGTATGTGGGTCTGGGGGCATCCCCACACAATTTTTTATGATTTTAAGTATCTGAAGCAATATAGTGCACTCTGACAAAAAAATTAAGATAACAGACAAGATTTGATTCAAGTGAAAACACATTTATTAACTTGACTTATTTATTTCTTCTGTCTGTATCTCTTTACTTTTATTTATTTCTTAGGATTTTTGGATATAGGTATATAGGATAGGATTTAGGATTTTTATGTATATAGGATTTTTATGTATATAGGATATAGGATTTTTTGTACTTAAACTGTGTACTGTGTCTGCGTTACTGTCTTGTGCTGTCTGTTGCACTTTGTGCACTTTATGTATATAGGTTTTTGTACTGTAGCACCTTGTTCCTGGGAAACGTTGTTTCGTTTCACTATGTACTTGTATATGGCTGAAATGACAATAAACTCCACTTTGACTTTTGACTTTGTCTTTGATTTATTG
This sequence comes from Beaufortia kweichowensis, assembly GCA_019155185.1. Taxonomy (NCBI): domain Eukaryota; kingdom Metazoa; phylum Chordata; class Actinopteri; order Cypriniformes; family Gastromyzontidae; genus Beaufortia; species Beaufortia kweichowensis. Next base: position 19,516,401 of record CM032794.1, on the reverse strand, counting down.
TTCACTAGTCATTTCTTCTGTCTTTTGGCCTGAACAAGTCTTTCAAGTGCCAGTTTTCTTTGCTTAGCAATGTGCCTTTTTCTCAACACAAGTATGCAGATCCATTCTGAACTGGCATCTTAATAACTTAGACATTAGCTTACCTACTATCAAGCTCCACCAAATAGTTTGATGGAGTAACGTTAGTGAAAAATGCATCACAAAACACTTATTAACTGCATTTGGCTAGTTAACTATACTGTTAATCTACCTAGCTAAAGATAAGTTATTAAAAGCAAATAAATCATCAACAGCAAACTTACCTCAGAATTGCCGCAATTCAAGTTGTCCGCGTCCATGGAAAAGCCGATGCTGTAAGTTATTCTAAACTGTGACTGGCCAAAAGACGATGTTATTATCTCGATTCTTATTGGCCAAAAGAACAAGATGCTGCTGTTACCCTGATTGTAATTAGCCAAACGAACAAGAAGATGCTGTTATCTTGATTGTGATTGGCCAAAAGAGTAGACGCTCTGTACCAAAGACGTTTTGCTGCAGAGATGGCGTTTCAATTGGCTCCAGTCCATTTGAGCTTGCTATTTTTGAGAGGTTTCTTGTGCTTGCCGACCCCCCCCCAAAAAACAAAAACTCTGCGGATCTACACGATTCACACGAATGACATATTTCGATTCAAAACGGCGAATTTCGCCAAAAAGCGACTAGTTTGCAGGTATAAAAATTATGGCAGGATGTATTACTTTTCCTCCTCCATTGCTGTTGATGTGCATGAGGTTTGCCCCACGAGTCCTGCACGGGTCGTGTTTGATAAACATGCACCTGCAGTATTTAAAAGAACACACAACCCATTATCCAAACGCAGCACTAGTTTAATTCTTTACTCTACCTGACCTATTTAACATAACTCGAACCACACCCGCATTAAATCTACTACATGCTGTAGACAAAACCATTTATTTTCTCATGCAACAAGCAAAAAACAAATATTAGGAATTCCGTGCATTGCATTTATGAAAAAAGTATTAAGAAACTATTAATAATATCAAATAAACAATTTGCTGATATAGGATATATTTAACAAATTGTGCATAAATCACAACATATTTTAAATATTGTTCATATATTGTGACAGTACTCTCCCCTCCCTGAAGGACAATCAGAGATCTTGGTGGAGACGAGATGAGAAGCAGGAAAAGGCCAGGTAGCAGGACAGCAGACCATGACCCAGAGCGCAGCCAGGACAGCAGACCATGACCCAGAGCACAGCCAGGACAGCAGACGGAAGTTAACGGAAAGAGGAGCCATGCTGGTGGAGGGGCTAACGACACCAGGAAGCTGCCTGACCGAGACGGAGCCGGTGGAGGAGGAACCCAGGGTGAAGATGAAGAGCCAGGGTAAAGCCGAGTTGCTGGAGGGCCAAGGTGGAGCTGACGGCCCAGGCGACAGGGGCGGGGATTCGGAAGGTCGTGGTGGAGCTGGTGAGACAGAGGACGAAGCTGGAACCGGAGGGAAGGAGGAGCCTGAAGAGCCAGAGGGACGGAGTGCTGAGACAAAGTCAGAGAAGTGGAGTCCCGAAGCAACGGATGGCGGAGCCGGAGGGACGTGGTATCCCGGTGAAGCCAGTGGGATGATGGGCCACGGTGGAGACGAGGGAGCTAGGAGTCAAGGTGAGTTGAAGGGCCGAGGTGGAGTACAGGACTCAGAGGCTGGAGGCAGAGACAGGGGATCCTCACACCTAGGATAAGCTGGGAACCAGAAGGCCCGAGGCAAATCACAGCACCCAGATGGAGCAGAATGAAGGTGAGCTGAGGGACTGAGGGACCATCTTGACCGTGGCAGGAAATTCAGGAGAGGAGCATAGGCAATCAGGAGACTTGGGGACAGAGTCAGAGAACACAGGGAACTTAGGGACATAGTCTGAAAACTCAGGGGCAACTATCTTGACCTTGGCAGGGAACTCACCCTCAATGCCCTCGTAGTCCACCAGCACTTCCAGGGGCACAAGCGGTGTTGCCGGTTCACACACCTGGTGAGACATGAATTGAGGCTCTGGCTCCGGGGCGACGATCGGCGCAGTAGAGGCGCTACACTCTGGCTCTTGTGTTGCGGCAGGGCTGGCCATGGTAAGGGTTTGGTGTGGTCAGTTTTTCTGTTATGGAGTGAAGGTGGTGATGAAGATGGTGATGATGAAAGGGGACAGGATTGATGGAATGCAGGTTTAATCGTGACACAGGTAAGTAAAATCAACAGGTTAGACACAGCCACAGGTAAATACATCCCACAGGTAAATACATCCACAGCTAAATCAAAGATCAAAGATGATTAACCGCCACACAACATCAACAAGAACTGACAAAGAACAAAAGAGAACTCAAGGCTTAAATAGTGTCTGGAGAAATGGGTGATTGATGGCAGGTGTGACAAATCAAAATGGCTGACTGGATGTGCAAGGGATGATGGGAGATGGAGTCCATTGGGAGGTGAAGGCGAAACCGTGACATATATTACATGTACAAATATATGGGAAAATACAGGCTTGTTAGTCAACAGTGCGAGAAATATTTACTTAAGGTTGCTGTAAGAAAGTCATCAAGGCTATATAAAGCATAATGCAGGAAGGAGAGCAGAGGCAGCATGATGAGCTAAAACATTTATTTAAACTGTGATAAGAGTATCGAGTGCTCACTATACAGTAGCTATGCATCAGTGGCACCAGCCATCAGGGCTCAATGCTGCAAAATCTCACTGTAATTAGAAACCAGTTCTTCAGACAGAGCTTGAACTCTTATAATAACTGGGCCATAAAAGCAGCTCTATATCAGTTGAGTCGAAATAGTCTTGGCTCCTGGATCCGCATTCCTCCCATCGCTGACTTCGTGTCCAACTGCAGGTGACACGTGAATAATTATTCCACCCGTTACATGAACTATTAGCGGTTCACCTGACAGTTACATTTACATTTAAGCATTTAGCTGACGTTTTTATCCAAAGCGACTTACAAATATTGTGAGACAATGAAGCGACACATCAAAAGCGGCAACAATAGTACTAAGAGGTGCTTTCCTAAGTTTACAATGTTTTGCAGTGCTAGATAAGGACCTGTAGAGGAAAGAAAAGAGTTTAGTGTTTTTTTTTTATGATGTCAGGTGTTCGTGGAAGAGGTGTGTTTTTAGCTGTTTCTTAAAGGAGGTGAGGGATGTGGCAGAACTGCCTAATTGCATTAGGGAGATTATTCCACAAGCAGGGAACAGAAAAGCAGAAAGAACGAGAGAGGGATTTAGTGCCCTTCTGTGAGGGTACCACCAGTCAACGTTCGTTCGCTGAGCGTAGGGTTCTGGATGGGTTGTAGGTGTGTAGAAGTATGAGTATTTCAATTTTTGAAAATTGTGAATTAATCAGAATCACTAGAAGACTAAATTGCAATTCATATGTAAATTGGCTTTATCCCCCACCCCTATCAATTAGGAGATAATCTTCCATAATCAGATTTGAACAGGTTTTGGTGGCAAGGCTAAAATTCAGAAGACCAGTGCTTGACTTTAATTTTGTCACATGAGCCTAAAGGCTGCGTTGCTATGGGGACCCTCCTGAAGTTCAGAGAAAGCGAGATATCACTTCCTACTCCCCGGCAATTTAACCGTTTGAAAAGCTGGTCAGTCATCTGCATATCAAATGCGCAAAATGAAGGAGGGAGAGAAATAGGTCGAGAAAAAGAGAGGCCACCTTCTCTGCATTTCCTTCCTAAAGGAGAGGTGAGAGCTGAAAGTCAAGTGTCTTTCTTTTGTTCTCTGATTGCACCTGTATATAGAGTTGACTGAAAGGGTCTGATGAAAAGACGGGTCTTTAAGTCGTCACGCTTCAATCTATCCTTCAGTCTCACAGCCACCAAGGCTTAGATCTCTGATAGGGGGTTACTCTCTCTCTCCCTTCATCCGAATTGCTTTCTCATCCCTTTCTCGACATGTTCTCTTCTTTCTTTCATTACTTCTCGTTCTTTACATTCTAGGAACATGAAAAACAATTTGCTACTGTTAATAATGGGGCTGATGACAAGTACAGCTGGGCTGGTAAAATTGAAGCTAATAAAGCAACAGACTGTAGTGGGGGGTGAAGGGTAGAGATGGCAGAAAGGGAGAGAGTGTGCTTTTTGAGAAATTACCTGACAAGAATCAGAGTGTTAATTTCAGATTATTAATTTATGAACACGACAAAATGAAACAAGCCAACTATCAGATTACAGCACAGTTCAGACACCCAGACAGTGTTGTTCTCTCTTCCATTTCCCACACAAAGCAGAGACACTTATAGACCCTCAGATCTATATGATTGCATCTGTAAGTATCGCCATGTTATGTCAGTTATGTCAAATTGTGGTCCTCATTATATTCACACAGAAAATGCATAGTGGTCCAATGATCTTATCCTTCACTCACTGATGTGAAATCAAGAATGGCTCTTTTCATCTTTTATTATTTGGTTTCCTTTGTTTTTTAAAGGGGGGTCAAATGGATTTTTTTTGTTCCCTGTAATAATAATATTTAGGGGTGACCCTAAATAGTAGAAGATTCTATGCTTCGTTAAGAGGAGCCTGATTCGACTATCAATCTCACAGGCAAATCTTCTGAGACTGTGAAACTATGATCCTGCCATTTAGGTTATATGGGAGTGCTCAATGTCTGATTTTACATAGAACTGGTTTTCTCCCAATAAGTTAATATACAGCCTATTATGATAATGCTGTAAAAAAAGAAAGAAGCTTTATCAAATACTTGGAATGTGCGTGAATAAATCCAACCACCCCTGTGACATATTTAAATTTCACTTTCTATGATCCGTTACCGACACAGAAACATCTTGGCGGCCAGGATTTAAATAGGTAACAATGTTTGGGATAATCTAAAGTGATCCAACATTATATCTACCTCCACAGCATCAGAAAGGATAATCACCAAGGCTGAATTTATCATTAGTAAACTGCAGAGTCCACTGGAGCGTTTTAATGCAGCTGAAAATGCTAGGCGCTGTTCTTAAAACACTGCGCTTGAAAACGTTGTTTCCACGTCTTGACAAAAAAGCCAGTCACCTGTTCTGATAATGCATAGAAAACACCAGCTGCTGCCATTTTTTAAAAGCATGGTGCTTCCATTGCAAATAACTGAAAAAATATGCCAGCCACAGAAAAAACGCTCTGGTGGTAGCGGCTTCTAAAACCAGGAACGCACTTCTGCCGGCCAGGTGCCGAACCCACCAGAGCGTTTAAACGTGTCTCCACTATATTTTGGTAACTTGTTGTAGTAAAAGAAATGTAGTAAAACAACAGGTTAAATATAATCTAGGACGTTATTAAAACATTAGAATTGTCATATGGAAACATACCTTTAGCAAAAAAACAGCATTTTAAAATTACTAAAACCGAAGCACGTGCCAACCATGCAGGCCACCATTTTGGAAATGTTGCCACACATTGTCAAATGACTGAACCCCTGATGTTCCATAGATGCTACATCTATGGGACTTTAGAGGGTGCAGGTATCAAGAACCGACCCTATAGTCCTTTCAAGCCAAACAAGATGTCCATATGAAGACTATCTGAATCAATAACCTTTTATCAAATATCTTTTCATTGAATGAAGGCTATTGCCTCTATAGCATCTGCTACTAAACTGTCTATCTCTCAGCCCAGTAACCTGTTTTGATAGCCACTGACCTGAGGCAAAAGATACTTAATATTAACAATATCGAGACTGCCGTTATCATGAATGGGGCGTATTGCAACGCTTAATATGCCCGCTCTAGCGATGGAAGTCACGCCTTCCAGTAAAAAGAACCAATCACCAATCGATAAAGACTGACATTTCTTGAGGAGGGGCTGTTTACAGATAAAAAGCAATCTCGAGAGAGCTATTTTTTGCACAATTTAAGCTTAAGAAACAAAGGTTATGGTACAGTTAATGTCAGTTTTAATTGTTGGTCGGAACTATGTTGTTAAATTGCGATTTTATTATTGTGATTGTAGAAATATTCACTTTCCCCCATTCAAGTAAATGGGACTGTTGTCTTGCTTCTCTTGTTGAGAGGCTTGCAAACATGGCGGCAGAGTGAACAGACTTCCGTAAATGGACTTTGCCTGAGGTCAGTCTCACCCCACTTCAACATTTCAACACCGAACAACCACAAAAAAACAATAAAGCCTTCACTTGAAGGAATTTCATTTTTATCCTATAGGGAAAACGTCTCAGGTTACAGAATGTAACCAAGGTTCACTGAGAAGGGAACAAGGCGTTGCGTCATTGAAATGACACTATAGGGAAAGACCCATGCATGATGACGTCCAAATCGAACTAAGCCAAGCCTGATTGGCGACACGTCACGATGCTTTGATAGCATCGAGGCAAAGCGCTACGGACACAGGAAGTATGGCAATGCGACACAGTGTCTCAGGTTACCTTCTCAGAAAACCGTGGTTACATATGTAACCTGAGACATTCCTTTTAGTTGAAGCGACACTATGGGGAATGCAATGGCCACTATGCCATACTGAGTCGAGTGCCTGTCCTGTGGTGAAAAGATGTCTCACACTAAAGTCAGCACCTGGGACCAAGGGTTGGCAGGTAGGTCCAAACTGCTTACTTTAGAGGCTGGCCTTTAAGTAGGTGATCTGAAAACAAACAAGTAACTGATCTGATTTTCTTCAACTTTTAAAAAGTTTTTCAGGCCTTTCATCCCACCTCCACATTTTGTGGAGGTGGATGAAAAACCTGCAACTACTAAAGGTTGTGCCAACATAGGCACCTTAGGCACATACCCGGGTCTCTGGTATAGCCTTAACCCCTCCTGGAGCAAACTCCAGGCAAGAGGAGAGATTGATAGTGCATGAAGGTCGCCCACAGAAGTGATGGCAAGTAAAAATGTTAGTTTTAAAGTCAGCCACTTTTTTTCGATTGAGTCAATAGGTTCGAAGGGTGCCAGGGATAACCCTTTCAGAACCAAATCCCATGCTGGAACTAGTCTCATCCTAAATCACCACGAAGGAAGCGAGTAAAAAGAGGATGTCTTCCCAAAGGCCCATTATCTGATGGGGCATAAAACGCAGCAATATACACCTTAAGTGTAAAAGGGGAGAGGCCTTCCCTAACAGGGCTGGATGTCTGAGGGAGAACTACAGAGGGCAATGAGTCATCTCTCGAGATGCAAAAAGGTCGACTTCTGCTCGACCAAATCTCTCCCAAATATGCCCCACCTTCTCTGGGTGGAGTCTCCACTTCAGCCCCTGTCTGGATAACATATCTGCTACCACATTCTGGACTCCGGGGATATACATCGCTAAGCGATAAAATCTTTCCTTGAGACCATAGAAGAATCTGGTGCACTGGTTTGTATAACGGGCGCGACCTCAGACCGCCCTGATGATTTATGTTGGCCACTACTGACATATTGTCTGTTCGGACCAGAACATGGTAACCCCTGAGGACTGGGAGGAAGTGTTTTAAGACACGAAACACAGCCAACATCTCCAGGCAATTTATATGTCACAATAGGAGGTGGCCTTTCCATAGACCTCTGGCTGACATGAATGCCCTGAAGTCTCAGAGGTGCCAGTGCAGCATCTACACACTTGGTAAACGTGCGAGGAGAGAGAGAGCTAGGCCGAACGGAAGAACCCTGTACTAAAATGCTTTGCCCCTGAAAGAGAATCTGAGGAAATCTGGTGTAGGGGAAGGATGGAAATGTGAAAATAAGCGTCCTTTAGATCTATTGTGACAAACCAATCATTGGACTTGATGACAGGGACAGAAAGCATCTTGAATCTGTATATCTTCAGAGAAAGATTCAGATGTCTCAGGTCTAAGATCGGGCACAATCCTCCATCCTTCTTGAGAACAATGAAATACTGTCTGTAGAACCTGGTTTCCCTCTCTAGAAGGTGTAGTGATCTTCACACAGGGCACCAATTAATAGTACGCCTCACACAGGATACTAGAGTTGTTAGTGAGACTTGACCCCACGTCACTTCAAGTGTGTGTGTGTGTGTGTGTGTGTGTGTGTGTGTGTGTGTGTGTGTGTGTGTGTGTGTGTGTGTGTGTGTGTGTGTGTGTGTGTGTGTGTGTGTGTGTGTGTGTGTGTGTGTCAGGTGACCTCTCCCTCCTTTTAACTCGGGGCACCAGCTGAGGAATTCCACCTCAACATGAATATGTCCAATATGTTTTTTATAAATCAAGTAATGTAGGGATGTGTCCCTTGTTTTAGCCAAAGCTGCCGCATGGCCGGTTAATTACGCGCCACATGTGGAGGTCCTGAGGAGTTTTATGGCCAGGCTGGCCTGAATCTTTGGAGTGAGGGTTTTAGTTTGATGATAAGGCTGCCCTATAGAGGGTGTCTGGCAGTTTCTCTGGTAGCCTTATCTGATGACACTGGTCCCTTGTTTACATTAAAGAGGGACCCTGCTGTAAAGTTGGGACCTGAAATGCCTTCTGAAGTGCTGTTCACTATAAAGGGGAGCATATTCTATGGCACCTTTTTCCAAGAGAGTAGTGAGTTCTTGTTGCAGAACCTGCTCTCTGTCACTGTCCACCTCTGTGAACAGAACCCCATTGAATCTTGGAGGATGCCGAGCAAACTGAATCCTGTATCCCACCTCTACTGTGCGGATAACCCAGGACGTGACGCCTGGAAGTTTCCTCCATTTGTGAGCGAATGTGAATAGAGGGATCAACCTTTCGAAGTTGGCAACGGGTATGTGAATTACAGCTTTTTATACAGAGAGGTGCTTTGTGCCCCAAAGCGAAAGATCCGGCAGGGAAGGCTGCTGGAGGAGCTGGGAAAATCTCAATATTCCTCGGGAGTGGCCCTCTGAAGCCCTGACTGGGCGTCAGGACTTCTTTGGAGCCACCTTCTGAGCGACAATGACAGTCCTCAGATCTCACTTGTTGGTCTGCGGCTGCTGTTGAGTGCGCCTTCCCGATCCCCAAGGTCTAAGGGGGATTACAGGAAGCAACGCTCTCCTTCTGTTGTTGACTGTACAAGGAGGTAGATGGCTGGGGCTGCAGCCCCACGGGAATGAGAACGGTGAGGCATGATCTTTCTGAATGCTGCCACCTGCCATTCGGCTTCTTGAAATTTCTCAATGACTATGCTCACACATTCGCCGAAAAGACCTGCAGGCGACAACGGGCATCAAGAAGAACAAGCTTATTACACTACTTGATGCCTTGATGAGAAATTGAGCCATAATGCCTCTTCGTCACCACCAGGGCTGACATGGAGCGTCTCCTTAGTGACAAAGATAACAAGATAAGCTGTTTTGTGGAGTTCATTGATAGTCTCCACATCAATAACCCCGCCATCCTTTAAATCCCCAAGCAGATCGGCCTGGTATGGTATGCCTGCAAAATGGCCATGGAATGCAGGCACGCACCAGCCTGACCTGCTGCTGTAAACGCCATGCCCACTAGTGTAGATGTAAACCTGCAAGGCCTTGTGAGCAACTTTGGGAGCTTCAGGGATGATGCCATTTCAGGGGCCAAATAAGAGGCAAAATTGTCTTCAACCTGCGGCATCACCCCATAGCCGTTCTCTTTATACCCCAAGATTGAAGCAAAGCTGGAATGGGGATTGGGAGAGATACGGCAAGAGAACAGCTTTTTCCAAGATCTAGACACCTCAGTGTGAAGATCCGGGAAGAAAAGGAACTCAAGACATACTCTTTAGGTGCAAGCACACACACACACACACGTGCAAAGGCACACACACACACACGTGCAAAGGCACGCACAAATGCACACACACAAAGAAGACAATTACGGACCTCACAATGGCCAAATGACAAGAGTCCTTTTCAGCTAGTATAGGTGCCCTGTGTCCCTTCTCATCACCCTCACACTCTTTCAGCCCAGAAAGAAAAGTAAAAATGAATGCCCCCCAAATCAGTCTCTTTTTAACACAAACACTTCCAATGCTTTTCTGAGGCAGCTGCACACTTTGACCTCTGTGCTTTTGGAATGTGTGTGTATGTGGGTGTGTTTCTGCGAGAGAGGAAAGAGAAAGGGAGAGACGGCAAGGGGCTCCTTTTCTCCACACAAGAAAGGCTGTCGGATGGACAATAGAGTGTCAGAATAGAGTGTGTTCAGAGGACTAACAAGTCATGCTTGTGTGCTAAACCAGTGAGAGATGGAGAGATAAAAAAGAGAGCAAGGATTTAAATTAAATGAAGGAAAGAGGTAAAAAAGAGACAAGGAATATTTGTGTGTTCTTTACTCATAAATACAACTTTTGTAAAAAAAAAAAAAAAACATAAAAAAAAACTTTAAGTATTGTGTTCAAAGGTCCTGGTTCTTAGTCAGGGCCTAAATCTGTTCAGCATAGCTATGTCTAGCTATAAAAATAACACCCTCACACATATAAACACACACTTTAAAAAAAAACTATTCTTTATTATTAGTGGAAAAATGTTTAAGGTTAACTCTTAACTCCGAGTTGATTGTTGGGAGGGTGTTACTATATAGTTCTTAAGGCTTTCAAAATGATTTATCACACATTGCTAAATGTTTGTTAGGTGTCCTTTTTGGTTGCTAGACTGTTTCTCACTGGCCCAGTTAGGGTTAAAAGATCCATCCAATGTCATCCAATTGGTCTTTAGAAATGGCACCTAGTGTAAGACTATGGGACTCAGCATTTTAGGGAAAATCAGGGAATTAATCATTTTTATTTAAAAAATAATACCACAGCTCTCCTTAACAAGCCACATGATTCATTCACATGGTCTGCAGCACAAATGGTGCGATAGAGTTAAGGCTTAAAACTTTAGCATGTAACTTATATGTCCAATAAGTGCAATAATAACAGTGATAAAGTACTTGCCTTAGCAAACATTACTAATAATAAATCTGTTTTGAGACTGTGTTCATTTAATTAATCAATTTAGATCATTGGTATGTTTTTTGTGTGTTTTGTTAACAAAATAGGTAGTCTTTGTGTAACACATTTCCAATGCCTTATTTTCATTTTTCCACTCATTTCTTCCCCTCTTTGTTTCCATCCCTCTCCAAACAAGGCTTGAATGACAGTCTCCTTCGTACACAAGCCTAAACGCTTCCCTTCCCACCCCACCCCACCCCACCCCCTTTCTTGAACACAGCAGCTGCCAGGCTTCTTTGCAGGGAAAATGATGCATGCCCAAAAACAACTGATCAGGGATATCAGAAGGGTGACTGAGCATTTAGAGAGAGCGAGAGAGCGAGAGAGCGCGAGAGCGAGAGAGCGCGAGAGAGAGAGAGATTAAAACAACATTGAGATCTCTGGGAAGATCTCAACTGTGTCTTAAACTGTGCTCAGATTTGCTAAGATACTAAAGTGCAATACAATAGTTCTCATTAAATTCTTTCAAAACTAAATGCTGTACGCACTGTATGCAGTCTACAGTAAATTCATTGTATAGCATAACTATACTGAACAAGATTTTTAACACACTTCTGGAGACACATAATATTCAGGCGTACATACTTTCAAAGTGTGTAGCTATACACACACAAACACAAGGGAATCCCCTTTGAGACTCAGCTTCATAAATATCTGGCTTACCTCAGCATTAAGCCGAGTGTGATCTCTTTGTTGGCTCTGTCAGAAAAGGGGAGAGAGAATGATAGAGAAAGCACACAGCTGTGTCAGAATTAAACACTCAAGCCTGTGTGACTCAGGCTTTTCCTTTCCCCACTTTTTAAGGCTTGCTTCTGTACTGGAGTTTTGTTTTCATTAATAAATGCCACATTGTCAAACGTCTGCTGACACATGTAATACTCATATACATTCATGTACTGATGGGCAGGGAACGCACACAACACACAAAAAAAGTATCCATCTGCTATCAGGACCCCACAGGACAAAGAGAGAGTGTAAGACAGAGAGAGCACTGTCAAATGTCAGGCGCTCCCTCTACTCTTACATCTGAAAAACACTAATGACTATTCCTATATCCTCCCCAGCCCATACTTTTAGGACAGCCATTACTAACAGATTTTCCATCATGGCTTTTTTGCTGCAAACACCATGTTTCAGTGATTTCAGTGCATGTTTACCATCTAAAAATTGTGTGTGTAAGTTATTAAAAGGAGAAGATCTCATGTGTACCATGAGCAATGCTGGATTATTGACTAGGCCAATTGGGCCATTAATAAGCAAGACATTCATATAGGAAACCCTAGCCAGAAGATATCAAAACACAGAAAGTTGTCCAAATTGTTATAAGGAAAAGCAATATCTCAGAAAAGTCACTCGACGTTGTGTCGATGTTACTGAATGAACCCTGTCTGTGTCTCCCTAGCATTGCCGTAGGCAGAAATTTATTTTTGGGCAGGCCCATGCAAATATGAGGGGGCACTTATAGGGTCAGTCACTAGCCTACCTATTCCTTATAGTCAAAAGTAACTAACAGACACAATATTTGAGTTACCTAAACCTTTCTTTATTTAAAAATAATCTACAGTATACACACACATTACAAAAAACACCTTCATAAACATGCTGTTAATAAATAGGCCTATTTCATTTCATAATATCAGATTTTTTAATTACTTAAATTAATTTTACCTAAATTAATTTTTGACATTTTATTTTAAAAATAAGGCCTATTTAATGAATTAGTTAATCAAACTTATTTAATAACCAGACCTAGCTCTTAGAAGCGCTTTGCGTTTCTATTCTGAGCTCATCTGCTTGCCTGTACATAGTACCCATTACAAGGTGTGTACAGAATTTAGTCTTTTACTATGAAGGTTTTTAAAAAGCCACGCTAAGCGTTTTCACTCGTTTTGTGATGTAATGATGCACTTACTGATTCAAATACGCTCATGATGGACAAAACACAGATGTTCACCTTACCTGCAAGCTGGTGGCAGAGTTTTCTTCCAGGTCAATTGATTTTTTTAAATAATATCTTATGGAATTTTGTTTAGACTTTGCTATGGGATAACTACAAAATGTCCATGTAACTATACAAAATACACCAGGATGTGTGAAAACTCACAGGCACGAAGTAGCCAAGTGTTAGAAATCCAGGTAAGAGTCAGAGGAGTAAGGTGAACAAGGTTTACTTTTTAATTAAAAAAAAAAAAACATAGAATACACTCCTTAACAGGGAACGAAAACATCCAGGATAAAAAGGTATCCAAAAACAGGCAGTGATATCCAAAAACAGGCAGTGATATCCAAAAACGGGTAACAGGCATAAATATCCAAAAACGGGTAACAGGCATAAATATCCAAAAACGGGTAACAGGCAGAAAACAACAGATAACAAAACACAACCAGCATGAAACAACAATACCGGACAAAGTAAAACTGACAAACACTGAGATTAAATAGAGTCCAGTAATCGTGATCAGGTGCGGGTGAAATCAAGATGGTTGCAAGTAATGAATAACAGGTGTGGAGAGGTGCAAAGCAGTATGGGCAAGGGAGTCCATGGGGAGGTGCAGGGTGGAATCGTGACAGTAAGACAGCTACTAATTGCTTAACACAGATGTCAATCAAATCTATCAAACACCATGCAAAATAATAATCATAGCAGTACTTTAGTAAATAAAATGTTTGTATAATAAGATATAGTATAGATATAGTAAGACTTTTATCATAGTGGGCGGGCCTGGATACTCACCTGCTCCCTAGTGTATCCACCTATACCTGCTCCCCTGATCTTATTCTGGACTACTGTCATTTATACTATATTTTTTGCTTTGCTGGACACATTATCACCATCACTTACACCTATGTCTTGTTATCCCCCTTGTTTTTTCTGTGTATATAAATATATAACTCACTTGGAACATCTATCTGTTATGTGTCGTTCATTCTATTTTTCCCAAGAATTTACAGTGGTTGTAGACACTAGTGTGTATATCCTGCCACAGGCGGACACAGGACTGGCATTAACTAAGCTTTATGATGTCCTTAGTCACTACATCAATAAACATCCAGATGCTGCCATCATCGTGGTGGGGGACTTTAACAGAGCTGATCTCAGGCAGGCCATGCCTATGTGTTATCAACATGTGTCCTGTCCAACAAGGGGGGGGCTAACACAAGGGGGTTTAAACACAGCAACAAAGCTAAACCACTACCGGCTTTTGGCAATTGGACCATGCGGCTTATAAACAAAAGCTTGTACAGGAACCACCAGAGAGGAGGGTGATGAAGTGCTGGTCCACCCAATAAGACGCTGTTGATGACGTTGACTGAAATATGTTCCAGGTGAAATGACTGACGGAAGCCCGGTAGAGAAAGTAAGCAACTTCAAATACCTTGGTGTGCACATTTCAGAGGACCTGAAATGGACTGTTCATACTCAAGCCCAGGTTAAGAAAGCCAGGCAGAGGTTGTACTAAAACTGAGAAAATTCAACCTCTCCCTAATGATCCTAAAAACTTTCTATACAGGGGCTATAGAAAGTATATTAACTCACTGTGTGGTACAGAAGCTGCTTCAACCAAGAGACCAAAGTCCTGGGAAGAGTAATGCGTCTAGCTAAGTGAATCTCTGGGGTTCCTCTCCCCTGCCACACAACGTTGCCGCAACAGAGCTAACAAAAAGTAACTGTCTGTTTAACTTGCTACAAGAAAAACGGTTCAGTAGTCTGATGGTCAAAACTAAAAGATTAAACTAAGAGTGAGCTTCTTACCACAAGCCATCAAACTGTGGAGTTTAGCTCCAACCAGCTTCAACACACCTGCTCTGCAAGTTTTTAGTAATCCTAAAGACATTGATTAGCTGGATCAGGTGCGTTTAATTAGGGTTGGTTCTAAACTGTGCAGGGCAGTGGCCCTCCAGGAACTGAGTTTAAAACCTCTGCTTTACATGGACATGCCAAATTCACTATTCAGGAAAAACAATAATTGTATGTGTACTTGCATACAGCACTTTGTACTTTATTATTTCTTTTGATGTAGCATAGTAAAAATGTGCATATTTGCACTCATCACATCTGCACATCCTGTATAATTTCAGAATTTTCTAATTCAGATTATTCAGATTTCAATTTTTATTGTTATATTTAACAACCTATTGCACATTCTGGCACATTCACGCTTCGGAGATTGAGGGTAAGTTCCCTGTCACAGTCAAGATGGCTGCCCCTGAGTTTCCTGTCACGGTTAAGATGGCCGCCCCTGAGTTTCCTGTCATGGTCAAAATGGCAGTCCCAGAGTTTCCTGACGCAGTCAAGATGGCTGCTCCTGAGTTCACTGATTGACTTTTCCTGCTCCTCCCCTCCATCCACCCCCAAGGTCTCTGCCCTCCCTCCTCTATTTGTCCCTTTGCAGCGCGAGATCGTGCCTCCTGGGAGGGGGGAGTACTGTCACAGTTTTACTATGCACCTCCCCATGGACTCAATTTCCCATCATCCATTGCACCATCACCGTCTTCCATTTTTTATTACCTTCACCTGTGACCGATCATCATCATCATTGTACTCACCTGTTATTCATTACCCGGACACTTTATCTGGACTCTGTTTTCACCAGTCTGTTGTTGTTTGTGTATGGAGTGAGTCTTACCCATCTGTATACCTGTTTTTGTCTCTTTGCATGTTTTTGTATCACTTACCTTTTTAGATTACCCATTGTCTGTTCCCATTGGATGTTTGTTGTTTGCTGTTACTGTCATCTGTTCAAGTAAACCATCATCATTTCCATACTCACCTTGTCTGCCTCTCTCTCTCTCTCTCTCTCTCTCACCTGATCACCTGTTACAATAATGCTTTATAGGTTGAAACATTTTCAACACGTATCGCAAAACCAAAGTACAAATATTCTTTTAAAAAAATTTTAATAAATAATTTGGTTTAGATTTTTGTGCATTAATTAAGCCCTGTGCTTGTGTTTATTTGGTTTATATGCAAAACAAAGGCATTAAACAAATAATTTTTTTTTCCAAGTTAATTTCAATTCAAATTAATTTAGAAAAAATGAACAAAACTATAAAGACTTATAACCATTATTATTCTGAAAGGCATAGAGCTGCATATTAATTACTAAATAGGGTGGATTTTTTATTTAAAAGCTTTTTCTTTTAATATTGTAGGAACAGGTTTGTTACCATATTTAAAAAAATGACCCATTTGGTAAAACCATGTGTATTTAACAGCAGACTGAAGAGTTTTGTATTGCTGTAGTGTGCCAGTGGTACAGAACATAAATAACCACTTCCTTCTTGTGACATGTTAATTTGTTCAAATCTGTGTGATTTATAATGTGGAAACAGTGTTTGTAATGAAGTGGCCTTTTGCCTGTATTTAATGAGCATGAGAGCTGCTATGTGCAGGGTAGGAAGTGCGAGCGCCATATTCAGACTGTTACGACTGCTGGGTAGGAAGACCAGAACGCCAGAGATAATTTCCAACTAGACTTTTACTAGAGAACTTTCAGGTACAAGGATATCCAGATGACATCAAACAGATAACAGGTAGCAGACGAATTCACCACACAGTCAAAGCAAAACACAGCAACAACAATACCGGACAAGGAACAGAACAACAACAGGGTATATAAAGAGTCCAGAATATTGCAAACCGGTGCCGGTGATGATGATGATGGTGATAGTAAACAGGTGTGCGGAGGTGCAAGGTGACATGGGAAATGAAGTCCTTTTAGTATTCGGGTGACAGGGATCGTGTGACGTGCGGGGGGAAATCCGATGCTGCAGGCATCGGCTCCGTGACAGTACCCCCCCCCCACGGACCACTCCTGCAGGCATGAAACGCGCCCGGCCAGGGGCCGCCCTGCGTGGCCTGGGACCAGGTTCAGAAGGGTGAGTATCATGAAATTCGGTGAGTAAAGTCCGGATCCAGGATATCCGGCGGGAACCCAGCAAGCAGCTCCTCAGGACCGTATCCCTCCCAGGACCACGAGGTACTCCAACTTGCCCGGCCCGTCGGCCGAGCCCTCAGAATGGTATCGACCCGGTAGATGCGGTCCTGATCGTCTAGGGGCGGAGGAGGAGGAGGTTCCGGAGCCGCTGGTGGAGGTCCCTCAGCATCGGATTCTGGGGAGGAAACAGAGACAGGGTCAACATAAGGTTTGAGGAGTGAAACATGAAAGGATGGGGCCAGACGGTAGGACCGGGGAAGTTGCAGCCGGTAAGTCACTGCATTGATTTGTTTGATGATGGGAAAGGGACCGATGAATTTTGGGGAGAGTTTCCTACAGGGCAGCCGTAGGCGAATGTCACGGGTGGAGAGCCAGACCAGCTGCCCGGGCTGGTAGACCGGTGAGCGCAGCTGGTCGGCTTGTTGTTTCTGCCTACGGACTGCAGCCTGTAGGTGGACATGGGCGGAGTTCCACACCCTCTCACTGGCCCGGAACCAGTGGTCCACAGCTGGCACCGTGGAGGGTTCTTGGGTCCAGGGAAAGAGGGGTGGCTGATAGCCGAGCACGCACTGGAACGGAGTCAGTTGAGTGGTATCTTGACGTAGCGAGTTCTGTGCGTACTCGGCCCACGGGAGGAAGCGATGCCAGCTGTGGTGATGACGGTGGCAGTAAGTCCGGAGGTATCTTCCGACCTCCTGGATCTTCCGCTCAGTCTGGCCAATCGCCTGCGGATGGTAACCAGAGGTTAGGCTAACAGAAATTCCTAAGAGAGATAAAAACGCCTTCCAGACGTGAGAAATAAATTGCGGTCCTCGGTCCGACACAATGTCCTCCGGTAGACCGAAATGCGGAGCACATCTTGAAACAAGCGCTTCTGCTGCTTGCATTGCTGTGGGCAGACTAGACAACGGAATTAGTTTACAGCTTTTACTAAAGCGATCAGCGACTACAAAAAACACAAGTATATCCCCTGAACAGGGCAAATCAGAGATAAAGTCTACAGCAATGTGAGTCCATGGCCGCTGAGGAACCGGTAAAGGACGAAGCTTACCCTGGGGCAGCCGACGAGGAACTTTGGCGATGGCACAGACTGAGCATCCTTTCACGAAACGGGTAACATCTCCGGACATACCGGGCCACCAGTACCGGGGGAGATCAGTGAGAGGGTGCGCTGCTGACCTGGGTGTCCTGATCCCAGAACACAATGGACGGAGTCCATGAGGGGAACGCGCAAATCCTCTGGCACAAACAGTTTCCCCTCCGGACCTCCCGGCGGAGCAGGCTGACCACGAAGACTGGCTTCAATCTGCTTATCCAACTCCCATTCGATGGGAGAGATCACCATGGCTGGAGGGAGAATGGGCTCTGGAGGCTCTTAGCTAACATCCGGGGTTGTGGATTCGGGAGAGCGCATCCGCCTTTCCGTTATTGCTTCCAGGACGATAGGTAACTGTGAAATTAAAACGAGAGAAAAACAACGCCCACCGGGCTTGACGGGAATTAAGTCTTTTAGCTTCACAAAGATATAACAAGTTTTTATGATCTGTATATACGACAAAAGGGAACTTAGCTCCTTCTAACCAATGCCTCCATTCCTCCAGAGCCAGTTTGATCGCCAGCAGTTCTCGATTGCCGATATCGTAATTTTGCTTCGCCGGGGACATCTTCTTGGAGAAGAAAGCGCATGGGTGAAGGCGTGCCGGATTCCCCTGCAGCTGTGATAGCACCGCCCCCTCACGCCGGTAGTGGAGGCGTCAACCTCAACCACAAACGGGAGTTCAGGCGAGGGGTGACGAAGAACAGGTGCACTGCAGAAGGCTTCTTTTAACTGTTGGAAGGCCTCCTTAGCCTCTTGAGACCAGACTAACACTTTGGGCTTCCCTTTGAAGTCACAGATGAACCGTCGATAAAAATTGGCAAACCCCAGGAACCGTTGCAGACTTCGAACTGAGGATGGTTGGGGCCAGGACTGAACTGCTTCGACTTTGTCTTTCTCCATGAGCACCCCGTGGAACTGATCCGCGTACCCTAGGAACTGAACCTCAGAAAGATGGAGCACATTTCTCAAGCTTGAGATAAAGGTTGTGATCTCGAGCCGCTGAAGAGCGAGCGAACATGGCCTCTGTGCTCGCGAGACTTGAGTACACCCAGGATATCGTCTATATACACAATGACAAACAGACCCAACACATCTCGAAATATTTCATTCATAAAACCTTTAAACACAGCCGGAGCATTTACCAACCCAAAGGGCATAACACGGTACTCGAAGTGTCCCGCGGGCGTTATGAAGGCCGTCTTCCACTCGTCTCCCTTTCGGATACAGTTAGGTTGTAGGCGCTTCTGAGGTCCAGCTTCGTGAATACTGAGGCTCCATGCAGATGCTCTATGGACGGGGAAATAAGAGGCAAAGGGTAAGAGAATTTAACAGTAGCTTGGTTAAGAACACGATAATCAATACATGGCCGGAGACCCCCATCTTTCTTCCCAACGAAGAAGAAACTAGATGCTGCAGGGAAGTAGAGGTGGATGAATCCTTGATGAAGTGCCTCCTGAATGTAGTCACCCATGGCTTTCTGTTCCGGGAGGGACAGAGAGTAGATACGCCCCTTAGGGAGAGGGGCCCCAGGCAGCAGCTCTATGGCGCAGTCCCATGGCCTATGCGGGGGAAGTTGAGCGGCTCTCTTTTTGCTGAACACATCCCGGAATGCTTCATACTCTGGCGGAATCGCCTCTATCCGGGGGCTGACATTATTGTCTGCTTCGGAGACTCTCGAAAATTCTGAAGAGAGAGGAACAGCAATAGGAGACATTACCAGGGGGGCAGACTTTACCGGCTTAGTGATTCTCTCCTGCGTCCAACTGAGTATATCTCCCGTTGTCCAGTTCACTTCCAGACGGTGCTGTTGAAGCCAGGGCCGTCCCAGCACGAAGCTCCACCCGAGCTCCCCAAAGCACCCAGAAGGACAATACCTCAGTCTTAGCGGGCTCCCATTGGGCAGTTTTGCGGAGAAAAATCTGATTAGTCCTTGCCCTAAGGGCTTTCCTAAGATGTCTTGCACAGGGATGGGCTGCGCTACTCGGTGCCTAGGTAGCCGGAGTCGCCGCAGCAGATCTGGAGAGATGAAATTTCCAGCTGCACCGGAATCTATTAATGCTTTCACTGGAACAGAAACAGTGGAAGAGGCAATGATTAGAGACGTTAGCGGAAGTTTAACACCTGCTCGCGGCGGCTGAACCGCACTCACCCGGGCATGAGGTGGACGCACTGGGCAGGTAGCGAGGAAATGCCCGGATTCCCCACAATATATGCAGAGCTGGCTAGAGATGCGGTGTTGTCGCTCCTCTTTGGTTAGGTGAAAGTTATCCACTTGCATGGGCTCTGGTGCTGGAGGGCTCGGTGGAGCAGACAACGAACTTCGGGGAGTTGCGAACCGCAGCCGGCTGACTGATCGCCAGCGGAGCAGACAGAGAGAATGTAGCGGAGGGAGGGTGTGCGGGCTGGCGAGGGGTTCCACTTTGACAGGCAGATAGACGTTGGGCTATTCGGATAGACTTTTGAATGAAGTTTTCCAACTCAATAGAATCGTCATAAATCACCATGTGCATCTTTACCTCAGAAGACAAACCTTGACGATACGCTGCGAGCAGCGCGGCCTGATTCCAACCGCTGACTGCGGCGAGAGTATGGAACTGAAGAGCATATTCTGCCACTGATGATCGCCCTTGTCCATTCTACATAGTTGGTCTGCAACAGAGAGAGAAGAAGCAGAGTGATCAAACACATTCTTTACCCGTGTAGAATTCCTCCCAGGTATGCGAGACTTCGCGAGTCCCTGACTCCCAGTAGCCTTGTGCCCAGCGCTTGGCCAGCCCTGTCATGAGACTGATCGTGAAGTCAACTTTATCCGCTTCAGTGGGATGCGCTTGGGGCTGCCGACTGAAGTACAAGTTGCATTGCAACAAAAATCCACCACACTCCTCCGCTACTCCAGAGAACCGATTAGGCATGGCCATGGGACTGCTAAGGACGGCAGGACTTACCGGCTGGGAGAACAAACAGGTAAAGCATTTAAATGCCGTGAGAGGCGTGGAGGAGATCCGTGGCGAGCATCCACAGTGCTGGGTGTAGTGGTTTCCATGATACTGACGATATACAAAAGCACAAAATCAAAAGACAAAATTGATAGCTATCCACTTGTCTTCCACGCACTTCGTTGAAATCCTATCAGAACTTCTTGTCGGTCCGGTATACTGTTACGACTGCTGGGTAGGAAGACCAGAACGCCAGAGATAATTTCCAACTAGACTTTTACTAGAGAACTTTCAGGTACAAGGATATCCAGATGACATCAAACAGATAACAGGTAGCAGACGAATTCACCACACAGTCAAAGCAAAACACAGCAACAACAATACCGGACAAGGAACAGAACAACAACAGGGTATATAAAGAGTCCAGAATATTGCAAACCGGTGCCGGTGATGATGATGATGATGATGGTGATAGTAAACAGGTGTGCGGAGGTGCAAGGTGACATGGGAAATGAAGTCCTTTTAGTATTCGGGTGACAGGGATCGTGTGACGTGCGGGGGGAAATCCGATGCTGCAGGCATCGGCTCCGTGACACAGACAGCTATATGTAAGGAAAGCAGTGAGGGATTTTTATATGGGTGCCAAACGATTACATTAGTAAGTACATACCTTTATACCACACATTATATTTCTTTCTCCAAGCATAACCTAACCTCTTATTCTGAACCCCCCTCTCTTGTAAGTGTACTCACAGATTTAAATACTTTGTTTTAAAATATCACACAAAAATAGATTTATTTATAGAGTTATTTCTCAATGCCATTTTTAATGTGTTTTTGCAATATTCAGTGGGACTATGCTTTTGTTTTCTAAATAATCTTTGACAAATTTAAAAATTGTTAAAAACCATTTGTTACACTAAACTAGATGATTATATTTCACATTCATTGACAATGTTGCTTCTACAGCCAAACGCCATTGTTTGTTGAAGAAATGGACACTGAAAATCAGCCATGACAGTCAACACATTTAGCAGAAGTGGTTTTATTTCTTTCAATACTGAATAAAACATCTGGCAACAAGAAATCATCAAAGTGATAAACGGTTAACTCAAGTCATAAGTTCACTGTTCCTCACTCTGGTAATTTATTGTTTTCAGATACATACGAGTGTGATATTGCGTTTTTACAACAGTTTGATCACAGAAGTGTGTAGATAAATCACAATCAATAATGCCTGGTTCAGACTACATGATTTTTTTGTCTGTTACAATAGTCACTGTGTCAGATTACGCGATTTTGACTCCATTTTTGATTGATTTGATTTTGTCGTGTCCTGGACTTGAAACATGTCAGACTACATGTTGCTACGCGACCAATCGTCGCTTGTTGTCACGACGCGCGTGAGAAACAAGAGCGTAAACAATGACTGAAGCGGCGTGTTTTGTACTGGCTGTCTTATGTTTAGAAAAGTGCAAAAAAAGAAAGAAAACCCGAACATGAACACGTTCCTGGCTTGCTCGAAGAGTACAGTATGGGCTGTCAATCCTACAAAGAGAACTTGAGGTAAAATATCGTTCTTTTCATATTAAATATTTTGTTATTAGCCAGTAACAAACGCAAGATCATCTCTCTTGCGTTTCACCATGTTTGAAAATTGTGTACAAAAAGCGTCTGTGCTCCGATTGGTCAGCGTCACCCATATGACGTAACCTGTCGTGAAGGACCGCAAAAAAATTCAACATGCTAGTCTTTCTGTCGTGACGTCGTGAACTATCACAGACGCGGTTTCGGTTGTTGTATACTATGACACACTATACGAGAGGAAACAATCAATTCTTGCGTCCCGACGTCCATTGTTGTTACGAATCCTTACGACACCTTACGTCAAACGGATCGTGCCGGATTCGGGCTAAAATCGTGTAGTCTGAACCAGGCATAACAGAGTGTCTTTTAAACTCCTTTTTGTGTGGAACTACTTTCTTTTGCCACAGACCTCAAAGCACAAGATATTACTAATTCCTCCATTACTAATTCTACAACGAGCAATAAAACAAGACAAAACATATAGTTTAGCATCATCTGTTGTTACATTACCATTTATACAATGTAAAAATCTAGTCAAGAAAAAACATTTCACATTTTTTCACTCATTGTCAGATTTATTACATTTTTTAAATAATGAAATAAAATAAAAACAAGCCATCAGCATATAATAAGTAGATGTAAAATTGTATTAAATTAATTCAAAAAGAAACATTTTGGGTTGCTGGTGCAGCAGATCGCTTCAGTATTTGCTGGTCTTCAGATGAAATCAGTGGGTGTCATGTTCTATCAGTAGAGGTTTAATGAATCTGTTTAACAACTTTGAAAACATTAGGTTTACATTAGGCATTAAACAAGTTTAATGCACCGCTTAAAAGACGGTTCATTCAGTGTCGCCCGGTATCTGCACAATGTTATTAGGGGTTCAAGCGCGAAGGGCTGTAGCCTCTATTGCAACTGTTAGTATTCTTCTTCTTCTTCTGAATAGGGTGTCTATGGCAGCCCTATGAAATATTTGTAGGAAAATTTGGCACACTTGTAGTGGTGGTCATGAATAGTGATCTGACTAACTTGGGGGTTTCTAGCACTAACTCAATAGCGCCGCCAGCAGTACAAAAATTCAATTTTCGATGGTTCTAACTTTTGAACCCTTTCATGTACAGAAATTTGACTTAATCTGATTCAGCTCTTCATGCACATCGCAAGCAATGTCTTACATTAAGACTGCACCTATTACAGTAGCAGCCATTTTGAAAAGTACAGCATTCACTTTTTTCGATACTCCTTTTTAAATTGGTCCAATTCGTTGGTGTTACGGCCCATAACCAAAATAACAGCTCATTAAATTAAATAAATCAAATATTGGACACGGACCGAACACATGAATGAGTCACAGACACTTGTTGCAATTTAAGACACCACTCGCCTTTATTTACTTGCAATAACAAAACAAACTCAAGTCAACAAACAATATATAATAACTCACAGATAATATTTACACACCTGATCTAACGAATAACAACACAAGAAATCAGTGAACCGGTAGGACAGCTAGGGAAACAAAGAACGCCTATCTACAGCTGCTCTCACCAGCAGTTCTTACCAGACTCCCGACAAAATAAAACAGGTGAGTCTTCTGGGCCTCTGCTTCCCTCGCTATACTTACTAAATAAACATACAGTGAACTAATAATTAAATCCACTACCAGTTACCGATTAAATAATATAAGAAATCAATCAAGGAAGATCACATGTAATATAGAGCAACAAAACACAAAAGGTACAAATTAACATAACGAAATAAAGTCTGAATCGCTCCAAAGACGCGATGAGAGCGGCGGGCGTGAGAACAAAGGGAACGAAGAGAGAACGCCATGCCATCCCCCGATGACGTCACTGCTTCACCAGATTGAGGATACTCCTCAACGCCACCTAGAGACTTTAAAATAAATAAATAAATACACAGCTATACATAACACTCATCCTTAAATGAATAAATTGTAGAAATGCAAATAATCTTACCTTCTCCATTTAAAAGAAAAGGAAAAATACAATGTATTCCACTCAAATGCGGGATAAAGCATCAGCAATGATGTTATCCTTACCACGAATGTGCCGAATGTCCAACTCAAGAGTCTGTAAAAACAAACTCCAGCACATCAAACGTTGGTTGTCATTCTTCATTCAATTAATGAAAACTAAGGGATTATGATCTGTATAGACAATCAAGGGATATGAAACAGAACCAATATAAACATCAAAATGTTGAAGAGCAAGGATAAGCGCAAGGGCCTCCTTCTCAATTGTTGAGTAACCCCGCTGATGTTTATTAAATTTGCGCGAGAAATAGCAAACGGGATGCTCAACACCAGCTTGATCTCGTTGGAGAAGTACCGCACCCTCTCCCGTTTCACTTGCATCAACAGCAAGTAAAAACTTGCTGTCGAAAAGTCAGGAGTGGAAAGGACAGGAGAATTAACCAAAAGTGCTTTGATTTTCTCGAAACTCGTTTGACACGTTTCAGTCCACTTAAATGATACTTTGGGACTAAGAAGATCGGTTAAGGGAGAGGCCACAGCAGAGAAGTTTTTGCAAAAACTCCTGTAGTACCCAACCATACCCAGGAATCGACGAAGCTCACGGCGGGTAGTGGGCATGGGAAAATGAGTAATATCCTCAACCTTAGACTCAACAGGATGAACTTGTCTGCCACCAACAATCTTAACAACCAAACTCGCACTTCGCTAGGTTAACTGTAAGATTAGCACGAGACAAACAACATCATCATGAGTAGAACAGGGAAGAGGAACATCAGTTACCTCAGAGCTGGCAAAAACTTTTCCTCCCGCCAAGTCATTCCCTAAAATAAATGTGACATCACGAACGGGAAGACACGGTCGCACTCCAACAACAATGCGGCCAGTAACAAGGGAGGATTCAAGTTCAATCTCGTGCAAAGGCACATTCACAAAGCCCATCTCAAACCCCTGAACCAAGACACTCAAACCCATAGAGCTTTCCTCAGACAACAACAATATTCTTTCCAGAATAAAACTTTGAGCAGCTCCTGTATCAGGGAGTATCCTAACTGGTTTTCGCAAGCTAACATTATCTGTTAGTGACACAAATCCATCCATTGTGAACGGCACATACCCCTGATCTTCAAACATGTCAGGTTGTGAAGCTATCAACTCCAGTCCTTCCAACTGTGGCGAGGACATCATCAGTAAACCCACTGGTTTAGGGACACTATTTTTCATTTTGAGTACCGGGCACTCAGCAATAATGTGTCCGTGTTTCCTACAGTAGAAACAAACAGGTGAGGACAGAGACTTGACAAAACTCTCTGCGACTTTATTATCAGGCGGAGCGCGATCTAAATTACACTTGGACCGATGACCATTGCTAACAGATGGAAATTTCTGTGCAACACGTTCTTATGTGTAAGCACATATTCATCAGCCAAAGCGACAGCAGCGGAACATTATGTAGTGATCTTCACACGGGGCACCAATTAATAGTACGCCTCACACAGGGCACTAGAGGTGTTAGTGAGACTTGACCCCACGTCACTTCAAGTGTGTGTGTGTGTGTGTGTGTGTCAGATGACCTCTCCCTCCTTTTAACTCGGGGCACCAGCTGAGGAATTCCACCTCAACATTTGTTGGAATTATCCAACATAAATCATAGATAATATGATAAGAAAAATTAGTGGAGGGAGCAAGTCACCTGGGGTATCCGAAGGATTTTGTGATATTCGTGCTAACTTGTAGAGCCTCTGATTACCAACACAAAGAAAGACACAGTTGTGCAAATGCAAAAGGGATTTATTCACTAAACATGCAAAGGGAAATAACTACTGGGGATACATGTAAATGAAATAAAACTATAACTGAATAACGCTTTTAACAAGATGTTTGACAAAGGAAAGGGAAATTGAATTATTGTATGGAGGCAATGACTTGAATAGACACAATGCAATGCTGTTGCTTAATATGGTGGCAGGAGGATATTCTTAGGCTGTCAACTCCCAAAAGATACCCCTATACCCCTGCTGAGTAGTACACACTAAACAATAATGCATTAACTAGTGCCAAGGTCTCTGAAAGAGGTTTGGAAGGAAAAGTATATTTCACGTTCCACACAGTCCAGATTAGTCCGGTAGGGTCCTTTACAGGCTTTGTAGGTTGCAGTCCGAAAGTGGAATGCGCTCTCAGAGAATACCAGTCATTGAGAGGTGAACTGTGCTGCACCAGAAAGATTGTTAAAGTCCCAGGCGTGATGGAGTCGTTGCAGTCGAGCTGAGAGGCTGGGAGGGCCGTGAAGGTTGGTAAGGTCCACCCGTGCAGATGAGTGAGTGCGGTTTAAGGTTTGCTTGCAAAGCTTAACCTTAGCTGTACTGTTGTTTCTTCCTAGTTCGGTCAGAAAGCTCAGAACAAAGGTGGATCCGCTGGTGAGGGACTTTATCTCTTTCTGGTGAGGTGGAGACTGTAATTGATTGCTCCGTTTCCAACAAGGTGATTGGTCATTTGGGTGGAGGCTGGCCACGCCATGTGGGCCCACCCTTCCCAGCTGTGTGGAACTTGTTTGCCTAGTGTGAGAGTCCATTTTAGAAAAATGTCCCTGAACCTTTATCTATGCATCTTTCCCTGTCAAACCACTTTCACAATACTCTTGACCATGTACTGAGCGCGCCCATACCAAACATGAAGTAAAAGGCTGGAATAATCATTTGTACCTACATTCAGGGCTACAGGTGGGTTTACACATGTTTTATGACATTCCAGTTACATTTACGCATACAACACCATTTTGGTATGTTCAGCATTTGTAATGTGCAATTGTAAAATCCATTTTTAACAGTTCTTTCTGTATAAATGTGGAAGGTTTGACTGTCCTTGTTGCAATTATTGTGTGCCACATGGCCAGCACCCTGACGTGCTGTATCTGGAGGATCAAAGGAATTTTATTGCCATCCTCGCCTGGGCCTTAGGATCAAAGTAGCGGTGATAAGGGAATCCTGTGGACCAACGAAAAGGTGTCCTCTCCTTCCCTATCTTAACCCCCCAGGGGTATCTGGCAGTCCCTGTAGTCTCCTTATCTGATGGCACTGGGCATCTGGTTGTGTTAACCTGCCAACGTCCAATCACAAATGAGCAAACCATCCTCCATTGTAGCAGTTAGAGAGGGGCCCTGTCATAAACTGGACCCTGGAATGTCCTTTGTTCCGCTGTTCATTACAATTTCAAAACTTTTAGCTCATTTAAATATGTTGCAACACGTTCAGGCAAGCAGTTTTTAAATTCTTTAAATAAAATCAGTTCACGGAACTCTTCAAAAGTTTTTACCTTCATTGAAGCACACCACCGATCAAACATCGACTCCTTTTCTCAAATGAATTCAACATTTCATCAGTTTTTCTGTGATTACGGAATTTTAGGCGATATGCCTCAGGAACCAGTTCATAAATTCTAAGAACGGCGGCTTTTACTTGGTCATAATCAAGAGACTCCTCTACTGATAACGAAGAATATGCTTCCTGGGCTTTTCCCACGAAAACACATTGCAGCAACATAGTCCAAAATGTTTTTGGCCACTTAAGATTGGCAGCAACATGTTCAAAAAGCGCAAAAAACTTGTCTACCTCTTGCTCTCGAAAAGGAGGAACGATACGAATATTACGACTCACGTCGTAATCAGAGCTATCTGTTACACCCCTTTCACGAGCTTTCAACTCCATTTCTTTGAGGCGGCAAGCTTGTTCCATCTCAAGCTTTTTCAACTCAAGTTCATGTCTCTCACGTTCTCTTCGTCTCTCTTTCTCATGCTCCCATTCCTCTCTCTCTCTTTTAACAAACCTCTTTCGTGCTCTTTAGCTTGCAGCTCCAACTTCTTAACTTGCAGCGCAAGATCTTCTGAACTACCCTCAACTGGTTCAGGATAATCTACCAGCTTTTCCTCATCACCAAAGATGCCTTGTTTATATAACGAATCAACCAGCAAAATCTGAAGTTCGCGTTCGGATGCAGTATTACGAAAACTTACCTTATAATAAGCTGCAATTTTCATAAGATCAGTTCTATTCATTTGAAACAACTGCGCTTGCATCGGATGCACAATAAAATTCGTTAATTCAAACATGGTTAGATTTAAACGTCTAAAAGTTGAAGAGAAAAAGAAAACATGCACTACACGAGCCAAAATTCACAACAAGCAACTGTGACTCAACAAATTCGAAACGCGTGAACAGATCAAAAGATCAAATGAAGCCACGCAAAATCAAGATCATTAGGATCATTCAGATCATCCAAAACCTACAAATAATCCAGATCCCACAAAAGCGGGCATGAGAACAAAGGGAACGAAGAGAGAACACCATTGTCACCGCCAACGGCTATTTATCCGGAATCCCCCCGATGACATCACTGCTTCACCAGATTGAGGATTCCCCTCAACGCCACCTAGAGACTTTAAAATAAATAAATAAATACACAGCTATATATAACAGTTGGTAATTTGGCAAAGATGATCTTTGGACTGAGCTGCACAGAAATGATTGAACAGAATTTTATGATGTAGGGGTGAAAAAAGTTATGACAGTGTGAAGTTAATGATGTCAACCCAAAATTGATTTGGAGATCGTGTCTTGGTAACTTGGTAAACTTTATCAGCATCTCGATCCGGAGAAATCTCTATAATTAATAACTTTTGAAATGTTTGTCAGAAGATTATAATCTTAATGTGTATGGATTTCCCCTCCTGGGACCGCCACCTTACTGTGGTGGAGGGGTTTGAGTGCCTGAATGATCCTAGGAGCTATGTTGTCAGGGGCTATATGCCCCTGGTAGGGTCTCCCAAGGCAAACAGGTCCTAGGTGACAAGCCAGACAAAGAGCGGTCCACCCCCCCCCCTTATGAGAAGGTCTACATTAAACATCGTGACGTCGCCCGGTATAGTGCAGCCGGGGCCCCACCCTGGAGCCAGGCCTGGGGTTGGGGCTCGTATGCGAGCGCCTGGTGGCCGGGTCTTACCCCATGGGACCCGGCCGGGCTCAGCCCGAAGGAGTGACGATGGGGCCGACCTCCCGTGGGCTCACCACCTGCAGGAGGGACCGTAAGGGGCGGTGCATTGTGGTTTGGGTGGCGGTCGAAGGCAGGGGCCTCGGCGACCCAATCCTCGGACACAGAACCTAACTCTAGGGACATGGAATGTCACCTGCAGCTGGGGAAAGGAGCCGAACTAGTGCGAGAGGTAGAGAGGTGCACCGACTAGATATAGTCTGTCTCACCTCCACGCACAGTTTGGGCTCTGGAACCCAACTCCTCGAAAGAGGTTGGACTCTCCACTACTCTGGAGTTGGCCACGGTGAGAGGCGGCGGGCGGGAGTGGGCTTGCTTATAGCCCCCAGCTTAGCTGCCATGTGTTGGAGTTTACCCGGTGAATGAGAGGTCGTTTCCCTGCTTCGGGTGGGGGATAGGTCTCTTGCTGTCATTTGTGCTTACGGGCGAATGGCAGTACAGAGTACCCGCCTTCTTGGAGTCTCTGGGAGGGTGCTGGAAAGCGCTCAGTCTGGGGACTCCGTCATTTTGCTGGGGATTTCAAGCGCCTGCGTGGGCAGCGACGGTGACACCTGGAGAGCGTGATTGGGAGGAGCGGCCCCCCTGACCTGAACCCGAGTGGTGTTCTGTTGTTGGACTTCTGTGCTAGTCACGGCTTGTCCATAACGAACACCATGTTCGAGCATAAGGGTGCTCATCAGCACACGTGGCAACAGAGCACCCTAGGGCGGAGGTCGATGATCGACTTTGTGGTTGTTTCATCTGGCCTCCGCCATATGTCTTGGACACTTCGGGTGAAGAGAGGGGCGGAGCTGTCAACTGATCACTACCTGGTGGTGAGTTGGATCCGCTGGCCGGGGAGGAAGCTGGACAGACTCGGCAGGCCCAAACGTACTGTGAGGGTCTGTTGGGAACGTTTGGCAGAGCCCCCTGTCAGAGGGGTCTTCAACTCCCACCTCCGGCAGAGCTTTGAACAGATCCCGAGGGAGGTTGGGGACATTGAGTCCGAGTGGACTATGTTTTCCGCCTCCATTGTCAAAGCGGCGTTCGAGTTGTGGCCGTGGAGTCTCTGGTGCCTGTCGTGGCGGCAACCCGAACCCGTGGTGGACACGGGAAGTAAGGATGCTGTCAAGCTGAAGAAGGAGTACTATCGAGCTTGGTTGGCTTGTGGGACTCCTGAGGCAGCTGATGGGCACCGGCAGGCCAAGCGGACTGCGTGCACGGGTGGTTGTGGAGGCAAAACTTCGGGCCTGGGAAGAGTTCGGTGAGGACTTGGAGAAGGATTATCGGTTCGGCCTCGAAGAGGTTCTGGCAAACTGTCCGGCCTCCGGAGGAAGCGGTACCCTACCAACACTGTATATAGTGGAGGTGGGGCTCTGCTGACCTCAACTGGGGATATTGTCGGGCGGTGGAAGGAATGCTTCGAGGATCTCCTCAACCCTGCCAACACGCCCTCCACTGAGGAGGCAGAGGCTGGGGACGAGGGATGGGCTCGGACATCACCCGGGCTGAAGTCGCCCGAGGTAGTTGAGAAGCTCCCCGGTGGCAAGGCTCCGGGGGTGGGCCGAGATCCGCCCTGAGTACCTCAAGTCTCTGGATGAAGTGGGGCTGTCTTGGCTGACACGTCTCTACAACATCGCGTGGAGGTGGGGACAGTGCCTCTGGACTGGCAGACCGGGGTGGTGGTCCCCTCTATAAGAAGGGGGGGACCGGGAGGGTGTGTTCCAACTATAGGGGATCACACTCCTCAGCCTCCCGCAAAGTCTATGCCAGGGTACTGGAGAGGAGAATTAGTCCGATAGTTGAACCTCGGATACAGGAGGAACAATGCGGCTTTCGTCCTGAGTCGTGGAACACTGGACCAGCTCTATACCCTCTTTAGGATACTGGAGGGTTCATGGGAGTTTGCTCAACCAGTCCACATGTGTTTTGTGGATCTGGAGAAGGCATTCGACCGTGTCCCTCATGGGTGTTCTGTGGGGGTGCTCTGGGAATATGGGGTCCGAGGCCCTTTGCTAGGGGCTGTCCGGTCCCTGTATGACCAGAGCAGGAACATGGTTCGCATTGCCAGCAGTAAGTCAGACTCGTTCCCAGTGCGTGTTGGACTCCGGCAGGGCTGCCCTCTGTCACCGGTCCTGTTCACTATCTTCATGGACAGGATTTCTAGAGCAGCCAGGGACCGGAGGGGGTCCGGTTTGGTGACCACAGGATCTCATCTCTGCTTTTGGCGGATGATGTTGTCCTGTTGGCTTCATCAGGCCAGGACCTACAGCGGAGCACTGGGGCAGTTGCAGCTGAGTGTGAAGCGGCTGGGATGAGAATCAGCACCTCCAAATCTGAGGCCATGGTCCTCAGCCGGAAAAAAAAGTGGCTTGTCCCCTCCAGGTCGGTGGGGAGCTCCTGCCACAGGTGGAGGAGTTTAAGTATCTTGGGGTCTCTTGTTCACGAAAGTGAGGGAAGGATGGAGGCGAGAGATCGACAGGCGGATCGGTGCAGCTTCTGCAGTATGCGGTCGATGTACCGGGTCTGTCGTGTAAAGAAAGGAGCTGAGCCACAAAGGCGAAGCTCTCGATTTACCGGTCGATCTACGTTCCTACTCTCACCTATGGTGAGATCCAGGATACAAGCGGCCGAAATGAGTTTCCTCCGCCGGGTGGTTGGGCGCTCCCTTAGAGATAGGGTGAGGAGCTCGGTCACTCACTGGGGGAGCTCGAGATAGATCCGCTGCTCCTCCACATCGAGAGAGGCCAGCTGAGGTGGCTTGGGCATCTGATGCCTCGGGGCCGCCCTCCCAAGGGAGGTGTTCCGGGCATGTCCCACCGGGAGGAGGCCCAGGGAAGACCCAGAACACGCTGGAGGGACTATGTCTCGGCTGGCCTGGGAACGCCTCCGGGATTCCCCCGGAGGAGCTGGAGGAAGTGTCTGGGGAGAGGGAAGTCTGGGCGTCCCTGCTTAGACTGCTGCCCCCGCGACCCGGTCCCGGATAAGCGGAGGAAAATGGATGGATGGATGGATGTGTATGGATTCCTTGTGTCATGGCGGATACTTTCAAGCCTTCTGGGCTTGACCCCTATTGTTATTGTTAGTTTTCTTCTTCTTATTATTATTATGCCATTGAAGTCTATGTGTGTTTTTGCACACAGTTAGAGGACAGTCTGACCTATCAATATGGCTATTTTGGAGTCTGTAGCTCAAACTCTCTAGCACCACCACTCCTTGAGGCATACCGTGTCGAAAGTTTATTGGTCGGCCATTTTGAATTTGGTGAAAAAATGCAATATTTCATGAAGGTACATATGACTACAAAACTTGACATGGTTTATCATGACCATGTTCTAAAAGGAAATATAAAGTTTTAAGTCAAAAGATATAACCAAATTCATGAAAATGCTAATAACATATGAAATATTGTCAAATGTTTTAAATATTTGGAATCCTTTACTCGTATGAATATGAATGCTGATTCATATGTGTAGAGACTTGGCCGGGCCAAATGTTGGATTTCTTTAAGGGATCATAAAGTTAGACAACAAACAACAAATTCCTAGGGGGGGGAGTCCACAACAGAACCCTTTTTGGCTTCAGAAAGTCTGGGTTAAGTGATAACAGAGAGGACTAGAGAAGTACATTCCAAACACATCAAAGAGATTCTCTAGAATGAGCAAGTATAAACTGTCCAATTTGTGTATATATATATATACCTGTATATATATGTGTGTGTATGTGTGTGTGTGTGTGTGTGTGTGTGTGTGTGTGTATTCCCTCAATGCACTACCATAGTTAGTGCATGTATTTCATTGTCATCGAAGTTTAACTGTGTTATTTCATGGCAGATGAATGAATAGCCCTTTCTCTTACTTCACCCCTCTCACATGTGTGGTATCAAAATTATTTCCTGAATAATGATGCACAGTACATAGTCATGGCGTGCATCATACTCACTTTACAATAAGTTTATGTGTTCGGTGCAAACAGGACATACTGCCATACCTGTGTAAATCAAAGTCACAGGGAGAGACAAGGATTCTTGCCGACGTAACTAACTGTTCAATGCAAGTATCACAATTCTACAGCGCTAAAGCATTGCCCCTTGGCTACCAAGGTGAATTTTTGTAGAGAAAACCCAGTGGTTTGTGTTCTGCTGATTTAATGTGCCACTCTTTACTCTTTACTCTATGCTTTCTCTTGTATGCGTGTGAATGTGTATGTGTTTTATGTTAGTTAATCGATATCGTATTTCAGTAGCTTAGTCAATAAATATTCATTTGTATTCACTCATGATTGTCTCTGCCTAATGCTCATAACACATCCCTTAAACTGTGCGATACTGTTACCGGCTCTGTATGTATTACTGTATTGGGCATGGACCGTTGTTAATCAAGGCCAGAAGAATAATGCGTTTATTGCACCAGGTAATGCTACAAAATACATATAGTTAATAATCTTTATCTGTAAGTATTTCCATTTGAGCCACAAATAATTAGAACCTGAAACTGAACCGTGTTTTAAATAACACCGTCCTAGTTCCCTGTCAAGGGAACTCAACGCTGCGTCAGCGTTTGACGCTATGGGAACGCCTTTGCGTGACTGCGTCTGAAGCACGTGTGTAAAATTGCCGAATGGCTAGACTGAACGTCACAGGCGGGTGACGTCAGGACCAGGAAGCTATAAAAGGACCTTGGGACGCACACACATTCAGCTTTTGTGCCCTCAGCTGCGCGTGTGTGTGTGATTGCTGTTAGCTAAGCTCGCTCAGCGCCAATAATATAGAGAGTGTGTGTGGTTGTGTGACATAAAAGTGAATATGTCTTTTAGAAAGTGTGTTTCTCCTGTGCTCGCTACATCACGAGCGGGGATTCACACGCGATTTCTGTGTTGTTTGTTTAGGGGTGGATCATGCCCGGTCATTTCAGCGCGCCGACTGTGTGCATTAATGAAGCCTTCCCCATGCGCACTCTCAGATCTAGACTGGCATGTGTAGATAAACATGCCCAGTCGGCGGTTCTTCGATGGCGGTGCCGTCTCTGCCGAGGCAGGCGGCGTCTGCCGTCATGGGGATCAAATGGATTTAAGCGGGACCAGCGTTGGAGACGGGCCCGCCTTTCTCCCTCTCTCTCCGCTTCATCCTCTCTGGCTCTCGGCCAGCAAGCCCAGCGCTCGCGGTTCCTGCTGCTTCGGGGAGTCCACGCTTTCTGCTATCTTCCTCCGAGGAGGAGATATGCAGAAACATGGAAAAAGGGGAGCGAAGAAATTTCACACACCCCCATGTATGAGGTATTAGTTGAGGTTGTGACGCGGGCAGTCGCGCAGTTTAAAATCGACTGGCCCGTGGAAGTGCAGAGCGCTCACCAGCCCAGTAAACTGGATGAGCGCTTCCTAAAGCCCAAATCATCACCTCCCTGCCGGGGCTTTCCATTTTTCCCAGACCTGCATAACGAGTTATCAGGCTCATGGACGCGGCCCTATTCTTCTCGCATTTATAACCCCCGTATGTCGGTTTATTCTAACATCGTGGGGGCAAAAGAGCATGGTTATATGGTGATGCCGCCGGTGAAACAGACGCTCGCGGGCTATCTGTCCCCCTCCTCGGCATCGTCCTTAAAAGCCCCGGTACACCCATCAAGGCCATGCAGAGTAACATCAGCCTTGGTGGGTAAAGCTTATGCTGCAGCAGGTCAAGCTGGGGCATGTTTACATACAATTTCAATGCTCCAGGCTTACCAGGCAGACCTGCTGCGGGACCTGGATGAGGGCCCGAGGGCCTGTTCGGCGACGCCGTAAATGCCGTTGTCGACAGGTTCCGGGACACCAAGAACCAGGCTGCGGCCTTTTCTCAGTTCCTCCCTCGCCGTCATCGGGTCACTGAGGCTGCTGGGCGGGAGCAGCCTCAGCCCTCTACCTCCTCATACAGGCACAGGCAGAAGGAGAGTGTTAGTTCCCGAGCTCCACCACAACGTCAGTGGGGCTCTGGGAGGCACTCTCAACCCTGGCCTTCCCAGCCTAAGACGGACCTGAGGGCCGTCATCCAGGCTAAGAAGGCTGTGACCAAGAAGCGGGGCACCTGACTGCTGCGGAGTCAGGTTGCCCCATAAAAGCCCCTTGGGTCGGATCGGGATAACGCCTCACTATACGGGCCCAGTCCCTTCCGTACCCTTTATGGATGCTCTGGATTGTTCCAGCGCTTGCTTGGGACACAGTGGCATCCGGGTACCATACGAGGCGCATGGCGCCTTCTCGAGTGCACCCCAGCAAGTATAGCTTTGGGTCCTGAGTTAATACTAATATAAGACCAGATGCTAGCCTGAGGGGCTAGCTCCTCTAGCGGATTACCCGGCAGTGTGCAAACTTCTGCCAAACGCAAAAAGTTTACAACCTTACACCAGTCCTGAGGGGCCCATAGGTTCCCGTAAAACCTCCGCCAGACACTCTAAATATATGACTCACATGGCCCGAGTTCCTCTCATTGAATTATATGGCAGCGTGGAAACTTCTGCCAAGCGTTTCCACCAGACACTCTAAATATATTCGACCAGACACCAGCCCAAGAGGTTCCTCCGGTGGCCCCACCATAGCTGGTCATGGAACACGAAGTTCATACTCTCCTGGCAAAGGGGGTGAAAGTTCTCCTCCAGAACGAGAAGTGGGCTTCTACGCGCTACTTCATAGTTCCGGTAGAAGGATGGAGGCTATAAATGTTCTAGATGCTGCCCTAAATCTTTCAGTAAAGAAGCTGAAGTTCAAGATGCTTACGGGGACATTTGTGTCTCAAATACATAGGGACTGGTTGGTCACAATGTTCTGGCAGAGTACTTCCATGAAGCCACAGGAGCGGTCCAACACCGAGATGTTGTCCCATTCGGCTCTACCCTGTCACCTGCACCTTTACCAAGGAGTTGCTGCCCTTCGCCGTTAAACTGAACGCCAATTTTAAAGAGTTCACTTTGTTCTGGCAGAGTCAGAAGAATAACTTTCCAACATCGAGATGTTGTTCGCTCCACATGAAGGTTGGGTTACGGCTGAGCGAAGGGTTCACTTTCTGCCCAGTTCAGAGAATAACTTTCCTACGAGAAATGGGACTCGAGGGTCATGTCTGCCACGCGCGCATTCAAACCATTCAGGCAGCCGTCAAAGGGGCTCAAATTGCATCAACGAGGTACAGTCCTGCACTGGCAGCACATACCGGTCTCATGGCAGCGGCAGCCAGCGTCATACCTCTGGGCCTGCTACACATGAGACCTCTCCAATGGTGGCTCACATCCAAAGGGTTTTCCCCGAGGGGGAACCCTTCCCGCATCATTCAGGTCACCCACAGGTGTCTGAGGGTACTAGCGGTGTGGAGCAAACCTGGGGTTCTCTCCCAGGGCCCGACATTGGGGTCAATATGTCGTCGCGTAATGCTTATGGCAGATGCATCCCTGTCAGGCTGGGGCGCGGTAATGGAAGACCGCTGCTCCAGAGGTCTATGGAGGGGCCGCCAGCTCGAGTGGCACATAAATTGCCTAGAGTTGATGGCGGTATGGCTTGCATTGAGGCAGTTCCTTCCTCACCTCAGCAACAACCACGTGTTGGTCCTGACGGACAACACATCGGTGGTTGCGTACATCAACCATCAAGGTGGTCTGCGGTCGCGCCCTCTTTACAAATTGGCACACCAGATCCTGTTGTGGTCCCAAGGGAAGCTGCTCTCACTCAGAGCAGCGTACATCCCGGGACGGTTGAATGTGGGAGCGGAAGCCCTGTCGAGGCAGGGGCCGAGGCCAGGGGAATGGAGACTTCACCCCGAGGTGGTGAATCTGATCTGGGATGTTTTTCTCCCAGCAGAAGTGGACCTGTTTGCGTCTCGAGAGACTACGCACTGTCCTCTATGGTTCTCCTTAACACCTCCAGCCCCACTGGGGCTGGACGCTCTCGTACATCCGTGGCCGTGGCCGAGGCTGCGCCAGGACGGGGTTCGCCTCCTATTGGTCGCACCGTTATGGCCGGCCCGAGTGTGGTTCTCGGACCTGATTTCGCTCCTAGACGGCACCCCGGTGAGGCTGCCTGTCAGGGGAGATCTCTTGTCTCAGTCGCAGGGCACCATTCGTCACCCTCGCCCAGAGTTATGGAAACTGTGGGTCTGGCCTCTGAGGGGCCAGGTTCACCAGCACGGGTCTTTCGACCGAGGTCGTGAACACCATTTTACAATCCAGGGCTCCCTCCACGAGGAAGCTATACGCCTTAAAGTGGGAAGTCTTCTCTTCCTGGTGTTCAGGTCAGCGTCAAGACCCAGTTAACTGCCCGATCAGCGTGGTGCTGGAGTTCTTGCAGGACCGCTTTTCTTCAGGGCTGATGCCCTCGACTATCAATGTCTATGCGGCAGCTATCTCTGCCTTTCATAGCCTTGTTACCGGCCAGTCTGTGGGTCGAGACCCACTGGTCATACGCTTCCTCCGTGGTACTAGGAGACTAAGGCCTGTGTTGCATGCCAGGATCCCCACTTTGGGACCTGGCGGTGGTACTTCAAGGGTTAGCGGTTGCCCCGTTCGAACCCGTTGAGGCCGTGTCGGCCAAATTCCTGACCCTCAAGACAATTTTCTTGTTGGCAGTATCTTCTCTGAAGAGAGTTGGCGATCTCCAAGCTCTCTCAGTTTCTCCGTCATGCCTGGCATTCGCACCGGGCATGGTTAAGGCTTTTCTCTACCCGAGGGTAGGATATGGGCCTAAAGTTCCCACCAATGTGCCGAGGCACATTACGCTACAAGTCTTCTGTCCTCCTCCCTTCAAGGATTCGAACCAGGAAAAAGCTAATTTACTGTGTCCAGTGCGAGCACTGGATGCCTACGTTCACAGAACTGCTCCCTTAAGAAAGTCTGAGCAGCTGTTTGTGTGTTTTGGTTCTCCCGCCGCTGGGCTGCCGGCGACCAAACCAACTCTTAGCAGGTGGATAGTCGAGGCTATTTCACTTGCTTATGAAGCTTCTGGACAGCAGTCTCCACTTTCTGTCAAAGCTCACTCAACCAGGGGTATGGCGGCCTCTAAGGCCTTAAGGTCAGGGGCCACACTCGAGGATGTTTGTAATGCGGCCGGCTGGTCCTCGCAGCTCACGTTCGTGCGTTTTTATGATCTGGACCTGGCTTCCACGCCAGGCTCCTCGTATTATTGCGGCCCTGAGGGGTCCGTCCTTTCTGAATGACAGCCGGGGTGTCTTGCTGTTTATTCTCTCTTGGGGCCTGACTCGAGGGCCAGGACCCCGTGCCAGGGGGCCCCATGCACTTCGGCCTTGAAGGGTCGATGTGAATTGAGACAACGGCCAGCAGAGTCTCGCCGTGTATTCTTTTCTTCTGGTCCTGGCTTGAGAGCCAGCTACCAGTGTCTGGGCTTTACTCCTGTGCACCTCAGCCAGGGCCCGAGGGGTCCTGGTGACTCATATTGCATTGGGTGAGCCCATGCGTTGATGCCTGTGTGAATACCGGCCAGTGAATTTCGTCGAGTATTCCCTGCATGCTTTTACTGTGTCTGGACCGAGGTCCTGTACATTTCTCTTTCGCCCCGAGGGGCTTATTGGGGTTATTAACGGCCAGGAGATCTCGCCGTTTTACTCCCTCTCTACAGGTCCTGGCCTGAGGGCCAGGGTCTGGGTTTTCACCGCCGGGTCAGTTCCTATAGTCGTGCTCTGCGGATACACACTTCCAGGGACTTGCTCGCGACGGGCGGCGTTGGGATCTCGTTCCCATAGCGTCAAACGCTGGCGCTTGGCGTTGAGTTCCCTTGACAGGGAACGTCTCAGGTTACGTCTGTAACCTTTGTTCCCTAAGAGGGAACGAGACGCTGCGTCTCCCTGCCATACTCCCTGCATCCCTGGGCGCAGCTTCGGCACTATACGCTGAATGTGTGTGCTTCCCAAGGTCCTTTTATAGCTTCCTGGTCCTGACGTCACCCGCTTGTGACGTTCAGTCTAGCCATTCGGCAATTTTACACACGTGCTTCAGATGCAGTCACGCAAAGGCGTTCCCATAGCGTCAAACGCTGACACAGCGTCTTGTTCCCTCTTAGGGAACAAAGGTTACAGACGTAACCTGAGACGTTTCACTACATAACTAGTGGAAATGCTGGGGAGTGTTTAAGTAACACCATCCCCACAGAATCACTACATATGATACCAAACACGTCATTTTCGGCCATACTTCCTGTGTGCAATACTCATTTAAGTTCAAAACATACTTTTTCTAACTCCTCCTACAAATTTCGTCCGATTGGTCTGAGGTTTTGTTTGTCTGAAAACACTTTTGACAAAAAGTTATTAAATACTTTTTGACTGATCAAACGTTTCTTGTATACCGCGTCAACGAATTTGCATGTTAGCAAGTCAAAGATATATAAGGCTGTATCTTTGAAAACTTTTGTTTATTGAGATGAAACTTGGTAAGTGTGAACACATACACATCACCTTATTGTAATTTGGTGCCAAAAAAGGCAATTGTATTGTGTTTTAAATACATTTTCCTATGTTTTATATATTTTTTTCATTCCTCATCTCTTGTGAAATATTTCATTTGGTACTGTAGTAAACAGCACACCAGAATGCATTTCAGGTCCCAACTTTACAGCAGGGTCCCTCTCTAATGTAAACAAAGGACCAGTGTCATCAGATAAGGCTACTAGAGAAACTGCCAGACAGCCTCTATAGGGCACCCTTATCATCAAACTAAACCCCTCACCCAAAGACTCAGGCCAACCTGGCCATAAAACTCCTCAGGACCTCCAGATGTGGCACGTAATTAACTGACCATGTGGCAGCTTTGGCTAAAACAAAGGACACATCTCTACATTCCTTAATTTAT
Source organism: Beaufortia kweichowensis (assembly GCA_019155185.1). Classification (NCBI taxonomy): domain Eukaryota; kingdom Metazoa; phylum Chordata; class Actinopteri; order Cypriniformes; family Gastromyzontidae; genus Beaufortia; species Beaufortia kweichowensis. The sequence goes on along the minus strand of CM032794.1, from coordinate 19,476,094 downwards.
AAAAATAGACACAGACTATCACATATTCATTCTGTACTCATTCAGAACATACTTTATAATAGTCATTTGTGTCCAATACTGAAGTTTTTACAAATGCTATTTACCTATGAATTAATGCATGCATAATAGTATGCATGCATGACATCTTTCTGTCATGTTTATACTCTGTGTATTCAGGACAATGCCAAAGGTATTTTGAAAGTTTTAATATATAGTTTTAACATAATTGGTGCCCCGTGTAAGAATCACTACTATGCCATTTTGGGCGTCGGCCATTTAGAATTTTGTGAAAAAATGCAATATTCATTAACATATGGCTACAAAACGTTTTCGTAAGTATTTTTATTAGTTTCACATTGCATAAAAAACACCAAAAAATAATGATAAAAGAACAAAATACATAAAAAAGAATAAAAAACAGACTTTTAATAGCAATCTGGGCATATAGTTTTAGTAGAAAAACAAAAAAGCAAGAGGGGCAGACAGCATACTAAGCGCTACATTGCTGGTTGGAGTCCACATTATATTGGTCCAAACGATCTAGAAATGGTTGCCATATACTGTAAATTTTTCTAGATTAACCATAACTCCATACCAGACTCTTTCCATGTGCAACATTCCAGTAAGATAGGTCAACCAGGTCTTAAACTGAGGAACAGTGTCCATTTCAAGGTGCTTGATTGCAGCCACAAAAAGCAAAGGACTGAGGGGACATCCTTGACGTGTGCCACAATGTAATAAAAATGGCTTTGACTTCTCTTGATTTGTAAGTACAGCGGAGGTTGGGTGAGCATACAATGTTGTAATCCATGACACGAAACGACTACCAAACCCACATTCTTCCAAAACTTTGATCATATAAGGCCATTCCAGCTGGTCGAATGCCTTCTCTGCATCTACCACAAGGCTGCCACCTTAGAGCCTTTTTTAAACTTATGAAACATTATGTTCATTAATCTTCTAACATTAAAAAATGAGAATATATTAAGAACGAAACCAGTTTGATCTGTATCTACATTGGATGAAATATATTTATTTTATTAATTAGTAAAAATTTTAATGTCAGATTTTATTAATTAGAGTTTCAAAAGGAGTGAACATCCAAAATGGGAGCCAGCTTCCCAGAATACTTTTTATATAATTCAATACCAAAACTGTCTGGCACTGCTGCCTTGCCATTAGGAAAAGATTTTATAGCCTCAACGATCACCTGAATGGTAATATTAGAATTTAAGGCCTCACGAGGATCATCGCTCAGTTTAGGATAATTCAAGGTCCGTTGCCAATTAGAAATGTCACCTCTTGCTTTTCTAAGTCTTTTTTCAAAACATTAGATTCAGTAATTCTCCCTTTTATCTGGGGCTTTAAAGCTCACAGAATATCAAAGATACATTTACAGAAGCCAAGAGATAAAGGTGGGCTAGGGCTACCATGTTTCTTACATTATTATTGGGCAGCGAATGCCAGGGCTCTTGTTTATTGGCAGGAAGACTATAAAGTGGAAATCTCGACTGATACACCCCACTGGGTTGCCATAGAAAAAAATGGAATTAAAAATAGTTCGCTTCCAGCCCTTCTTTTTTCAGCTTCTGGATTACTTTCATCTGTTAAGATGGATAATTTTATTGTTTCGAACTGTTTGAAAATATGGCATCAAATTAGGAAGGGGTGCAAATTACCCGACACTGCTATTTCTACCCCAGTTTATCGTAATCACGCCTTTCCCCCTTCTATCTCTGATACAACATTTAATATCTGGAGGCTGAGTAGTATTGTCACCCTGGAAGATATATATATATTAACAAACATTTTGCCTAATTTTCCCAGCTAAAAGAAAAGTTTTCTCTCCCCACAACACACTTCTTTCGACATTTACAGATTAGGAATTATGTACAGCTGAAAGAAGGATTTATAGGCTATTGTTGGGCTCACCTGATTCCAAACATCTGGTTTCAGATTTTGTAAATTTATTTTTTCAAGAAGCGAGTTATTCTACACATATATATATTGAGGGTATACAGATTGAGGCTGATGTATGGGAGAAGAGCCTCAGTAGAAACTCTAGGCATCAGTTAATTCAGTTTAAGGTGATGCATAGACTGCACTATTCAAAATCTAAATTGCACAGAATTTTTCCTACTATCTCTCATATTTGTGACCGGTGTAAATCTGCAGAGGGCTCTCTGACTCATCTTTTTTGGACATGTCCAAAACTTTATGATTTTTGGTGTGACATATTTAAATGGTTCTCTGACATGTACGGTTGTGTTTTTACATCCATTTTTGATCCAGAAATTGCATTATTTGGGTATTCTGTTTCTCTGTTAGATCATACTGTGTCTATACAAAGTACCATAATTTACGGAATGATTATTGCTAGGAGTGTCATTCTAAGGCTGTGGAAAACAGACACTGTTCCTCAGTTTAAGACCTGGTTGACTTATCTTACTGGAATATTGCACATGGAAAGAGTCCGGTATTGTCATGGAACAGAAGGGACGGAGTCAGTGGATCAACAGAAAGGTATCTTTAATGGAACAGATAAGCAGAAGGGTAAACAAAAGGGTAAGTAAGTTAAACTAATACTGTCCTTTGGAGTGCAGATGAACTTGGGGTTGGAGTGCAGATGAACTTGGGGAACACAGAAGACGAGAAGATGACGAAGGAAGAACACTGAAGACTTGACGAAGATAAATCCAATGGGAGACGATCGCTAACACAGGTAAGGGAGTCCGGGTAACAAAATAGTAGACTGGACACTGAACTGAACAAAACACACAGTATATAAAGAGTCCGGATTATTGCCGACAGGTGCTGGTGTTGATGGTGATGACGATGAACAACAGGTGTGCGGAGGTGCAGGGTGACATGGGAAGTGAAGTTTAAACACAAGATGACAGGTGATATCGTGACAGGTATGGAGTTATGAGTAATCTAGATAAATTTTACAGTATATGGCAACCGTTTCTAGATTATTTAGTCCAATAAAATGTGGACTCCAACCAGCAAAGTAGTGCTTAGTATGCTGTCTGCCCCTCTTGAGTGCTTTTTTTGTCTTTCTACTGAAGCTGCCTATATGCCCTGAATGCTCTTAAAAGTCTTTTTTTTCCCCTTATTACTATTATTTTTTTTTTATGTATTTTGTTCTCTTATTGTTATTGTTTGGTTTGGTGTTTATTATGCAATGTAAAACTAATAAAAATACTTGATGTGGTTCATCGTGGCTATGTTCTGAAAGTTTGTTGTTTGCGCCCCCAGTGGTCAAGATATATATATATATATATATATATATATATATATATATATATATATATTTATATATTTATATATTTAAATGCTTATAACATTTTTAAAAAATTTGATTTTATCAAAAGCTTTACATATTTTAAATTGATGGCTCATCCTGATTCGTATGATTCAAAAAACTGTGTGCCATTTTCAAATGAGTTTAAAACTTCCTCCCACAGTTTTTATCCAAATGTAAATGTAAATGGCTAATCTCAAGGCACTCAAGACAAAAAGTTGACATCATGTTGAATCATGAAACCTTTTTCGTATAACTTGTTTTCGATGGCATGCATGCAAAAAATGTTACTGAATTCATGTTGATTAACCCTCTGGGGTCTATGGGTGTTTTGGGACCCTGGAGAAGTTTTGACATGCCCTGACATTTGTGCTTTTTTCAGTGTCTTATTAGTAAAAAGTATAAAATGTTTAAGTCATAAAAATAAGGACACACACTAAACATATGTTCACAAGCCTTTCGTTACTGGATCTTGTAGACTAGAGGGTTTGCTACAAAAGATGTGAAAACCATTTTGCCCACTTAATTACCTAAAACACTATCTTGATTTTACTTTTGTAAGAGACTTTTTGTTGAGAAAAGGACATATGTGAGGGAGTGTCAATGGTCATGAATATTGATAAGTTTCATACCTGGGAGAAAAAGACCCAACCCCTAATGGGCCTATCAAAGTGTAATGTTGTGTGGGAGAGAAAAAAATTGAGGAGATTTAAAGATTAAATGTTTTATTTATTTTTTATTCTTTTAGATCCACAATCCTAAAAGAGAATTGTAAAGAATTGTTAAGCATACATATAATACATATTGCTTTATCACAAACAAACCCAAGCCATAAAACAGCCTAATGCATGTGGAAATATGGTCCCAATGGGAAAATATGTACATATTTATATAAAACAACATGTCAACTTAAACGTATCATGGTTTAACTAAAGTAACCATATTTTGGTTGTGTTTATACAAATGCTACTTAGTCCTGCAAAATCGTCTAGGTTACGTCTGTAACCCTGGAGATGGTGTGCTCCATTCAAACAGCCTTTGTACTGAGGAGCCAATGAGGATTTCATGTCTCCCATTCAGCGGACGGAGCAGAGTTGTGGCAAGAGGGACACAACGTCTCGTTCCCTCCATCAGGGAACCGGGGTTACAGATGTAACCTAGACGTTCCCTTTCTGTCAGTCACTAGGGGTCCCTATGGAAAACGCCACAGGCTGGTCAGCGTCCTGACATCGCAGGGTGACTATGGGCAGGCAAGTGCATGATGCATAGCACAGAGTGACATCATGACCTTCCAGTACATAAAGTGAGAAGTCTTCCTGGTCCCCGCAGGGGGAAGACGCTACTCACTAAGTGAACCAGTGGTGGCACTTTGCTCGGGCACAGCCAGAGGAGCCACTAGACACAGTAGAAGTACTAGGAAGTGCCCGTCCTTCGGAAAAGACGGACACTGCAGAGGCCATAGCTCACCGAGGGGGGAGTATCTATGGTGAAGAGAGAAATACAGCCTCACTCAGAAGGCGTCGTGGTGGGTTGATGCCTGGGAAGAACACAGGTCACCTGAGGGAACCAGTTGTGGAAATATACTCAGACGGCCAACCCAGGCAGGGGGAGGTCACAGTGTGGAGCACCAGCTCAGATACAGGGGCTTACCTGGGAGCAGGGCGCGCATCCTCAGTATCTACAAACCCAATTCCAAAAAAGTTGGGACACTGTACAAATTGTGAATAAAAAAGAATGCAATAATTTACAAATCTCATAAACTTATATTTTATTCACAATAGAATATAGAAACATATCAAATGTTGAAAGTGAGACATTTTGAAATTTTTGTCATGCCAAATATTGGCTCATTTTGGATTTCATAAGAGCTACACATTCCAAAAAGGTTGTGACAGGTAGCAATAAGAGGTCGGAAAAGTTAAATGTACATATAAGGAACAGTTGGAGGACCAATTTGCAACTTATTAGGTCAATTGGCAACTTGATTTGGTATAAAAAGAGCCTCTCAGAGTGGCAGTGTCTCTCAGAAGTCAAGATGGGCAGAGGATCACCAATTCCCCCAATGCTGCGGCGAAAAATAGTGGAGCAATATCAGAAAGGAGTTTCTCAGAGAAAAATTGCCAAGAGTTTGAAGTTATCATCATCTACAGTGCATAATATCATCCAAAGATTCAGAGAATCTGGAACAATCTCTGTGCGTAAGGGTCAAGGCTGGAAAACCATACTGGATGCCCGTGATCTTCGGGCCCTTAGACGGCACTGCATCACATACAGGAATGCTACTGTAATGGAAATCACAACATGGGTTCAGGAATACTTCCAGAAAACATTGTCGGTGAACACAATCCACCGTATACACAACTCTATAGGTCAAAAAAGAAGCCATATCTAAACATGATCCAGAAGCGCAGGCGTTTTCTCTGGGCCAAGGCTCATTTAAAATGGACTGTGGCAAAGTGGAAAACTGTTCTGTGGTCAGACGAATCAAAATTTGAAGTTCTTTTTGGAAAACTGGGACGCCATGTCATCCGGACTAAAGAGGACAAGAACAACCCAAGTTGTTATCAGCGCTCAGTTCAGAAGCCTGCATCTCTGATGGTATGGGGTTGCATGAGTGCATGTGGCATGGGCAGCTTACACATCTGGAAAGGCACCATCAATGCTAGGCACCATCAATGCTGAAAGGTTTATCCAAGTTCTACAACAACATATGCTCCCATCCAGATGTCGTCTCTTTCAGGGAAGACCTTGCATTTTCCAACATGACAATGCCAGACCACATACTGCATCAATTACAACATCATGGCTGCGTAGAAGAAGGATCCGGGTACTGAAATGGCCAGCCTGCAGTCCAGATCTTTCACCCATAGAAAACATTTGGCGCATCATAATTAGGAAGATGCGACAAAGGAGACCTAAGACAGTTGAGCAACTAGAAGCCTATATTAGACAAGAATGGGACAACATTCCTATTCCTAAACTTGAGCAACTTGTCTCCTCAGTCCCCAGACGTTTGTAGACTGTTATAAAAAGAAGAGGGGATGCCACACAGTGGTAAACGTGGCCTTGTCCCAACTTTTTTGAGATGTGTTGATGCCATGAAATTTAAAATCAACTTATTTTTTCCTCAAAATGATACATTTTCTCAGTTTAAACATTTGATATGTCATCTATGTTGTATTCTGAATAAAATATTGAAATTTGAAACTTCCATATCATTGCATTCTGTTTTTATTCACAATTTGTACAGTGTCCCAACTTTTTTGGAATTGGGTTTGTAGCTAGGTGAACAGGCCACTCCGCCCCCTGCTTAGTGATGGAAGGGATGCCAACCTAGTCACCCAAAAGGGGGGGGGGGAGATGTTGGCGAAGTAGCGCATGACTCATCTAAAGAGAGGAGTAGAGCATGATACAAGCGGTACCCCTGGCCGGTCGGCCTTCCGATGTTAATGGTGGAGGACATGGGCCAACACTGGCTCGACACGGAGGTTGTAAAATCGTGCGAAGGTTTTGGGCGTAGCCCAACCTGTAGCTCTGCAGACGACTGCCAAGGTGGCGCCTCGGGCCAGTGACCATGAGGAAGCAACGCCTCTGGTGGAGTGAGCTCGAACACCAAATGGGCACGGCAGATCTTGGGATCAGTACGCTGTAGGAATATGGTGGGTTCTCCCTGAGTGGCAATATTGGAAAAAAGACAGATACGATGGGAGGACACCTTAACCCCATCGGCTCCACAGAGTCTGTCCCTTTTAACAGGTTTATGACCCTTTGAGGCTAGCCAGGGGAGACTCCCTGAGCTTCAAAGGAAATCCATGGACATGGGAGGAATAAACTTAAACATCTTAAAACAATGTAGGAAAAATCCTTTTCCCTTTGTATGCCACTAAATGGGTCCTTATGTACATGTAAGTATAGTGTTTGTTTATACTTTGCTTTCTGTAAATGTTAACCTTGCTTTAACCAGTAGACATGTAGGTTGTGTTAGGTTTGAACATCAAAGAAACTTGTATGGAATCCAAACACTGCCATATTTACTACCCATAGAAGGCTTTTAACATTTCCTTTTCTATGGTACATGTTATGTTACCATAAAATGTTACCATAACATGCATCATATTCTTCTTACAACAATATGGTTGATATTTGCACAGCCTGCAAATAAGTTGGGAAAAGGGACAAAGAAACCTTACCCCCCATATAACCATCGGTCAGTCTTATGATCACAGGGTGTGACTTAAGGATAAAACTGCAGAGCAACTTCAGATTGCTCTCTTCCCTTCGCACTTCTATTCCTGCTCTACCTGACATCTGCGTGAGCTCCACTCCTCCCCCTGAGGGGGGAGGGAAGACCACTCACGCTGACTCCCTAACTTTGTTTGGGACCTCCAATGGGGACTTTGACACAGTTTCAACATCTTCTTGGAAACCACACAAAGACTTTCAGCACGCGCACACAGACACTTCAGCACGACTGAAACCGATGCAAGTATCCATTTCTATCTCGATAGATGCGTTAAGCAGCAACCCTTTGTTAAAAGGTGATTCTAAAGTCTGATGGTTCACTCAGGAACTGTTTAAATCTGCCGCTCTTTCTCTGTCTCTTCAGACCGTTCACTTTCTCTCACTCTCTCGCTCCTTCCCTTAGGTTCATATGTGTTTGATCTATGTGTGTAAATAGTAGTTTTAGTTTTAATAAACACCATTTGTAATTGCCATGAATGTCTCTGTGCTTGGTTATGCTTGCAGACAACCGTCACTTAAACTGCTTAGATTTTGCTACATGCTCAGTAGCTCTGTGAAGCAGATAGTTGTTTTCCCTGGCCAGTAAGATATACTAGGGCTGAGATGATCGCGGTGCGCCCGCGAGACGAGCGCATGGGATCGTGTCGCCCCTCCTGCTGCTCAGATAGTACAAAATATGTATACTTGATGACAATTAACTATACATATTTTCCTTTAATCAACAATTCCCTACAGAGAATAGCGTGTTATTTCCCGACTTTCGCTACAACGGGGTCGTAACCGCGTCCATGATCCAGTGCGCCAATCTCTATTTGGAGACAGCCCTTCCCTTCTGCTGACCTCCAAAACAGACAAAGAGCTGGTCAGAACTCCTAAAGTTCTGAGTGCATTCCAGGTAAAGGCGCAGAGCGCGTACTGGACACAACAACAGGGCTGGGTCATCATCCCCAGTGGGGAGCACTTGCAGGTTCACTACCAGGTCTCTAAATGGCGTGGTAGGAACTTTGGGCACGTAGCCAGGCCGGGGTCTCAGGATCATGTGAGAGTCGGCCAGCCCAAACTCCAGGCACTCCTGGGACACAGAGAGGTCCCCTATCCTCTTGATAGAGGCGAGCGCCACCAGGAGGGCGGTCTTCATCGAGAGATGATAGAGCGCAAATGGGGCTCACTGAAGGCCCATAAGGACCACAGAGAGATCCCAAGAGGGGATGGGGCGCGGCCTAGGTGGGTTACACCTCCTCGCGCCCCTAAGGAACCTAATGATCAGATTATGTCGTCCTAGGGTACTACCCGAGATGGTATCGTGATGGGCGGCAATCACGGCCACATACACTTTCAGGGTAGACGAGGACAGGTTGTCTTGGGATGTCGACATAGCCCTTAGCTGCTCCGCCATCGAGGGTGGTGAGGGTGATAGAGCCGCTAGGCCAGGACTGCACTGAGAAGAGTACTCTCCAGCTCTTAGACAGCTCCTCGTGTACATCAGGGAACAAAGGTACTGGGGCGGAGCATGGCTTGGAGTCACGACCGGAGTCCAGATACCAGTCATCCAGCCGTGAACGTTGGGGGATGGTGGAGCGGTCCATTGCAGCCCAATGTCCGTGGCGGCACGAGATAGCATGGCTGTCATCTCTGTATCCTCTTCCTCCTGAACTCGACCTCCAAAAAAGCGGAAGCTCCAAGGATTCCACCTCCGATGCTGCGACAGATAGCTCATCCTCGGCTCGAGCTGAGAAAGTCACAGAGATACCGGCCGAAGGCGGGTCTTCCGACTCCTCCCCCAACTCGGATGGGGAGAACGAGCGTGGCGGGGCATAAAAGAACCATGGAAGTTCCCATATCACCCGCATCGCTTGCCGAAGTGGCTGCGTAAGCCGAATGGGAAGCAGATGCGGTTACCCTCACTTTCTTTGAAAAAGACAAGAGCCGTGACCGCAACATTCTCATAGTCATGCTCTCGCAGTGAGAGCATGACGAGTTCACAAGAGCCGCCTCGGCATGCTGGCGACGCAAACACTCAAGGCAGACTTCGTGCCCATCAGAGGGAGCGATGTGCTTGCCGCACCCACGAGCGCAAACACGGAATGACATCCCGAGAGATGTAAACCGGTTTGAGGAAATTTACTCTTTTAGTACTCTGGCTAAATCTACTGAAGCGCCCAGGGGGATGATGTCAGTCGAGAACGATCCGCTGCACGCACCGTCAGAATCTTCTTTTTTTAATTTTAATAGTAAGCTTCATAGGCTCCAAAGAACAGAAGCTGTTTGAATGGAGCATGCCATCTCCCTTTTATACCCATATACATGGGAAGGAGAATGGCATTCAAATTCCATTCGCCAAGTTCATTGTCGCTTTGAAGTTCAAATCGGATGTAATAGGTTGTCAAGGGCGAACCCCTACTGTCGTCATCGACACAACGTCGAATGACTGACAGAAAGGGAACACCAAATTTAACATACCTGCTTCCCATTCACACCTGAGACTGGGGAGAGAAAATGGCTAATTGGGCTCAATTTGGAAATTTAGTTTCACTTAGGGGTGTACTCATTTTTGTTTAGACATTAATGGCTGTGTCTTGGGTTATTTTGAGGGGACAGCAAATTTACACTGTTATACTAGCTGTACACTCACTATGTTACATTGTAGCAAAGTGTAATTTCTTCAGTGTTGTAGAAAATATTTATAAAAATGTGACTGGTGTACTCACTTCTGTAAGATTCTGTATATTCCAAGACTAAGATTCAAAGGGGAACGTTTTCAGCACAGAATGTCATTCAGGTTAGGAATGACATGAGAACGAGTATAGGATAGTGTAATAATTATTTTGGGGTAAACTATTTAATTTATAAGAAGTTTTGGTCTACTAATGTGAATCGATTAGTTTCCTCTGCCATGCTCTAGGGGAGGGAGTGACATTTTACTGACATATTTTATTATTAAGAGGAGAAAGGGCAGCTCTTTCTAAACTACTGTGCCTCACGCCACAATGACTACTGGGCTTTTTAGTAGAAAACAACAAAAAGGGGTGTGTTTGTCTACATATGTATATGTGTGTGTGTGTGTGTGTGTGTGTGTGTGCGTGCACGTGTGTGCGCGTGTGTGTGTGCATGCGTGTGTTGAATAGAATATTAGAATTATTTATTAGGAATGATTGAAATATGGTAGCCCTCAGAGCCAGCCCGAAGCAAGGAGTGGTGGAGTAGGGTGAGGGTGGTGAGTGAAGTGAAGAAGAAAGCAGTGATGAGGGGGGTGTCTAGGAGATCGGGAAAGAAAATAGATTTCAATTAAAAATTAAAGCCCTTTAAAACGAGATACACCCTGCTGCCAGGGGCATTGCTCTGGGACTGAAAATAAGACGAGAGAGAGAGAGAGAGAGAGAGATTTAGAAAAAGAATAAAACTTTCTGGACTGGTAAGGGACTATGTTCTGGCCCAGCATACACCTGGGTGCTCGGCCCAGATCTGGCCCAAACACTGTGAACAAAGTAAAAGTAATGGATGTGGGCCAGATCTGGCCCATACTCTATTGCAAGTACAAATAAGAAGTGTGGCCCGGAGAATGCCAGTGTTTAAACTGCTGTTGCCTTAAATTCTTTTATTTCTTGAAGATTATTATAATAAAATTATATTTATTATTATAAAATGAGCCAGGAGTGCCACATTTCTGCCGAACTTGGCCCAAATTTGCTTGTTACTTGGGTAGTTATCCCATATTTGGTTTAGGCAATATAAAGAAAAGTTGAAGCCAAAAGAAAATGGTTGGAATATTTTTTTTTAATGCATGCATATTCAAAGATGAAGCACTCTGTGCTGTGTTTTCTTTCCCACAGCACTCTGTCGTGAAGACAAGTAAGAAATTATTTTTTTTAATGAAAAACTTGTTATCCTTTCCCCTCCTCCTCCTTTAATTTATTCACTTGTTTATTAAACTTTTTTACTCACATATACAGAAATTAAAGCCACACAGTGTTATTGACTGTGTCAGTGAGATACTTTTATGTAATTTATTCATTTCTGTAGATACCGATTTATGTGAATCAGTGGTGGACTGGGACAATAATTTTATTTAACTCCATTCCAGGCCACCTCCACTGCTGTAATCACATCACAGCACAGCACCCTATTCATGTAATTCACCGGAATGCTAATCTTGTAGGCGAACCCTACTAGTTGATGTAGGTAGACCAGTGTTTCCCAATCCAAGTCCTACATGGCACCCCTACCAGGATGTTTTAGATGTCTTCCTATATAAATTACCTGATACAGTTCATCAGCTCGTTAGTGTGTTAAATAGGGAGACATCTACTACATTTTGGGAGAAGGCTGATGAGCTGAATCAGATGTTTTATTTAGGAAGACATTTAAAACTTCATGGGGGGTGCCATGTAGGACTGGATTGGGAAACACTGAGGTAGACTACCAGATGAATTACAAATGAATAAATAAATCAACAGTAAAAAAAAGTTAATAAAGTTTTCAATAAATACTAGTAAATAGAAAAAGAAAAACAACTTTTTTTGATAAAACATTTTTATATATTTATTTATAACACTACCTATTTTTTTTTGTTTCGCAGCTATGACGTGTAGGTAATTTTAATTATTTAAAAAAAATCACACTTTTACACTTTCTATTCTATTCCTATCTATTTTTTATTATTTTTATTTATTATAAAAAAACCATGCTGCATGTACTGCCCTAGACTAAATGACACCACAGCGCTTACATATTGCTGCTCGTTTGTTGGTTTGATTTTATCTATTGTAATTCGCTTTGGATTAAAGCGTTCATCTGCTAATTAATTGTGTAACTGTCATGTACTGTAAATGTAATTCTGACCGACCTGCTCCCTTACTGGTGAACATGGCTGTGATTTTGCTACGTCTGTGTTTTTCTTTTTATATGGTCCCTCTCTGCTCCTTCTTTGTGTGTATGCTCCATTTTTTACATGATTGCTAAAGATATAGCCTGGCTCTGGACTTTGCAATTGCCTGAATAGTATATGCTAAGAGAGGTACGGTCAAGCTGACTGCATGGTGGCAGACCAGAACAACCGTCAGGCCTCCTGGAAATGTCCCGGTTCTTCCAATGACCAGTCCAAATTAATTTTCCTCTTGTTTTTATTATGCATGATAATGTTACCCTGATAACAGCCACTGTTCATTTATGGTTACCTGCATAAAGTCCTTAAAGACAAGAGGACTTGATTTAGAAATTAAGATGTATTGCTGCAATCTTATGATGTTTGTTTGCGTGTGTTTTCTCATCTCTGCAAGGAATTAGTAGCACATAAATGTATGTTAGTCGGACTCATACCAAATGTCACAGTATAACTGTCACTGTCACCTATCAGAAGGCAAGAATAACTATGGATATACTAATAAAACTAATAGCAATGTATATGTGAGGACAGTGTGTGAAGCCAGCTTCAAACCATGTTGTGAATGCTGGACATTCCCAGGAGCCTGACAGCACCATCTATCATTCTCATAGCAATACATAAGGCTAAAAAGGTGCATCTGTCTTTGGACAGTTTTAAGGTTTTTGAGTTTAAAGATTTGCAGAGTCAAGGCTGGTTCCACAGCCTCAGCAGAAATAAATATGGTTGGTCTCTTTTGGTCTAAAATAAGCTAATAATTGGGTAAAACTTTGACACTTGTCAAAAGTCTGGCTTTGTGAAAAGCATAAATGTTCTATTTTTCTAGACATAACCACCCTATGTATCTCTTTATTTTATTGCAGTAACGCTTCTTTCCATTCCTTGCTTTATATAAACAGCATATAGCTCTGATTGCACTTCAAACCATAACATGCTTGTCTTCCGTCCTCTCATCTCCATTCATTTCTATTGAACCGTCTCATGTTTAGTCTTTCTGCCAGACATGTGCTCTCATGTTCAGTCTTTCTGCCAGACATGTGTCTATCCGGCATTCCCACGCCCACATTCTCCCAGCATGCATCATGGCCTGTTGGAATGAGTGTGTCTGTGTAAACAATCACCCCCATAGCACCTCACTTATGACTGTCTCACTCTACGCGTTTCTACACTCTATAAACTGGGGTGGGGCCTAAATTCTTGACAGACAGCTGAGTAGGTTGCGGTCAGGCCCAGGCATGTTTAAGACTGCTAGGCAGCAATAGAGCTCCTTGACATGCTAATTGGCATTATGTGTACGTAGGTGGATGGCTCCATGTCTGTCATGCTGCTCCTGTTTAGCTTGGACAAGCCTAACACCCACAACATTCACGTGATTATGGACAGGAAAGATGCCCCCTGCTCTCTCTCTGTCAACCCTTTAGATTAGATCAGGGCTGATTGACATCTTGTTTAAATTAGTTCAGCTCCATTGATCTGCAGACATATAACCACTAATCAATTGACAGTTTTTACCAGGTCGTTTGGTTCTTCTAAGGTCTCTAAGGTCACCCATGCAGTCATAACATCTACTTAAACAATCAATCACATATTGATTGCCTGTTAAAAGCCCATGGCCAACATGGCTCATTCTCTTTCTCTGCTGATCCCTGCTGGAATGCTTTAATGGACATGTAATATACACAATATAGGTCAGCTACAAAAAGACAGATTTATCAGCCAATCAGTAACCAGTCCATGTTTAATGTAAGCCAACCGGAATGATTTATCAAGCCATTACTATTCAGGTTATTAATCAACCAACCAACCAATCACAGAGCAACATACAAGAGCAATTTGGTATTTAGATTTTTTTTGTTACACACAATACTAGCCCATGTTTTTTTCCCACCATTTTAAGTAAAAAAAACACACTTTTGTGAACTAGTCCTAGATTTTTTTTCTTTCAGAAACAAACCAGTGGAAAAAAAATCTATTAGTATGAATATTAATAATGATCAAAAAAGGTAAAATTTCCAATCACCGCCGCTAAGGTGCACTAAAACTTTTGAAGTGGACGGACCACTTTTTCTAAAATGGCTATAGCTCATGAAGGATTTGGGGCTTGGATATCTTGTGTTTGATCTCATTCTAAGGTCACAAAAAGTGCGGTGGTTGACCACTAGGTGGCGCTTTAACGTGAAAAAACATTTTAACGTCTCTAACTACGCGATTATTTGTTATTTGGTTAACGGAGGCTGATCAGAATGAAACTCTGTGGTCATGGTGGTCATCATCAACTCATGGTTCTAACAATTTTGAAAGAAATCAGCCACTTGTTCGTGCTAACAAGTTTTACTCCTCTGTAATAACGGGGTGTTTCCCCACAACACACAAATTTCATGATCTCCTCATGCTAAACAACTTTGTTTAAGAAACACTGCTGTCAATCAAACCATTCATTAATTATTTGCGTATATGTTAAAAACCTACCTTGGCAAACTAGTCCTAGGTTTTTTGCTCAGTTGGAACCAAACCAGACAAGTGTAAGAACTCAATTTAAGGTCAGGTAAAAAAAATGTACATAAGGATATTTCTTTGTGTGAAATATGTTGTTTGTGTTGGATATCTAAGGATATTGACGTGACTAACAATATGAACAATTAAATAAAGATAAAACCTTATTTTAATTCTTAAAAAAAAATATTGGAAAAAAAATAATGTTGGGAAAAGAAGGGGTACATAATTCCTCTGAGCTAGAAACAATGTTTTTTGTTTAAGATAAAGTTATTACAAATAAGTGAACCTGTTCATAAATGATCATTTTCTCATGATTGTACTTTATACCCCATCAGTCCCCATCAGCCAACACATGCTCTGCTCTGCAGAACGGTGCAACGAGCAGGACATGATGTTCCTCCGCCCTGACCTTGCTCAAAAGCTGAGCAATGAAGCTCATGGTGCTATTGAAACACGGTGCACGCCTGTGCGCCATGCCTGCCTCGGGACCCGAGCATGAAGCCAGTGTTGGAGCGGTCTCATGTGCATCAAACCGAGCAGCACCACGGCCACCGAGGATGACATGTACCCCAGGAGCCTCTGGAAGTGTTTGAGAGAGACCGTGGTGCTGCATCTGAGTGACCTCAGGCAGACGAGTAATGACTGGGCACGCTTATTGGTGAGGCGTGCTGTTATGGTGCCCGAGTCCAGTTCCATGCCAAGAAAAGAGATGCTCTGAACCGGGGAAAGCTTGCTCTTTTCCCAGTTGACCCGAAGCCCCAGTCGGTCTAGGTGTCAAAGCACGAGATCCCTGTGAGCGCACACCAACTCACGCGAATGAGCTGCAATGCTGACTTCGTTAAAGACTCGGGGGACAGGGACAGACCAAAGGGGAGGACCCTGTACTGTTACGCCCTCCCATTGAAAGCAACCCCAGAAGGGGTCTGTGTCGAGGGAAAATAGAGATGTGAAAGTACGCGTCCTTCAGGTCGATAGCCAAGAACCAGTCCTGACTCTGTACGGACGTCAGGATGCGCCTCTGAGTGATCATCCTGAAAGGCATCCTGTGGAGATATTTGTTTAGGATGCGCAGGTCCAGGATGGGGCGCAGACCCCCTCCCTTCTTGGGCACAATGAAGTACGGGCTGTAAAACCCGGTGGACATCTCGGCTGGAGGGACGGGTTCTATAGCCTGTTTCGCCAAGAGCGTGGCTCGCCCTGTTCGGAGGGACACCAGGACACCGCAAAACTTGGGCGGGCGTTTGGCGAACTGAGCAGAGACAGATCAGTCACAGAAGCCACCGCGACGGACGGGGAAGCATGGATCATGCCACCAGGTACCGTGCGAGTGGCACTAGCGGAATGACCTGCTTCATTGTGCCAGGGGGTGGTTCGTGAACAGCTCGAATACTCCCGCATCCAAAAAAGCTCTGGACGGGGGAGACATTGTGCTGAGTAGGCGAGCGGAGAGGCTGTGCGTCTCCAGACCTCGCCATATTTGTGTAGGGAGGCAGAGGGTCAAGATGCGGATCAGCTTGTGGCGCTTTCCATAGGGACAAGTACTGTGTGTTCTCAAGCTCCTCTTCGTCCCGCCCAGAAGCCAGATGTGGAGTCCCCTCAAGTCTGGCCTCGGGTGCCAACATGTGCCTTGCTCCTGAGAAAGAAGGTCCTTCCTCAGGGGAATCGGCCAGGGGAAACCGTTGTCAGAGGTTTAAAACCATCACAAACTCTACACCCTCATACTTTAACTCCCTTCTACATACCTACAACCCATCCAGAACCCTGCGCTCAGCGAACGAATGTCGACTGGTGGTACCCTCACAGAAGGGCACTAAATCTCTCTCTCGTTCTTTCTCCCTCTCTGTCCCGGGCATGTGGAATAATCTCCCTAACGCAATCCGTTCTGCCACATCCCTCACCTCCTTTAAGAAACAACTAAAAACACACCTCTTCCACGAACACCTGACATCATAAAAAAAACCTTCCTTCTTTCCTCTACAGGTACTTATCTAGCACTGCAAAACATTGTAAACTTAGGAGAGCACCTCTTAGTACTATTGTTGCCGCTTTTGATGTGTCGCTTCATTGTCTCCTAATACTTGTAAGTCGCTTTGGATAAAAGCATCAGCTAAATGCCTAAATGTAAATGTAGAGGTTTGAATTTGTTTGGCCAGACCGGCGCAACAAGCAGGACTTGATGTTCCTCCATTCTGACCTTGCTCAAAAGCTGAGCAGTGAGGCTCACTGGGGGAAAGGCATACTTCTGCTTGTCCTGTGGCCAGCTGTTATGTCAGGATGTGCCTCTGTGTGATCATCCTGAAGAGCATCCTGTGGAGATATTTGTTCAGGATGCGCAGGTCCAGGATGGGGCGCAGACCCCCTCCCTTCTTGGGCACAATAAAGTATAGGTAGAACCCGATAGACATCTCAGCTGGAGGGACAGGTTCCTGCTTCGTCAAGAGCGTGGCCACCTCTGTGCGTAGTACCGAGGCGTTTGGCGCTTGGGAAATGCCGTAGCCGAGAGGGATCATTTGCTAGGCCAGGGCCCTCGTTTATCAACGGTGTGTACAGACAGATTTGTGCATAATGAGTGCGTAAGAACAGTTTTACGCAAAGTGTGGGATTCACCAACTTGTACTTATACATAGAAATGTGTGTAAATATAAACACACCTCTAAGCGAGCTTACGCAGAGAATCTAGTGGTAGAATCGCACAAAAGCCAACTCCTGTCCACCCTTGGATTTTTAGCTACCGGCACATTTCAGTGTGAAGTTGGAGACATATGTGGTATGTCCCAGCCATCAGTGAGTAGGATCATGCCGGCATGTTATCGCCAGATTCCCAAACATAACTGGAGCCACAGACTGCACCCACATCAGCATAAAAGCACCATCAAACAACAAATTTATTTAAACAAATAGAAAATGGTTTCATTCTGTTAACATGCAAATTATTTGTGATGCAAATTTGTTACTGTTAAACATCGTTGCGCTGTGGCCTGGAGGAACACAGGACTCATGGGTGAGTGTGCGTCTCCAAGAAGCCGCAGTTGAGGATGACTGGCTCATTGGTGAAATTAAGGCTACAACATGTTTAAAATTACTTAAATTATTTAATTACAATTACTTAAAACTACCTCATCGTTAGGTGATCAAGGTTACCTGCTAAAGCCATGGCTAATGACCCCCCTAACCAACCCAAAGACCGAGCAGGAACAGGCCTACAACCGTGCCCATACACGCTCAAGGAGCACAGTTGAGCACACAATAGGCCTGCTGAAAGGACGATGGCTGTGTCTGTCAAGCACGGGAGGGCACTGCAGTATCAGCCAGAAAAAGTGTGCAAAATCATCATGGCTTGCAGTCTGCTACTAGCCATCAGACAGGGCATCCCTCTGCAGGAATCCGCCAGACCAGATGGCCCTATGCCCATGCACCTGATGCACCAATGTCATCAGATAAGGCTACTAGAGAAACTGCCAGACCCCCCCTTAATGATAAGGGCAGCCTTATTATTAAATCAAACCCCTTACCCAAAGATTCAGGCCAGCCTGGCCATAAAACTCCTCAGGACCTCCAGATGTGGCATGTAATTAACTGCCAATGCAGCAGCTTTAGCTAAAACAAAGGACAAATCTCTACATTCCTTAATTTATAAAAAAAAATGGACACAAACTATCACATATTCATTCTGTACTTGTTCAAAACATACTTTATAATAGTCATTTGTGTTAAATACTGAAGTTTGTACAAATGCTGTTAAAAAAAGGATGAATGCATGCAGGCGAGACGCTTCTGACGCTGTCTGTTGTTCAAGAGTGGCTTGACACAAGGAATGCGACAGCTGAAACCCATGTCTTGCATACGTCTGTGCATAGTGGTTCTTGAAGCACTGACTCCAGCTTCAGTCCACTCTTTGTGAATCTCCCCCACATTTTTGAATGGGTTTTGTTTCACAATCCTCACCAGGGTGCGGTTATCCCTATTACTTGTACACTTTTTTCTACCACATCTTTTCCTTCCCTTCACCTCTCTATTAATGTGCTTGGACACAGAGCTCTGTGAACAGCCAGCCACTTTTGCAATGACCTTTTGTGTCTTGCCCTCCTTGTGCAAGGTGTCAATGGTCGTCTTTTGGACAACTGTCAAGTCAGCAGTCTTCCCCATGATTGTGTAGCCTACAGAACTAGACTGAGAGAACATTTAAAGGCTTTGCAGGTGTTTTGAGTTAATTAGCTGATTAGAGTGTGGCACCAGGTGTCTTCAATATTGAACCTTTTCACAATATTCTAATTTTCTGAGATACTGAATTTGGGGTTTTCATTAGTTGTCAGTTATGATCATCAAAATTAAAAGAAATAAACACTTGAAATATATCAGTCTGTGTGAATTTCACTTTTGAATGGAATTAGTCAAATAAAACAACTTTTTGATGATATTCTAATTATATGACCAGTCATATAATGGTAATTTGAAAGTGGTTTAGCAAGTGAAAAATGCATAGGTAAAACCTTAAAGAGACAACCTTTACTTCAAGGTACCTTCATCTGCTTGATCCAGATCGTAAATGACCTTCTGCACCAGCTTGAGGGCCTCATCTGCATGTTCCAGATTTCTAGGACATGAGACCAAATCTTATTACCACCTCTAGTGTCCTGCACATCCTGTGTGAGGCAGTATCATCAGTTGTAAAATGTAAGATATGTTTACAAAGAGATGCATGGAGCTTAAATATACTGTGGTCTAAGCATCAGAGTAATTTTATAGACCAAATTGGAGTCTACCTCACTGCAGTTGTGAACGCATTGTGGTGGCAGAAATACAACAGTAACAACACATCATTAGACCTAAATAATACATTAAAACTTAAATTAAGAACCCTACCACTTATTTGTTCGGATTTGCACTTGCAAATCATAGAGGGCTTACTCTACTAGCCCTACAGTTAAAATACAGCCTACAGCATGAAATGATATTAATACTAACCCAGGTACGCAAGTGTAGTTCACCATCAGTATAGGCTATAGTTGTTTGACTTTTTTACAATAGCCCACATCTTGTATAGCAGCATTTTATGTCCTTGTCGCTGGTGTTACGGGACAGAAGGGACGGAGTCAGCAGCTGTCAGAGACGGTAATTTATTAACACAAAGGATTAATAAACTCAACACTTCTTTAGCAAGGAAACAACTGAAAGTAATACTGTCCTTGTAAAACTCAGGAGAACGTAGGAACTCAGGAGACGAGGAATCGAAGGAAGATGAATCACAGCAACCACACTGGAGAAACAACAAGGGAGTATCGGGATCACAGGAGCCGAGAATGCCGGTAAGTAAGTCTGTGTATCAAAGTTGAGACTGGACGGTGACTGGTGGTGGGTGAGTGTCTTTTATTCTGAGGTGATGATGAGAATCAGGTGGCGGTGATTAGAATTCGGGAGAGGGTGAGCGCTGTGATTGGGTGAGCTGTGAGCCTGGCATGTCCGTGACAGCTGGGTAGGCAGCACCGGCTGATATGTTCAAACTTTTTTGTTCTTGTGAGAACTCTAGCCGCTGCATTTTTAACTAGTTGGAGCTTTTATAATAGGCTAGATGGACAGCCACCTAATAATGCATTGCAGTAATCCAGTCTATACCTCATGAATGTTTACTACTATTATCTAATATTTCACTAATATAATATAATAATATTTAGTTTATACAAACTTATCTAGATACTGTTGGCTTTGTAAATCTAAGTTATAATAAATAGATAATTTAGACCCACTAGCATTAGCAAACTAGCTTCATAGACTGTTTTCTGTATTTATTGTTTGTAGCCTACCACATTTTCTCCTGCACATCATCTGTGATTGTCAGAACCCAACAACAAACGCTGTGAGTCATGGCATCTTCTTCCAGTATTGTTACATGCACTGTTTGTCATATGTTTAGCATAGCCTTCTCTGTCAGCAGTGAGGGGTTCACATGCGATAAATGTAGGGAAATATTTAGGCTGCACATTGTTCGGTTCCGGTTGCAGATCCCCCGCAGCAGGGAAATTTTGTGAATGTGAGACGGCATAGTCGCAGGACAAAACACTGCTCAACCGTTCCGATTACAGTCACAAATAAATTTGCCCCAGCTGGTGAAACACCTACCAAGAAATATGCAGAAAGTGCCTTAGTTATAGGAGATTCTATTGTACGGAACATAAAAATAGAGGCACCAGCCACCATAGTCCAATGTTTATCGGGAGCCAGAGCGCCTGATATCAAAGCAAATTTAAATGTGCTGGCTAAAGCTAAGCATAAATTTAGTACGATTATTATACATCGGAACGAATGACGTTTGACTCCGTCAATCAGAGATTACTAAGAATAACATTATAGAGGTGTGTGAACTCGCAAGTATGATGTCAGACACAGTAATATGCTCTGGTCCTCTTCCTGCTTATCGTGGTGATGAGATACATAGCAAACTCTCATCACTAAATGGTTGGATGTCTAAGTGGTGCCTGCAAAATAATATAGTATATATAGATAATTGGAAAAGTTTCTGGGGCAAACCTGACCTGTTGAAAAGAGATGGTCTTCATCCCTCTTGGGGTGGAGCTGCTCTTTTATCTAGAAATATGGCACGTAGTCTTAATGTTAATGTTAAACCTTGACTAACTGGGGCCCAGGTCAGGGAGCAGACAGACTGGCTTAACCAGTCTGTCTGCCGTCTGCCAGCCATCACATGTCACATAGCACAAATAATATACAGCACAGCACAGCTAAAAATTACTATATAGAGACTGTGTCTGCCAGCCATCACATGTCACATAGCACAAATAATATACAGCACAGCACAGCTAAAAATCACTATATAGAGACTGTGTCTGTCCCCCGAACTAGCAATTACAAAAAATTGCGCAAACCTGGCAGGAGTAATTTAATAAATGTTCAACAAATCAAAACAAACAAAATCTAGATAAACAATTAATACGCCTTGGCATGCTAAATATTAGATCACTCGCTAATAAAGCACTTTTTGTTAATGATATGATCACAGATCGTAAATTAGATGTGCTTTGTCTAACAGAAACATGGCTGAAGCCAGATGATTAAATCACTTTGAAACTATTCCCCAAGACTACTGTTATAAACATGAGCCTCGTCTAAAGGGCAGAGGGGGAAGTGTTGCTGCACTCTACAGTAATAACTTTAGCATTAGTCAGAAGTCTAATTTTAAATATAACTCCTTTGAAACGATGATACTTCATATTAAAATACGGCGTGCCACAGGGATCAGTTCTTGGTCCTATTGTCTTTGCATTATACATGCTTCCCCTCTGAGATATTATTAAGAAACATGACATCAACTTCCACTGCTACGCTGACGATACCCAGCTTTATATTTCCTCAGAACCTGACAAAACCCATTGTTTTTCTAGGCTAATAGATTGTATCAACGATATTAGAAAATGGATGGCAAACAACTTCCTTCTACTTAACTCCAATAAGACAGAGGTTCTGATTATTGAACCTAATAGCCCCAAACACGATACGATAGTCCACAACATCACTATAGAAGGTTGCACCATTGTCCCATCTTCCACAGTCAAGAACCTAGGTGTGATTCTAGATAAGAACCTGTCTTTCGATTGTAGTGAACAGCACTCCAGAAGGCATTTCAGGTCCGAACTTTACAAGCAGGGTCCCTCTTTAATGTAAACTAAGGACCAGTGTCATCAGATAAGGCTACCAGAGAAACTGCCAGACACCCTTTATAGGGCAGCTTTTATCATCAAACTAAAACACTCACAGAAAGATTCAGGCCAGCCTGGCCATAAAACTCCTCAGGACCTCCACATGTGGCGCGTAATTAACTGGCCATGCAGCAGCTTTGGCTAAACAAAGGACACATCCCTACATTCCTTAATTTATAAAAATGGACATAAACTATCACATATTCATTCTGTACTCTTTGAGAACGTACTTTGTAATAGTCATTTGTGTTAAATACAGAAGTTTTACAAATGCTATTCACATATGAATGAATTCATGCATGATAGTTTAACATCTTTTTTGTCATGTTTATACTCTTTGTATTCAGAACAAAGCCAAATGTATTTTGAAAGTGGTTTGGGAAGTGAGAATTCCATAGGTAAAACATTGAAGACACAGTTTTAATGTTGTGCTTTATATATGAAAATACGTTCACTCTGAGGCAAAAGGATGAGTGAGCCCTCTCTGACATCATCAGCCAATCACAGCACAGCAAGGGACAAGCGCCAAAATGCAATCTCCTCCTTATCTGAAAGGGGATAAAAGTACCCTTTCAACACATATTCCCAGTTCTGAGTTTTCTGGCTGTTGTGCTAGGAAGCATAACAGATCACCCGGTTCTGAGTTTCCGGGAAGGAAGCATAACAGATCACCTGTTCTGAGTTTCCAGGCTGTGTGCTGGGAAGCATAACAGCAACACCCGTTCTGAGTTTCCAGCCTGTGTGCTAGGAAGCATAACAGATCACCCGTTCTGAGTTTCTGGCCGTGGTGCTAGGAAGCATAACAGATCACCCAGTTCTGAGTCTCCCCGCAAGGACTGAAGTAGAGAAACCACGTTTAGAGCCTGCTGTGCAGAAAGGCAATCATAAACGTCTGCAACAAGGTTAAGCCCAGGAGAGCAACCTTACTTCCAGGTACCTTCATCTGCGTGTTCCAGATCGTCAAGGACCTTCCGCACCAGCTTCAGGGCCTCATCTGCATGTTCCAGATCGCCAGGACCCTTTCTGTGCTCCAGGAGATTAGCATCCCACTAGCGCTTCGTGTTCAAGGCTGTTGAACGGATTCAGACTCCTTCTCCACTGCAACAAGGACTGCTCACATGAACGTAAATATCACTTACCAAACCTCTTTCTAGAGACCTTGGCATTAGTGTACTCTTTCAGTTCATTTCAGTTTATACCTTAGTTACCTGCATTCTTTTCATTCTTTACACACAACCTTACTATCCTTTAGCTTTAGTATCATTTAGTAGTGTGTTAATTTTGTATGTCTTTTGTAAATAAATCCTCTTTTATTACAATTGAGTCTTCCTTGTGTTGATAATACAGTAAAAGGCTCTACAAGTTAGCAACAATATCACGAAATCCTTCAGATACCCCAGATGACTTACTCCTTCCACTTTACATAATTTTTCTTATCATATTATTTATGATTTATGTTGGATTATTCCAATGAATGTTGAGGTGGAATTCCTCAGCTGGTGCCCCGAGTTAAAAGGATGGAGAGGTCATCTGACACACACACACACTTGAAGTGACGTGGGATCAAGTCTCACTAACACCTCTAGTGTCCTGTGTGAGGCGTACTATTAATTGGTGCCCCGTGTGAAGATCACTACACGATGGTCACATTTCCAATGTGTGTCGTACCGCATTTGTCCACCTTAGAAACATTTCAAAGATGCACCACATACTGTCTGTCTCGGATGTACAGAAGCTGATCCACACATTTATGACCTCAAGAATTGACTACTGTAATTCATTACTGGGGGTATCATGCAAAGCAAATAAATAAGCTTCAGCTGGTTCAAAATGCAGCTGCTAGAGTGCTTACTAGATCAAAAAAGTATGACCACATTAGTCCACTTCTAGCAACACTGCACTGGCTACCTGTTAAGTATCGCATACATTTCAAAATATTGTTAATTACATACGAAGCCCTAAACGGCCTAGCACCTTTATACCTATATGAACTACTATCAGCATACAATCCATCGCGGGCATTGAATTGAATTGTATATTATGTCATCTAATGTAAATGATAAAACATTCTTAAAATTTCTCCTGGCTACAGTGTATAGGCCACCAGGGCACCACACAGACTTTATTAAAGAATTTGGTGACTTTTTATCAGAACTAGTACTGGCCGCAGATAGAGTTCTTGTAGTCTGTGATTTTAATATTCATGTAGATAACGACGTTTTGGGACTGGCTTTTACAGACATTCTCAACTCCGTAGACGTTAGACAACATGTCTCAGGACCCACTCACTGTCTTAATCACACTTTAGATCTTATACTGTCATATGGTATAAATGTGGACAATGTTAAAAATTATCAGCATAGTGAAGACATCTCAGATCACTATTTAGTATCTTGTACGCTTCATCTGCCTACAGCTACAAACCCAACTCCGCATTATAAATACAGCAGAACAATAACTGCTAGTACCAAAGACTAATTTCTTAGTAATCTGCCTGAATTACCTTAATTGCATAGCATATATGATAACTTGGAAGATCTTGATTATATTACAGAAAATATTAACTCTGTCTTTTCCAGAACACTAAATACAGTTGCTCCCCTGCGCCTAAAGAAAATTAAAGATAAATAAGTCCAACTTTGTGGTATAATCAGAACACGCATGCACTAAAAAGGGCTGCCCGTAAAATGGAACGCACCTTTAAGAAAACAAAACTAGAGGTATTCCGCATAGCTTGGAAGGATAGTGTCTCAAAATTCAGAAAACCTTAAAAAACTCTAGATCTGCCTACTTTGCATCATTAATAGAAGAAAATGAACACAACGCAAAATTTTTATTTAACACAGTGGCTAACTCAACAAAAAATGAATCGTCACCATCCTAAACGCCAGCTATCAACATAATAGTGATGAATTTATAAATTTATTTACAAATAAAATTGATAATATTAGAGAAAAAATTATAACTATGCAACCAGAGGCTATATTCCCAGAACAGAAAGAACATTCCAGCCCTCTTACTGAGCAACTGCAATTATTCTCAGCCATAGAAAAGGATGAACTGTTTAAGATGATTAAATCATCAAAATCAGCAACGTGCATACTAGATCATAGAACTAGATTGTTATGTTAGGTGGATGAAGCACACAGGTAAACAGGAATATAAACTGAGAGTTTTTACTTAAGGTAAATAATTAACAAAGTCCCACAACGTGGTTCAAACAAGAGACATCATTAAACATAAAGGCATTAGCAATGGTATAAACAAACATAAGAATAAGTGGTGGTATAAACAACAAGACAACAATCAATGTAACAATATAGAGAGAGAGAGAGAGAGAGAGAGAGAGAGAGTATGAGAGAGAAGATGAGGTGGGAGAATGGCAGGCCAGGTAAGCAAACCAATATCTCACAATGGCAAACTGAAAACAATGAGCATATAAAGAGTCCAGGTAAATGATCAACAGGTGCAGGTAATCCAATGTGACGTGATTGTGGTGTGAAGGGTTTCTCAGATGGCAAACTGAAAAGTGGAGTCCTAAAAGAGTCCAGGTGAAATGTGGTAAAGTAGATCAAGTGAGTATGTGACAGTGGGAAATCTGATGTGAAATATGTGACATTGCAATATGGAATTGCAATCTGCATTTGTAACAATGTTTATTTTTATTTATTTTTTTTCTCTCTCTTTCAGATATCTTGCCACTGGAGACTCCTTCAGGACGATCGCCAGCAGCTTCCGTGTTGGTGTCTCCACCATCTGCAAGATTGTCCCAGACGTGGTGACTGCAATCTGGGACTGCTTAGTGGAAGAGTTCATGGCTGTGCCCTCCACAGATGAATGGAGGTCCATTGCAGAGGGTTTTGAGGAGAGGTGGAACTTCCCACTCTGCTGTGGATCACTGGACGGCAAGCACGTCCTGATAAAAGCACCCCCCAACACCGGATCCCAGTTCCACAACTACAAGGGAACGTTTTCCTTAGTTCTCCTTGCTGTTGTGGATGCAAGGTATTGCTTCTGGGTGATTGAAGTCGGGGCATATGGACGGACGAGTGATGGTGGGACTCTGGCCAACTCAGCCTTTGGCCAGGCACTCCGTGGTGGCACCCTCCAACTGCCACCTGAACGTCCTCTCCCAGGAGCTGACCACAGAGGACCCCAGCCCCATGTCTTTGTGGCAGATGAGGCCTTTCCCCTCAGGAAAAACCTCATGAGGCCATTCCCTGGGCGCACCCTTCCCTGAGAGAGAAGGGTCTTTAACTACCGTCTCTCCAGAGCCCGGCTGGTGGTGGAGAACACCTTTGGGATCCTGTCCTCACAGTGGAGGATGTATCACCGCCTCATAGAGATTCAGCCTGATGTTGTGGAGAGGTGTGTGAAGGCAACGTGTGTCCTCCACAACTTTATGAGGAGATCTGCAGAGGCACCTGCTGTGAGGGGGGCGGTGCAGGGTGCAGAGGACTCACTGCAAAGTCTTGGTCGGGTTGCAGCGAATAATTCTGCCAGAGAAGCCATCCAGGTCAGGGACAGCTTCATGGCTCACTTTACTGAAGAGGGAGCAGTCCCATGGCAACTGACCGAGTTATTTGTTTATTAAATCCTGTGCTCTTTATGTTCATGTTTAGGTAGTGTAAATATTATTTTGATTTACACTCTTTATATATTGTAAATAACATATTTTCAACCTCTCTTGTAAATATTGCTCTTTTTCCATCCTTAACTCATGTAAATCTTTCATCATTTTTCAATCATTGTTTGTTCAAGTTTAATTGTTACAGTTTTCTTGTTTAAAATGATAAATGAATCCTCCAAAATGAATCCCTGTCTCGTTGCTGCATTGTCATTACACTATAATGCATTGCTGGTCCAATCACAAATAACTATTTTTTTACTATATTATTGTAAGTGTATTTGCAATAGAATATAATTAGAATGAATGCACAAATATTTGCCATAAGTATTGTAGTCTTAACATAGAAATAATATTTTTAAGTAACAAATATAAATTATGATTTATGTTGTGCACAAAGTAACACACAAAAATCTTTGGTCATTGTATAGAATATTTATTTATACAAAATAAATAAAATCAAATGAAAAAAATATAAAAACTATATTTACAATATATAATATAATACTATATTTACAGCTATTTACATGCAGGAATAAAAAGGATCTTGCATGGAAGAGGGAAGAGTGAGGGACAAAGTGAAGGAAAGGAGAAATGAGAGAAAGGTTCATTCCCTGCAGAGATTGCTGCCTCTTTTTTAAAACTATTCTGTTGGCTCCAATTGTTCCAAATTAAGCAGAACTGTGCTGCTTTCATAAATTAATTTGTGAATTTGAAATTTCACAAAATCTTTAGTCTGAGGCGGCAACCTCTGCAGGGAAGGGACCAGACACAAGAGGAAGAGCTCATCCTCTGAGCGTGGAGGTGGCGCTGGAGCTACAGGACGGCTCCGCAGTAATTCGAGGAGCTCCCGCTCCACCTCTGATGGCTGCTCCCTAGGCCTTCTCTGAGCTCTTCTTCTTGGTGGACCTGTATCAAATGATAGCACATTATGTACACTGAGAAGGCATAAAAAATTAAACTCATTCACAAATTGTCAGTGTGTGAGGCTATGAGTGTTTACTGTAAATTTAATATGCATGTAAACATGGTCATTTTTGCCTGTACACACCTGTGGGTACAGCAGCAGATGTTGAAGGGCCGGCAGGGAAACAGAAGCAGCAGCAGATTCTGGAAGAGGGGACCCAGGCTCACTGCAATCAAAAGAACCAGTGGGCTCTGCAATGACAATATTAAATATCAATACAACATTAAACACATTGCACATTACACCAGCCAGACTGAAATTAATTGAGCCTTTTCATCATAAAACAAATAAAATTAAAATTATTTTAAATTAAATTAAAAAACAAAAAAAGAAATATGCCCTGCTGTGTTGCTTCACTTGTCAACACACCTCCTGTCTCTGAGTGCCCTGTTGCTTCTGTCTCGCCCAGGTCCTCGGTGTGGTCGTACCCTGCGGCCCCATCCCCCTTCTCCATATTCCCGCTTGTCTCCCGTGGGGAGACGAAGGGGTCGAGGAAAGACAGGACCGCAGAGTACTTCCACCTTTTCCCTGACCCTGCTGCTGACCCACTCATCTTCTCCACCTCCTTTCCCCTCTCCGGGAATCCACATACAGCCACGATCAGTTTGTCCTCCATTGTTGTTTCTGATTTTTGCCTCCGCTCGTAATGACGTCACTTCTAGAGCAAGTTCCTGATTGGTTAACGCGGCGCGGAATTCGCCGAAGTTTAGATTTTTCAACTCGCGCGATTCGCGCGTCTAACGCCCAAAACGCTCAATTCGCGCCGCAGGATGTCTATTCACGTCTTTGCATTGACTTAACATGTAAATCACTCGCGCTTAACGCTTCATTCGCGTTTGGTGTGAACGCAGCATTACGGTTACCCCTAGCAATGAGAAGAAGGCTTTCCATACGTGCGATATGAATCCCGGTCCGTGGTTGGAAACTATATCCTCCGGGATTCCGAAGTGCCGAAACACATTGGCGAATAGGGTCTCAGCAGTTGTCATAGCTGTGGGCAGAGCAGGTAATGGAATTAATTTACAGGATTTTGAAAAATGATCAACAAGGACTAAAACACAGGTGAAACCATCAGATGGAGGAAGATCGGTGAGGAAATCTACTGCCACATGTGACCAAGGCCGGTGAGGTGTGGGAAGGGCCATCAGTTTCCCTTGGGGTAATGATCGCGGAGATTTTGTGATGGCACAGACTGAACAACCCTTGACGAACCAGGAGATGTTCTCGGACATACCGGGCCACCAGTACCAGTTGGCCACCAGCGAGAGAGTTTACTGGCTGCCTGGGTGTCCCATTCCCGGAACCGAGTGGACTGAGTCCATGAGGGAAACGCGGAGAGATGCTGGTACAAATAGTTTTCCCTCAGGATCTCCCGGCGGAGCAGGGTGACGCTGGTCCATCTTGTTAATCTGATCATCGATGGCCCATCGAATGGGGCTCACGATCATGGCTGGAGGGAGAATCGGCTCTGGAGCATACATCCTGGACAAGGCATCTGCCTGTCCATTAAGGATTCCTGGACAAAAGGAGACAGTAAAGTTAAAACGGGTAAAAAATAAAGCCCATCTCGCTTGACGAGAGTTCAGTCTTTTAGCATCCCCTAAATACAGAAGATTTTTATGGTCGGTCAGCATGGGTGAATCGCTCCCTCCAGCCAATGTCTCCACTCTTCGAGGGCCATCTTGATGGCAAGAAGCTCCCTGTTCCCGATGTCGTAATTACGCTCCGCCGGGGATAGTTTCCTCGAGAAAAAGGCACATGGGTGAGGGCGAGTTTGATTCTCCTGCCGCTGTGAGAGGACAGCTCCCACTCCGGTAGTCGACGCATCCACTTCAACGATGAATGGAAGATCTGGGTCCGGGTGGCACAGAGTGGGAGCTGAACAGAATGCCTGCTTTAACTCCTGGAACGCCGAACTTGCTTCCGGGGTCCATAGGAGTGTCTTTGGTTTGTGACGGAGAAGTGAGGTGAGCAGCTCCCACTCCGGTAGTCGACGCATCCACTTCAACGATGAATGGAAGATCTGGGTCCGGGTGGCACAGAGTGGGAGCTGAACAGAATGTCTGCTTTAACTCCTGAAACGCCGAACATGCTTCCGGGGTCCATAGGAGTGTCTTTGGTTTGTGATGGAGAAGTGAGGTGAGGGGTGCGCTGATGGAGCTAAAGTTTCCTATGAACCTCCGGTAGAAGTTGGCAAATCCCAGGAATCGCTGAAGCTCCTTGATTGAGGAGGGCTGAGGCCAGTCCTTGACTGCATCCACTTTCCCCTGATCCATTTGAACACCCTCTGTGTCGATGATGTAAATGAGGAACTGGATCTTAGGTAGATGGAACTCACATTTCTCGAACTTGAGGAAGAGATGGTGATCTTTCAAGCGCTGGAGAACGAGTTGGACATGGTGTCTGTGTTCGGCGGGAGTTTGGGAGTAGATGAGTATGTCATTGATGTAGATGATGATGAACTGATTCAGGCAGTCTTGGAAGATTTCGTTCATGAAATTTAGGAAAATAGCAGGGGCGTTGACCAGCCCGAAGGGCATCACGCAGTACTCGTAGTGGCCAGTAGGTGTAATGAAGGCAGACTTCCACTCGTCTCCAGCACGAATCCGAATGAGATTGTAGGCATTCCTCAAGTTGAGCTTGGTGAAGATCCTAGCCCCTCTGAGTTGTTTTATTGCTGCTGGAACCAGGGGAAGTGGATAACAGAACTTCGTGGTGACATTATTCAGGACGCGGTAGTCTATGCAGGGCCTCAGCCCTCCATCCTTCTTGCCCACGAAGAAAAAGCTGGAAGCGGCAGGAGATATAGAAGGGCGGATGAATCCATTCTGGAGCGCTTCGTCGATGTACTCACCCATGGCCCTTTGTTCCGGGATGGAGAGAGAGCAGATTTTTCCTTTCGGTAACGGGGATCCAGGCAGCAGATCGATCGCACAGTCCCATGGCCGATGTGGTGGCAGTTGCGTGGCGAGCTGTTTGCTGAACACACTCCGGAACTCCTGATATTCCTCCAAGATCCGGTCCGCCACCTCCACGTCAGCTTGGGAGATTGCCGAAATGTTGACATTAGAAGAAGAAGATTTACGAAGAGTTTCCTGTTGGTCCTTTCTGCAGGAGATATCGCAATCCGCACCCCATCGAGTGATGCGAGCGGATTCCCAGTGGATCTCCGGAGTGTGTTGCTGCAACCACGGATGTCCTAGTATGATGTCCACTGTTGAGCCCTCCAGCACCCAGAAGGAGATCTCCTCAGAATGACCGTTTTCCATCAGTAGTGTAAGACTAGGAGAAGTCAGCAGATGCAACCTCGACCCAACGGTTTTCCCAGGACGTTGTGAATGGCCACAGGGTTCTGCACTCGTCTTCTGGGTAAGTTGAGTCGTTGCAACACATCGTGAGAGATAAACTTTCCAGCTGGCCCAGAGTCAATTAGGGCCTGAGCTGAGAGAGAAACAGAACGAGATATTACTACAACATTTGTAAGAGGTAACTTAGAAATAGAAACTGGAGGCTGAATCGTACTCACCGTGGATCGAGGCGGCCGTACTGGGCAAGCGGCAATGGCATGCTTCGCATCTCCGCAGTACAAACACAACTTCAGGGATATACAAGCGTCTACGTTCATCACCGGAGAGATGGTAATGGTCCACTTGCATGGGCTCCGGTGCTGGAGGGTGACTGGCAGAGAGTGACGGTGGTGACGGAGGAATCATGGCGGCTAGTTTCTCACAGGCTGACACCCGCTGAGCAATTCTGATAGATCGCTGAATCAGACTCTCCAGATCCGCCGTGTCATCAAATATTGCCATTTGTAAGCGCAACTCCGGACTCAATCCCTGCCGATTCGCGGCGATTAGCGCGGACTCGTTCCATCCGCTGACCGCAGCTAGAGTGCGGAACTGGATGGCATAATCCAGCCTGTTTGTTCTGGCGTAGCTGCAGTAACTGGTCCGAAGCAGAGAGAGGGTTGTCCGATTGCTGAAAAACTTCTTTAAAATGGTTAAGGAATGCAGGGAGAGAATGCATTATAGGACCGTCGGCTTGTTTTAAACTGTGAGCCCATCTTAGCGCTCGACCAGACAGTAGAGCGATGATGAAAGCGATCTTACCATCTTCAGAAGGAAATGTATGTGCATGCATGTCCAGATACAACTCACACTGTAGAAGAAAGCCGCCACAATCCTCCGCCACTCCGGAGTATTTGTTGGGCATGGCCATGGGACTGACTGGTGGAGCGGGACTTACCGGCGCAGGTGCAGGCACAAGGGTTCTGAGGATGTTCGCTATTTCAATGAGTGGTTCAGTCGGAGGCAGTGATGATGGGTCCATAGTTCCTTTTTGTGGGTCAGATATTCTGTTATGTTAGGTGGATGAAGCGCACAGGTAAACAGGAATATAAACTGAGAGTTTTTACTTAAGCTAAATAATTGAAGTTGAAGTTCCACAACACGGTTCAAACAAGAGACATCATCAAACATAAAGGCATTAGCAATGGTATAAACAAACATAAGAATAAGCGGTGGTATAAACAACAAGACAACAATTAATGTAACAATATAGATTGAGAGAGAGAGATAGCGAGAAGGAGATGGAGAAGGTCAGTATGGTGAAATGCCAGGTAAGCAAACCAATATCTGACAATGGCAAACTGAAAACAATGAGCATATAAAGAGTCCATGTAAATGATCAACAGGTGCACGTAATCCAATGTGATGTGATTGCGGTGCAAGGATTTCTGGGAAATGGAGTCCTAACAGTCTGGTGAGTGAGATCATAAGTATGTGACGGTGGGATCTGATGCAGCCTGAGTGGGAATGGCATCAGATAGCTCCGTAACATAGATAGGGTCTGTTATTTCAGGCACCATCTCTTTTAATAAAGTAGTAGGGATTCTACCTTATTAAAAGAGATGCTGCCTGAAATAATAGACCCTATGCTTAGTATTATAAACTCATCTCTAACATTAGGATATGTCCCTAAAGCATATAAGCTGGCCGTTATTGTGCCTACTATTAAAAAAACACAACTTGATCCTAGAGACTAGCAAACTATAGACCTATATCGAATCTACCTTTAATTTCTAAAGTACTTGAAAAGGTTGTTTCATCACAATTATGCTCCTACCTCCATACGAATGGAATCTATGAGGAATTCCAGTCGGGATTTAAAGCCCATCACAGTACAGAGACTGCTCTGATCAGAGTTACAAATTATTTGCTCCTGTCATCTGATCATGGCTGCATCTCATTACTTGTATTGTTAGGTCTTAGCGCTGCATTTGACACCATTGATCACAGCATACTTTTAAATAGACTTAAAACTTATGTTGGCATTAGTGGAATCGCATTAGAATGGTTTAAATCATACTTATCTGACCGCTTTCAATATGTAGCAATAAACAATGAGAAGTCTTACCGATCACAAGTCCAGTACGGAGTACCACAGGGATCTGTTCTAGGACCTCTACTCTTCGCCCTGTATATGTTGCCCTTAGGAGCCATAATTAAGAAACATGGAGGTAATTTTCACTGCTATGCCGACGATACACAACTCTATATCTCCTCGAAGCCTCACGAAACACAGCAATTCACGAAAATGATGGAATGTATAGTTGACATAAAAACCTGGATGAGTAGCAACATTCTGTTGTTGAACTCTGACAAAACAGAGGTGTTAACCATTAGACCTAAAGCTCCCACACTTAACCAACAGGAATATTATCTATAACTAATTTTTTATTCGTTTTATTCGTTTTATTCGACAGTACCCTCTCATTTGAAAGCCATGTTGCCAAAACCTGTAAAACCTATCTAAACATATCTAAACTGCGTCATATGCTGTCACTATCGAGTGCAGAAAAGTTAGTTCACGCATTCATGACGTCTAGACTGGATTTCTGAAATGCATTATTAGGTGGCTGTCCAACTAGCCTATTAGAAAAGCTCCAACTAGTTCAAAATGCAGTGGCTAGAGTTCTCACAAGAACAAAAAGTTAGAACATATCAGCCCGGTACTGTCAACACTTCACTGTTTACCCATTACGCAATGTATTAACTTTAAGATCTTACTGACTACTTATAAGGCTCTACATGGTTTAGCTCCTCAGTACCTGAGTCAGCTCCTAATACATTACAGTCCCTCATGTCCATTACGCTCTCAGGACTCTGGCCTTTTGATAATACCTAGAATTTCTAAATCAAGTGGTGGTGGTAGATTATTCTCTTATTTAGCACCTAAACTTTGGAATAGTCTTCCTAGTGCTGTGCGGGATCGGGATCTTGGATCTGTCAGAAGGAGGCGGCGACCCCCAGGAGAACCTGCACTCATTATAGCTAATGCTAATGCTAGTTACTACTTTAATGATAATGCTAAACAGTATTTATGCTAATCTCTTTAACTATTTAACTTTGACTAATTAACTACTTCTTTTCTGTCAGCAGTTTGATGTTATAGCTGCACTCAGTTAACTCTGTCATTCCCTGGCTAAACAATCCTTTATTTTATAATATTAGCCTTTAACTACTACCTAGTTTACCATACACACAAACACATCGTTAAATTCAATCAACTAATAATCCTGATCAACTCAAAACTCAGACCTACATGGCTTCAAACTTTAGCAAATTTAGTACACGACTTTAAATCAAATAATTTTTATCAAACTACTGACTGCATCTGTGAGGCATCAGAGGAGAAATTACCCTCCAAGTGAGCCTGGGTTCTCCCAAGGTTTTTTCCCCATATATATACACACACACATACGTATACATACATATATACACATACACACACACACACACACACACACACACACACATATATACATACATATATACACACACACACACATACGTTACTTTGCACAGGTCAAGCTACAAGAGTTTAAAGGGGAATCGTCTTTTGTGCAAGAAAGGTCTATTAATAAATAAAGTTTTGAACAACCAAGGGTGTAGTTTATTTAACATGTATTCAAGAAAATTTCCACATTCAATATTCACAATACCCAATATACCAACAATCATCAAAACATACGTACATATACAATGCAACACTTTCATCAAAGGCAAGTGTATGCGCATACAAAGAATCGAATAGTCCAGCACAGCTGTTTGCTAACTTAAACAGTTTAGAAATTGAAAGAAAGCAGTGTTATCTTTTGTTGAATATGATTACAGTGGTTGAAGAAGTTGATGAGGTCGTCGCTGTCCTATGCTTGAATGTCTGTTCAATTTCAGTGTTTCATACCACATGAATCAAAGGAGGCTACAGCAACACAGTGTGCATGTAAACATGTATAGGTAGCCATAGTTGATTAGCAAAAGCTACATCACAGCAAAAATCCTCTATAAAGGGAAAACAATATACCAATCTACCAATTTACTCAGGTCGGGGGCAATGAGAATTGGTGCCCTAATCAACTCACGCTTAATCAACTCAAAGGAATTCTGACATTCTTCGGTCCAGCTCCATGTAGCTCCTTTCTTTTTCAAGTCATGTAATGATGCAACTTTCTCTGAGAAATTTGGAATAAATCTCTGGTACCAGCCCGCCATACCTAGAAATCGTTGCACTTCCTTCAGAGATTTCGGTACAGGGAAGTAGTTCACTGCTTTGACTTTGTCTTGGTCTGTCTTTATTCCCTCAACTGAAATCACATGTCCTAGAAATTTTAACGACTTCTGCATCAAGTTGCACTTTTGAAGATTCAAAGTTAAGCCTGGGTTGTGTAAGCATTGCAACACTTCTCTTAGATGGTTAAGATGCTCTTGCTCAGATGTGGAGTACACTACTATATCAATGTACACAAAACAGTTTTTTCCTTTCTGATCCTTCAACACAAATTCCATAAGACGTTGGAACGAGGCTGCTGAGTTTTTAAGGCCAAAAGGTAAACGTAAAAATACATATAGCCCTGATTGTGTCACAAAAGCTGTTTTGTGAATACTTTCAGGGTCCATCGCAACCTGCCAATATCCACTTTTAGGATCAAGGGTACTGAACACTGCAGCTCCATGCACAGACTCAAGGATATCATGGATCTGAGGCATGGGATATCCATCCAGATATGTCTTTGCATTTAGCCCTCTGTAATCAATACAGAACCTTTGTCCATCTCCCTTCTTTGGCACTAGGACTACTGGTGCGGCCCAAGAAGAACAGGAAGGTTGGATGATCTTCTTATCCAGCATCGACTTGATCTCTTGTTCAATGAAAGCTTGTTTTTCTTGTGATACACGGTAAGCTTTCTTACGAACAGGCACTTCGTTGGTGGTAATAATACGATGTCTAACTACACTGGTGTGTCCAATTTCACTAGTACAGACAGTAGGCCATTCTTTAAGTAGACAATGAAGTTGTGATTGGAATATGGAAGAGGTATCAGCATTTGTGATCCACTGTTGAATATACTGCCTGGTTTCTGTCATTTCCTCTGGAATAGGTAAGGCAATGAAAAGTGACAGCAATGCATCTTTAACAGGAGGGGTCAAAAATGAAAATGTTTCTTCTTGATAATCAGTGGTAGCAGGGAAAGTATACAGAGCATTGCCGATATCCAAATGAATTCCAGTTATTACCAGAAAATCCATACCTAATACCACGGGTATCGTAAAATCATCATCCTTCATTACAAACAGTTCGACCTCATACCTTCTTCCATGTAGCTCACATTCACAATGCCATACTCCTATAGCATGTAATACTTGACCATTGGCTTGCTTGAAAGTTTGCCCACCACTTGATTTAAGCTGTTCCTTATGTCCCAACTTCCTCCAGCAGGACTCTTGTATCAGAGTTAATGAGCTTCCAGTATCGACCAAGGCTTGAAAGTATCTTCCTCCAACCAACAAAGGCAAAGACAAAGTTTTTAAGTTGTACCCACTCATCATAGATTGTAGAATGCAGGTTGAAGAAGGATTTAACTTGGACTGAAAATCTCGTTCATGTGGGGTATTTCTTTTCTGGGTTTCAACATTAACCTGATTCCAATACCGCTTCGCTTCTTCAAAATCTCTCTCAAATTGTGTGACAGTTCTTACCAACTCACTCACTTCATTGACATTTCCTCTCAGCAAACTCGCAAGTCTGGGATTACAATTTCTCAAAATGGCCTGAACAATCTCTTTTTCTGTCATCTCTTTCTTCCATCTTAAGCAAAGAGCTCGGTAGTGGTAAGCAAAATCACGAATAGATTCTCGGGAACCTTGTTTCCTTTCTAAAAGACGTTTTGTAGCTTCTGCTTCATAATCATCGGTAAGGAGAGCATGCAAAAACTCTTGTTTAAATTGCTCCCAGGTAAGTACATGTCTTCCTCTCAGCCAACCACCAGTCTTTAGCTGTCCCCTTTAGTACAGAAGTAAGGGATGGTATTCACAGAAGTAAAGGATTTCAGAATCTGTGAGGGGTCTAATTGCAAAATACTCCTCACAACGTTCTATGAAAGAGACAGGATCATCAGAATCGAATTGAGGAAATTCAGCTTTTACAGGTGGACGATAAAATATATAATTTACATTGTCTGGTAAGCTGGCAATTTGATTAGATCTTGTATGGTGAGCTGGTACGGAAAATGGAGGAGAAACTGGAGTAGATACGACATGAGCATAGCTTTTGATTTTGGCATCAGTCTGAGTGTCTCTTCTTTTCAGACAGTCAACCACTGACTTTCCCAAATCTTGGATGCTTAACTCAAGGCTCTGCTTAACCCGTTCACATTCCCTTTGAATTTTATAATTCAGTCTTTCTTCCAACAGCTTACACTGACTGCTAAACTCCATTTGGGAGCAACATTGACTTAATTTTGTAAACAGGTTTGTATCTCACCTTCTAGAGCTGTAACCCTCTCAGTCAGTTCATGACCACATTGCTCGGTGGGACGAAAATCAGGAGCTATATCATCTGGAGTAGGAGGAGGAGGAGGAAGAAGAGGAATGTCAGGTTGAACATCTGATTCATTTTCGTTGTCTGAGTTAAGGTACAATTCACTAAAAATGTTTATGAGATCTTTTACTGGAGGTGGGTCTCTTCTAGTCACAAAAGGACCAGCGGTGAAATCAGAAGTGGGTTCATACTCACCCTCTGCATCATGTGATGATATTGACATGCACTATAATACAATGCACACCTTAAACAAAACAAACACTACAAAGACCTTTCACTTCAATATGCTACACAAGTTTCCCCGTACGGGCCATCAATCTATAACCATCCAAGTTACTTTGCACAGGTCAAGCTACAAGAGTTTAAAGGGGAACCATCTTTTGTGCAAGAAAGGTCTATTAATAAATAAAGTTTTGAACAACCAAGGGTGTAGTTTCATTTAACATGTATTCAAGAAAATTTCCACATTCAATATTCACAATACCCA
Organism: Beaufortia kweichowensis; assembly: GCA_019155185.1. Taxonomy (NCBI): domain Eukaryota; kingdom Metazoa; phylum Chordata; class Actinopteri; order Cypriniformes; family Gastromyzontidae; genus Beaufortia; species Beaufortia kweichowensis. The sequence continues at coordinate 19,437,504 of CM032794.1, read as the reverse complement.
ATATACCAACAATCATCAAAACATACATACATATACAATACAACAATTTCATCAAAGGCAAGTGTATGCGCATACAAAGAATCGAACAGTCCAGCACAGCTGTTTGATAACTTTTCAGTTTATCAGTTTAAACAGTTCCTCTATAAAGGGAAAACAATATACCAATCAAACTAAATACATTCCATGTAAGTTTATCACAATGATACAAACATTAAACTTATGTTCGAGCAGGAAACAGTTTCTCAAACAGGATTATACAAACAGGTGGCAAACAGGTGGCAAACAGGTAGCAAACAACCATGAGGCACCATCAAACAGACCCTACCATTTATTCTACTGTTTCCTGTTATATACCATTGTGAATACCATCTCCCCCTAGAGTCCAGGAAGAACATAGCAACCATAAATACAATGAACCTTGTGACAGGCAGTGACTGTTACAATATATATATATATATACATACAAATATACATATATCCATATATATACATATATACATTTGTATATGAATATATATATATATATATATATATACATATATATATATATATATATATATATATATATATATACATATATATATATATATATATATATATATATATATATATATATATATATATATATATATATATATATATATGATATATATATATATATATATATATATATATATATATATACCTATATATATATATATATATATATATACATATATATATATATATATATATATATATATATATATATATATATATATATGTATATATATATATATATATATATATATATATATATATATATATATATATATATATATATATATATATATATATATATATATATATATGTATGTATATATATATATATATATATATATATATATATATATATATATATATATATATATATATATATGTATATATATATATATATATATATATATATATATATATATATTGTATATATATATATATATATATATAGGAATTCATGAAATTCACAAATGTATATATGTATATGTATATGTATATGTATATTTGTATGTATGTATGTATATGTATATGTTATATATATATATAACATTCATTAATGGAGTTTGTCAGCTGTGAATAGAAACTGAAAACCTGTCAGAAAGAATAGAAAGATAAAAACACAAGGAAGAAATGATCAAACCCAGGTCGTGACAGAGCGAGTATAGTTATGATTTCGTTCTGAATGCGAGGACTCATGTAGTTTTTTCTGCTTTTACTTTCAACCAGCCTTTCTATTACCAGGTCATATTTTAAAAAAAGTTCAATAAGTGACAAAAATATCCATAGTTTGGTTCACCAATTTTTTCACGATGACCACGAAATGCTGCGTTGCAAGCGGCAAGTGTTAGTGTCACAAGTGTTAGTGTCTACAGTTCTAGTCAGAACCTCCAATAGCTGACCTCTTGCGTATAAGCGGATGACAGCGGATGTATCATATATGACACACACGGAGACTAATGTGAACGTGCAAGAACGTGCTCTTTTATTTTCCCAGAAAGCTCTTGCCAGTCAATTATACAATCAGCCCAAGACAGATTATGACATGCAGACTTTCTTTCTCCAAAAAGCCAGCAAGGCTGTTTTGGCAATTTTGGACAAATAACAAAGCCATCTCCGAGGAATTTTACTACCCCTTTTAGATGTTCTGTAGTAAAATTCTGTGGAAATACATCTACCCTTTACATCACTGGGAAACGGACCCTCAGGCTGACACGGACCATTTCTTAGAATGCATTGTTTAATTTCATCATCGTCGATATCCATTCAGTAATTCCCCCTGTCCGATGGATGTTGTGAGCTGGCTACTGTAGTGGATACTGAAGCGCAAGTACCTGACGCTTTTATCCAAACAAACAGGAGACAATAAAGCGACACATCAAAAGAAGGCAACAATAGTACTAATAGCAATAGTGCTTTCCTAAGTTTACAGTGTTTCACAGTGCTAGATAGTACCTGTAGAGGACAGAAAAACCTGTAGGAAAGAACTACCAGGAGGAAGCAGGGCCGTGATATCCTCAGACTCAGATGTTGCTGGTTTGATGGCGCTGTTGTTGTCTGAAAGTGTTTCTAACATGCAGCTTTTACCGCTGCTGGGCAGGGCTGAAGAAACATCCCGGAGCTGACCATTATTAGCTGTGCTGCCTGCCGGTGTGGTAACTACAGCGGCGAAATTAGCAGTATGCACAAGTCTTAGCAAAGACACTGTAAAAATATTTTTTTTACTTGTGCAGTAAATTGATTTACAGTGAAAAACTATTTTATTTTATCTGTTAATTTCTCTGCATTAGCACAATGCCACACTTCTGCTAACACTTACCTAGTGTGTCAAAACCTGCAGGGCTGTCCAAAATGGGTGATTTAAACAACAATTGTATTTTTTGTTAATTTAGCAGTATTTTCTATAATTTTCTGCTTATTTTGCCTTTCTTGGGCTCCACTTACATATTTTCACTTCATATTTTGCGTATCAAGCGTCTGAAACCTAGCGCCTTTTAAAAAAACAGTCACAATCGTAACAAAATTACTTTTGATTTGATTGGACAGTACACAAGGGAGGGTAGAGGGTACCTGCACACTAGCTATGACAAATGGTAATATGATGGTCATGGACCACTAAATTATAAGATGTTGATATTAATTCATTAAACAATTTGCCCTACAAAAAAAACAGTTAAAAAGCAAAGAATCTTCGACTGGGCCCCCACGCAGCGTGGGGGCTGCGGGGGTGTACGGTAAGCCACTGGTTAACAATAACTTTATATAAATACATATTAATAACAGCTAAAAGCTAGCATAATGCTAGTGGACACTGCATTCAAATATTCTAAATATTTACATTAAATACAATTACAATAAATATTTACACTTAAATTCAAACATATTACTTTACCTAATCAGGGTATTTGATCTTTTATTCTTTTAATGGAGTCCTCTTCAGTTAAGAACATATTTCCGTATTCTCAACCGCCATCAGTGCTGTATTACAAAAATATTTTAATAAAATGAATTACAGCACAGACTACATAAAGTATAGACTGTTTGTTAATTAATATTTATAATATTTTATTGTGATTTTTGTCCATCCCTTCAAACATTTTAATGAAAAAGAAACTAAATGCGTTCTGGCTAGTCTGTAGGAAAGCGCCACCTTCAGGTGACAAACTTGATGCGTAGCCATGGAAACCAAAACTCACTCCAGGGGGACAGTTAGGATTTTTAAAACATAGGCTAGTGGGTTAACAAGAATGTGATTTACAACCAACTTAATTTAAACCACCTTTACACATGTTGCACACATGTGCATTTATCCGCAGTCACACGTGTGCAATAAAGCCGAAAAAGAACATAAATTCAGATCGATGTCATTGCAGCCACATAATTAATGCTGACTGTTGAGCGAGAGCACGTCTTGTGCATGCTTATGTGACTTTTAGATAATCAGCTTCTTTAGTTGATTGTTCATGCATTTACTGCAGTGATTCTCCTAAGGCCACTCAGTCCTCATTATGAGAGGAGGAAAAAGCAATAACCTATGTAAGCACTAATCTTCCATCAGACCTTATAGGACATAAATTCCCACCACTCTGTCTGTGCCCTTTAAAAATACTTACCTCTATAAAATTAAAGGATGAGGATCTTAACTGACCGAGAGGGATATAGAGAGAGAGATGCATTATTTGTTATTAGTGAGAGAAAATGAGGTAGAAGAAGAGCAGAGTGTGTGTACTGACAGCTTCCACAGTCTCCTGGGGGGTTGGTGTCTCAACCCTGACATTTGGAACAATATTGTGCTAGTATGAGTCTACAACACACACATGGTCATCCCCCATCTCTCTTTCTCTCTCTATCCTGCAGTGTGTATGTGAGAGGGGGTAGATTATTCTCCCTGAGCAATGGTTGGTTTTTATACAGGTAAGAAAGAGGTAAGAATTATATAAGGCTGTTCTTATGAAGCTGAACATGTTTGACCAGTGCATTTTTACTAAGCAAACTCTGTTCTGTGTGGTTTATTATGTGGCTTACTGTGAGCTTCACACAAGCAGGAGAAAAACATTAACACATACACACATTGATGATGAGTTGTTGAGTATGTTTTACTTCATCATAATTTACACTTTTGCTTGCTCTAGGAGTTAATACATTAAAGTTATCAGTCACATCACAGTCATTACAGAATCTTTACACACACTAGCACATGCATCTCTGTAAAGAATGACAGCTTGACAATACATTTTGTGAAGTTAGTTCTGAAACTAGTTAATTCTTTTCATTCTGAAATTCTTAAATTCTATTTAAGTGGAAAAAATGTGCTAGTGCAACTGGATGGAACTAGACAAAATACAATTTCTTTTAAAATATTTTTAAAATCAAAATCCTCTTTCACCTGGAAGATAAGGACACCTATGTAAGCATGCTCATAATTTACTGCAGCTCCATCTTCAATACTGACAACAATCTCCCTCTTAACACGGACAAGACAAAGGAGATGATAGTGGACCTGAGGAAAAAGTGAAACCACCAGACACTTTTTATCCAAGAGCACCCCAAGAGGGTGAGCAACTTTAAATACCTGGGGGTCGACATCAGCGAGGACCTCACCTGGTCCCTTAACACCACTCAGCTGAGGTTCATCAGGACTCCACTGCCCTCTCTGCTGGCCATTTACCATTGCATAGTCCACAGGAGAACTGCCTCCATCCTTAAGGACCCCACCCACCCCCTACATGGACTGTTCACACTCCTACCCTCAGGACGAAGGTACATGAGTGTGAAATTCAGGACTTCCAGATTAAGAAACTCTTTCTTTCCCTTAGCCATCAGAGTCTTAAACAGGAAGTCAGCTGATGCAGACTACTCTAATCTAGCTATCTGCACACATGTTAATGTTATTGCTGCTATTGTTATCATTGCACATTTGTTATTGGTACGGCTCCTATTATTATTATTATTAAGTAGATTCATTTTAATTTGCACACTGTTAATATTTGCACATTGTTCATTTTTAATATTAATATTTGCACATTTATATTATTACATAATATTACTGTTGCTACTATCATTATACTTTTTTCCCAGTGTGGTGAAAAGAGAGATTATTTTATGTTATGTGGCAAATTCTATCTAAACAGCACCTTAACCAGTTAAGGAGTTGACAGCATATTAATGTGTGTGTGTGGCACCAAAGTTAAGAACAGTATCAAATTTAAGATATACTTTGTACAATCTTTGTAATGCCATTGCTGTACTGTGATTTTACTTGTGCATATGAATGTTAACATTTACACATTTAGGCATTTAGCTGACGCTGACGTTGTAATAGTCCAGTCTAAAAATTACCAGGGCTTGGACCCGAAGTTGGTCAGCATGCTCGATGGGCATAGCCTAAACTTTCTGATGTTGTAAAGTGGAAATCTACGTGACCGTGATATCCTTGCAATGTGTTCTTTAAAGGACAGCTGTTCATTAAAGATTAGGTTTCTGACTGATTTGGATGGTGTAATGGTTGTGTTGCTAATTTGAATTGTGAGATTTTGCTGGATTGCAGGTGAGACCGGAAGTACCAGGTGTTCAGTCATCCAAGATGAGATGTCTTTCAGGCAGGCTGCAATGCGTGATGCTATTGTGGGATCATCTGGCTGAAAGGAAAAGGAAATCTGGGTATAGTCAGCGTAGCAGTGGTAATCAAACCCATGTGATTGTATGATGGGTCTCAGGGATGTTGTGTAGATAGAAAAAAGGAGAGGCTCCAGCACAGATCCCTGAGGGACGCCAGTGGCCATATGAGCTTTGGACAGCTCCCCATTCCATGACACCCTGAAGGACCTATCTGAGAGGTAGGATTTATACAACCAGAGTGGGGATGTTAGTAGGATTTAATTCAATTTAATTCACTTTGTTTATATAGAGTTTTTCACAATTTTCATTGTTTCAAAGCAGCTTTACATACATTATAGTTAAAAAGGAAATAATACAAATAAATAAAGAATATAAATTGGAGAGAATGGAGACATGGTTCTGGTAGTCATGGTGATCATAGCATGAAAGGCCATAGCATTATATGTAGTATATGTAGTCGTCATTATATGGTGGCAGGACTGGCATCTCGATGACAGTAGATTATTAGCTTTCCAATTAAAAAATCACAAGCCAGTCGAATCGTCCAAAATATTATGTGTCTCTATTCTAAGAATGTAATAAATCATTTGTACCTAATAAATCAGAAAGAATAAAAAAGTTCCTTCAACAAGTTAAGCTTTCCAAAGTGGATGAAAATGAGTCTAAAGCACTAGTGGAACCTATAACTAAGCAAGAAAAAATATATATACAGTATTATAAAAAACTCAAAAACAATAAATCACCTGGTGTGTACAGGTTTCCTGGGGAGTTTTGTAAATGATGCAGCCAGTCAGGATGCTCTCCACAGTGCAGATGTAGAATGTTCTGAGGATGCTGGGGCTTGTTCCAAATTTCCTCAGTCGTCCATGTGAGGTCCTCAGTAATATGAACACCTAGGAACTTGAAGCTGTTTACCTGCTCCACAGGTGTTCCATCTATGGTAATGGGTGTGTGTTGTCGGTTCTGTCTCCTGAAATCCAACACCAGCTCCTTGGTCTTGTCGATGTTGAGAGAGAGATTGTTCTTTTTTACAACCCACATATCAACACATAGAGACTGTGTCTGCTTCCCGAACAAACAAAAATATAGCATACTCTAAACCAAAATACACAAACCTAATTAACATTAAACTAGAAAACAATCTACAAATAGATGCAACTAAATGGCTAAAATTCGGCCTGCTTAACATCAGGTCACTTTCTAACAAAGAACACATTATCAACGAAATTATTACAGACCACAACTTGGATGCGCTGTGCCTGACAGAAACTTGGCTTAAAACAGATGATTTTACCAGTCTGAATGAATCTACTCCACAAGACTTTTACTATAAGCACGAGCCTCGTCAGAAAGGTAGAGGTGGCGGTATTGCTACAATCTATAGCAACCTATTCTGTGTTAATCTTAATTAACTGAATTTGCTGATTTTCTGTCAGAATTAGTAGTCACCGTAGATGAAGCTCTAATCGTTGGTGACTTTAACATACACATTGATAATCCAAAGATCGCTTCACATTATAGCTTTTATGGATATCCTGGATTCGCTTGGTGTTAGCCAAAAGGTGTCAGGTCCCACACATAAATGTAAGCACACTCTAGACCTAATTCTATCTTTTGGACTAAACATAAACAACATAGAAATATTACCTCTGAGCGATGCTATTTCAGATCACTGCCTCATAACCTATACTGTACTTTTAGATAAACCCACTCGTCCTACACCTCGGTTCAGATCAAGCAAATCAATCATCTCTACCACTAAAGATAGTTTTATTAACAATCTTCCAAATCTATATCAAACCCTTAATGTAATCAACAAAAATGAAGATCTTGACATTGTAACAGAAACATTAAACAAAGCCTTTTCAGGTACTTTAGAAGTTGTCGCACCTATTAGATTAAAAAGAATAAAAGAAAGAACGCCAGCACCGTGGTATAATAACCACACCGCAGCCCTAAAAAAAGCAACTAGAAAAATGGAACGTAGATGGAGGACTACGAACCTAGAAGTATGGCGCGATGCATGGAAAGAGAGTACCAACAAGTACAAACAGGCTCTAAAGACCACCAAATCGTCCTATTTCAGCAAGTTGATCACAGAAAATCAAAATAACCCGCGATTTCTTTTTAATACAGTCGCAAAACTGACTAAAAACAAATCATTTACAGAAAAAGATGCTAAACTACAGCACGATAGTAATGTTACGGAACAGAAGGGACGGAGTCAGTGGCTGGCAGGAACGGTAATTTATTAACAACAGAACAAAACAAAAGAGAAAGACGTTAATAAAACTGAAGGTAAACAATACTGTCCTTGGAACACTACAGGAAGACACAGGAACACAGGAGACGAGGAAACACTGGAGGATGACCACTGGGGAGACAATGGAGGAAGATCGTGGGAAGACGCTGGAAAGAAGACGCTGGATAGCAACGGTAGCATTAGCAGGTAAGTGAGTCCGTGTAACATCAAATGAGACTGGACAATGACTGGTGGAAGGTGAGTGTCTTTTATGGCGATGTGGTGATAGGGATCAGGTGACGGTGATTAGAACTCGGGAGAGGGTGAGCGCTGTGATTGGGTGCGTTGTGAGCCTGGCGTGTCCGTGACAAGTAACACCTTTATGAAATTTTTTAATAATAATATCGAGCAGGACAATATTGCATCTACACAGCCAGCCACCTCTATATCCCATAGTATCCCGTCCCGCATCATGCCAATAGTACAACTAGAATCATTCAATGCTATTAAAATGGATGAACTCCAAAAAATAATAAACTCATCAAAATCATCATCCTGTATATTAGATCCCATTTCCACAAAACTACTAAAAGAAGTTTTTCCTGCAGTTTCGGAACCAGTGCTCAATATTATTAATTCATCCTTAGAATTAGGCTATGTTCCAGCAGCCTTTAAAATGGCAGTTATTAGGCCTCTCATTAAAAACCTAATCTCGACCAGGAGACCTATCCAACTTTAGACCAATCTCTAATCTCCTTCTTATCAAAAATACTGGAAAAGGTTGTGTCCAAACAACTACAGACATTCCTAGCGAAAAATAGCATCTATGAAAAATTTCAATCAGGATTCAGGCCCCATCACAGCACAGAAACAGCTATGCTCAGAGTGACAAATTACCTCCTTCTAGCATCAGATCGCGGTGAAACATCTATTCTTATATTACTCGACCTCAGTGCAGCTTTTGATACAATAGATCATACAATCTTACTCGATAGACTGGAAAACCTTGTTGGCATAAATGGTCAAGCCTTAGCCTGGTTCAAATCTTATTTAACTGATCGCTACCACTTTGTCTATGCTAACGAGGAAAAATCTTATTACTCTCAGGTAAAATCACGGTACCACAGGGATCAGTTCTTGGTCCCATTGTCTTCGCACTATATATGCTTCCCCTCGGAGATATTATTAAGAAACATGACATCAACTTCCACTGTTACGCTGACAATACCCAGCTTTATATTTCCTCAGAACCTGACAAAACCCACTGTTTTTCTAAGCTAATAGACTGTATCAACGATATTAGAAAATGGATGGCAAACAACTTCCTTCTACTTAACTCCAACAAGACAGAGGTTCTGATTATTGAACCCAATAGCTCCAAACACGACACGATAGTCCACAAAATCTCTATAGAAGGCTGCACCATTGTCCCTTCTTCCGCAGTCAAGAACCTAGGTGTGATTCTAGATAAGAACCTGTCTTTCGATGGTCACATTTCCAATGTATGCCTTACTGCATTTTTTCACCTTAGAAATATTTCAAAGATGCGACACATGCTGTCTGTCTCGGATATAGAGAAGCGAATCCACACATTTATGAACTCCAGAATTGACTACTGTAATTCATTACTGGGGGGTTGTCATGCAAAGCAAATAAATAAGCTTCAGCTGGTTCAAAATGCAGCTGCTAGAGTTCTCACTAGATCAAAAAAGTATGACCACATAAGTCCACTCCTAGCAACACTGCACTGGCTACCTGTAAAGTATTGCATACATTTCAAAATTCTGTTAATTACATACAAAGCCCTAAATGGCTTAGCACCGTTATACCTCCATGAACTACTATCAGCATACAATCCATCACGGACATTGCGTTCACAAAATGGCGGGCTGTTAATAGTTCCAAGAATATCAAAAAAATCTAAAGGTGGAAGATCCTTCTCCTACTTAGCACCAAAACTATGGAATGACCTTCCCAGTAAAGTCCGGGACTCAGACACACTCGAACTGTTTAAAAGTAAATTAAAGACTTATCTCTTTAGCCTCGCATTCACATAATCTCAGATCCAACTCTCTAAGGCCGCAATAGTTAACTCAACTGGAACCGGGCACACACACATACTACATACTGCATGTGTTATCACATATAACTGCCTACATCTACATAGGAACGGCTGCTACGCTAATGCTACTCTGTTCTGTCCCCTCTCTCTCTCTCCTCCCTCTCTCTCTCTCTCTCTCTCTCTCTCTCTCTCTCTCTCTCTCTCTCTCTCTCTCTCTCTCTCTCTCTCTCTCTCTCTCTCTCTCTCTCTCTCTCTCTCTCTCTCTCTCTCTCTCTCTCTCTATCCCCCTCTCCCTTTCTCTGAGGTATCCCGAGGAATGAGTTCTAGCTGGCACAACACTGCCCCACCTGATGTCCATCCTGGTGCTGCTAAATGACGACCACCCAGGACAACCTCCTGCACCTGTTAAATTACAATCAAATCTACTACATTACACTTCACATATAACATTTTATTTACTCTCTAAAGTAATTTGTAAATTAACTTTAAATAACTTTAACTTTAATAAACTTTAAATTTCTGTATCCTACAATGTATGTCTCTGTATCCTGTAAACTGCATAGCAAGTTATAGATGCGATCAATGGCAAATTGTGTCCTTTATTACGGATTGCACATGCTACAGATTGCAACTATAACACGTCATGTCAGGGTTTTTTTTCTCTCTTAAAGAGTTTTTTTAATCCCTGACCACTGACTGCTATCTGTTATTACATGTAAAGCTGCTTTGATACAATGTCCTTTATGAAAAGCGCTATACAAATAAAATTGAATTGAATTGAATTGAATTCTCCTGACACCATTTTGTCAGAGTGCTCACGTCTTCTCTATAGGCAATCTCATCGTTCTCAGTGATTAGGCCTATCACTGTTGTGTTGTCAGCAAATTTGACAATGGCATTGGAGCTGTGTGTGGCTACACAGTCGTGTGTGTAAAGGGAGAACAGGAGTGGGCTGGGGAGCACCAGTCTGTTCAGGCCCAGGGTCTGGAGCTTTGCCACCAGTATAGCAGGCACTATGGTATTAAATGCTGAATTGTAGTCCACAAACAGCATTCTTACATAAGTGTTTTAATTTCCAGTTGAAAATGTAATCTTTGATGAGTCTCTCGGAACCCTTGCTGCGACGGAGAGGAAGAGTGCACTCGCCTCTTCTTCAGCAGCTGCGGGAGCTCTCTCTGTGTGGGGGGTGTAGGAGCCTCGAAACGAGCGTAAAAAGGATTTAGTTCGTCCGGTAGAGAGTTAGCAATGTTCACAGTGGCTGGTTTATTCCCTTTAAAGTCTGTGATGTTTTTAATTCCCTGCCACATACTTCTTGCGTTGTTGGTTTTTAATTTTGGTTTTACTAAAGTTATATTGTACCATGGTGCAGTATTTTCTTCCCTAATCTTTTTAAGTTTAGTTGGGGCAACAGTATCTAAGGTACTAGAGAAGATATTACCCATGCTAGTCACTTCATCAAGCTCGTGTGCATTTAAGGGTATATTCTGAGCAGATTAGGTATTAGGCAGGTTATTTGTGAAATCTTTTGTGGTTTGTATAATAGATCTGCCCTATCGATAGCTTGGAGTGGTACGGTTAATGTCTGTAGTATGCATTGTGCATGACACCAGATAGAGGTCAGTGACGTAATCACTTTGATGTAAAATATTTATATCATTTAGTTCGATTCCATGTGATATGATTAAATCTAATGTATGATTACAACGATGAGTAGATCCGATAACGTGTTGCTTGACCCCAAAGGAGTTTAGTAAATCTATAAACGCCAGTCCTAATGCATCATTTGCATCATCAACATGAATGTTAAAATCTCCAACATTTACTGCTTTGTCATCTTTGATTAGTAAGTCAGAGAGAAAGTTTGCAAAATCTTCCAGAAAGCTAGTGTAGGGCACTGGGAGTGAGAGATAAAAGTGATTTTTTTTGGTTTTATCAGGAGTTTTTACTTTTAACACAAGCACTTAAAATGAATTAAATGCTCCCAGAAAATATCCCAATTATTGACATGGAACAGTTTCTATTCTTTACACCATGACTGCAACCATTCATTCAAAGCAGATAATCTACTGAACCTTTAAATTCGTTGTCGGTAGGTCGGAAGCGGTCCAGACACTATGATCTTCGAAGTGGGTAATAAGCTACGTACCTTTTCAAGACCTTCGTCTACCATAGCCGGATGACGTTCACGCCAGCGTGTAGAACGACCACCCCGATACTCTCGTCAGCATTTAGGCTCGCTGGTACCTGCCCAGCGACATCAAGAACACGAGCACCAGGAAAACATTGATTTATCATTCACCAAGGTTGCACGAACATGAGAGGATATCAAAGAATGAGCCAGATTTGCCAATAGGGGGCGCTACAGGGATGACAAACTACAGGTTTTTTGTCAAAAACCTACTTTTGGGAACTAGTCCTAGGTTTTTTGTTCAATCGGAATCAAACAAGTGCAGGAAAATTCAAGGAGGGCGATTAACAAAAGTTATTAAAAAAAAGTTAAAATTCCACTCACTCGCTAAGGGGCGCAAAAACGTTCTAAGTGGGCGGAGCCACTTTTACTGAAATGACTATAACTCATGAATCATTTGAGATATCTTAATGGGGCTTGGATATGTTATGTTTCACCTCATTTTGAGGTCATAGTAGAAAAGGTGTGGTTGTAGGCCACTAGATGGCACTATAACGTGAACAAAACTTATGAACATAATGAAACTTGGTATGCTCTTTCTTTGTCTAAGGTGACATGACCCTCTAATAGGACATTGCCATATATCAAAAAACATTGGCCAATGAAAACTGAGCACCTATTAAACAAGGTTTAATACGATCTAATTCTAATGTGACCTAATTCTGAGTTCACCCTACAAAAACCACAGTGATAGACCAATAGGTGGCGCTATAACATGGAAAACCTTTAAACAGTTCTAACTAAGCAACTGTTAGTCTGACTAGAAACTATTCTCTGTCTTTGTCTAAAAGTTGCCATGATGCGTGCAAACCACATTGGTGTAACTAAAACATTACCGCCAATTGGCCAATGAAATTTGCACATATTAAACAAGGTTAACGGAGATCAATCAGAACAAAACTCTGTAGGCATGTTTAACAGCGAAGCGCTGAAACCCTATTGTAATTGTTACGATTCTTATTATTAGGGGTACAAGCACGAAGTGCTGGAACCCTATTGTATTTGTAAGAGTTTTCTTATTATTATGATTATTATTCTTTTTCTGCCTTAAAACAGTCTGGGCGTCAGAGGCCGTAAGTCACAGAGAAACCAAACTTGGTGGGATAGTCAGAAATCCCACCCACTACTTAGGCACAAGTGCACACAGCCGTCAGACACTAGGTGGTGCTATAATAAGCTAATTTACATTTTAGTCTATATTCCCTGTAGGAATATGTTGGGTTCTCCCTGAGTGGAAATATAAAAAAGATAGATGCGATGGGGTGGAGACACTCACAAGACACTCACAAGACACGCTCAAAAGAGTCTGTCCCTTTAACAGGTTTATGACCCTTTGAGGCTAGCCAGGAGAGACTCCATGAGCTTCAAAGGATTTCCATTGACAAATGGGAGCATTAGAAATTGCAACATCCAACATACTTTAAACAATGTAACAAAATGCCTTCTGTAAATGTTAATCTTGCTTCAAACAGTAGATATGTGGGTTTGTGTTAGGTTTTAATTCTGTTCATGCAGGTGAAAGAATTACAACTTAATGTAATCCAAACAATGCCATATTTGCTACCCATAACATTTCCTTTCTTATGGTGCATGTTATGTTATCATAACATGCATCATATTCTTTTTACAATAATATGGTTTGATTTTGCACATGTGCCATAAAGCCATGAGCCTGCAAATAAGTTGGGGAATGGGACAAAAAACCTTACCCCACTACATAGCCATTGATCAGTCTTATTATCACAGGGTGTGACCTTTTTGAGAATAAAACTGCAAAGCAACTTCAGATCGCTCTCTTCTTTTCGCACTTCTATTCTTGCTCTACCTGATGTCTGCGTCCCCCCCTGAGGGGGGAGGGATCTCACGCTGACTCCCTAACTTTTTTTGGGACCAATGGCGGACATTAACACAGTTTCAACACCTTCTTGGAAACCACACAAAGACTTTCAGGACGCGCACACGGACACTTCAGCACGACCAAAACCGATGCAAGTATCCATTTAAGCAGCGCAATTTTACATTTATGCTAATAACACCGAAACCTTGTGTGATAAAATCAAACTTTTTCTTTAGAATCCTTGCATTGCACATTATTAAGTGTATATGTCATTTTTATGTTTGTCTATATAGGTTTTACGTAATTTAAATTTTGTGAGAAAAAATCTAAAGAATTCTTATACGTTTAACTGTTTAGCAGATATGATTCTTTATATTTTTCAGTTGTGACTCATTAGGACTAATATGTCCATATCTTGTGTAAACAAAAGTTTAAGTACACAAAACGTGTTCTATGTGGAAAACAAAACATTCTGACCTAAGACACCACGTCCCAGCCATTTTTAATGGAAGGGGGCCGGTCAGAATTTTTTTATAGTGAGCAATCATTTTAACTTCCAGATAATGCCTGTAATTCCACCAGAGGGCAGAAAATAATGACTTCAAAATAACACACTAACACAGATATCACTCTTTACATGCATGGACATTAATTTATGAAACTATGATACACCAACATTCTACAGAATTGTAACATTTACATCATTTGTATACATTGTATGCAGTATGTAGACAGTATACATGTTTGATGTCTGAAAAATGTTACTGCAAGTTAGTGTCATTGAAAGTGTAAATAAAAGAACAACTTAATTTGTCATATTACTGGCTGAAGCATATACAATGATCTATCATTCAGTTTAAAAGGTTAATAGTTCCACATTTAGGCAAACAATCCAAAAGAGTTCCAGCATCATATTTCACAAATCATTTTATTTGTAGGTTAGCAACTGTATCCACATAATCTAAAGTATCTGTTATTAACCATTGTCCAGTTTAGGCCCTGTTCCCCATTTTCCAGACCTGCTTGGTCCCCGATAATTGCCGCTTGCGGCTATATTTTAATATGTTATTTTTAACCTTGTGGGGAAAACGGTTCATAAGTCACACTAAATGAGGCTTATTTGAAAATGTTAAAAATGCTGAAAGGTTTATGTGAGGATTAGGTTTAGGGGTAGGGTGAGGGTTATGGGATAGAATATACAGTTTGTACAGTATTCAAGTCATTATGTCCGTGGAAAGATAGAACATAGAAACCCAGAAGGTGTGTGTGTACGTGTGTGTCACAAAAAAGATAAATCAAACAATAGGAAGTGTCATTTTTTTAATGTCACTTTGTACATTTTACTGAGAAATAATTAGTAGGGATGCACCAATACCATTTTTTAAGGACAGAGTACGAGTACCGATATTTTTTTCCTGGTACTCGCCGATACCGATACCTGTTTTTTGGGATCTGCCAGTTTTCCAAGTAATGACACAGTGAGACTAATAATTTTAGGACAGCTTATCTGTAATTATGAACAACTGTAACTCAAACCATTTTTTTTCTGCTTGTCACAAGGTTATCAATGTACAAAAAATGTTCACAGTATCTAATAATTTCCATAACCAAACCAAGTCAGGTCTCGAAATTAACTTTTTTACTTGGTAGCACTGGTGCTCCCAACTTCAAAAAAGTTAGGAGCACCAGCAAAAATTTAGGAGCACCCAACAAAAATTAATGAGCACCACAACTACAAATTGTATATTATCAGATTTCTTTAATTTGAACACACCACCAGTCAACATTAATAAAAAAACAGCAACAACAATCACTGAACAGGGCTCGAAATTAACTTTTTAACTTGGTAGCACTGGTGCTCCTTACTTTAAAGATTTTTAAGAAATTTAGGAGCACCCACCGACAATAAAGAATAACAGACTGCTGCTCAACTTAAGCAACCATGTATTGCTTATGGCCAAAATGCTAATTGATTGACAAGAAAATAGTACAATTTTCATTTTCATAAAACACATTTTCCATTTATAAAACCTAAAACACCCCACATGTTATATGCTTAATAGTAAATTAGTCTCCCTCCTGTTGTTCCAAACCTGTATTTTTATAATTAAAATATCTTCTTTGTACTAAATTTATACAGGTTTAAAACAGTTGAGTAACTAATGTTAAAAAAGTGTGAACTATCCCTTTAAATTGTATGTGGGAGGCGAAAGTTCTCATATCACACTGTCAATCATCTCTTCTGCACTGACTAAACCCTCAAATGTTCTCATCATAACCTTTAGAGAAACAGTTGAAACTACATCACATCACGTTATGCTTATATTGCGTCTTCTGCACTGACTAAACCCTCAAATGTTCTCAGTGCTCGCACTGGACACAGTAAGTTAGCTTTTTCCTGGTCCGAATCCTTGAAAGGAGGAGGACAGAAGGCCTGTAACATAATGTGCCTTGGCACATTGGTGGGAACTTTAGGCACATAACCCTGCCTTGGGTACAGAAAAGCCTTAACCATGCCCGGTGCAAATGCCAGGCAAGAAGGAGAGACTGAGAGAGCTTGGAGATCACCAACTCTCTTCAGGGAAGATACTGCCAACAAGAAAATTGTCTTGAGTGTCAGAAACTTGGTCGACACGACCTCGATGGGTTCGAACGGAGCAACTGATAACCCCTGGAGTACCAGAGCCAGGTCCCATGTGGGGACATAACACCGGCCTCAGCCTCCTAGTGCCACGGAGGAAGCGTATGACCAGCGGGTCTCGACCCACAGACTGGCCATTAACAAAACTATGAAAGGCAGAGATAGCTGCCGCATAGACCTTGATAGTAGAGGGCATCAGCCCTGATGAGAACCGGTCTTGCAAAAATTCCAGCACCACGCTGACCGGGCAGTTAACTGGATCATGGCGCCGACCTGAGCACCAGGAAGTGAAGACTTCCCACCTTACGGTGTACAGCTTCCTCGTGGAGGGAGCCCTGGATTGCAAAATGGTGTCTACGACCTCGGTCGAGAGACCCGTGCTAAGGAGCCTGGCCCCCTCAGAGGCCAGACCCACAGTTTCCACATGTCTGGGCAAGGATGAAGGATGGTGCCTTGCTCCTGAGAAACCACAATGGACAAAACCACTAGGGAGAACCACAATGGACAGTGCGTTGTCTCTTGAGACGCAAACAGGTCCACTTCCGCTGGGAGGAAAATATCCCAGATCATTTGCACCACCTCGGGGTGAAGTCTCCATTCCCCTGGCCTTGGCCCCTGCCTCGACAGGGCATCTGCTCTCACATTCAAACGTCCCGGGATGTAAGCTGCTCTGACTGAGAGCAGTCTCCCTTGGGACCACAACAGGATCTGGTGTGCCAATCTGTATAGAGGGCGTGACCGCAGACCTCCCTGATGGTTGATGTATGCAACCACTGACGTGTTGTCTGACAGGACCAAGACTTGGTTGTTCCTGAGGCGAGGAAGGAACTGCCTCAGCGCAATGTGTACCGCCATCATCTCTAGGTAATTTATATGCCATATGACACAATTTATATTGGCGGCCCCTCCATAAGCCTCTGGCGGAGCGGTCTTCCATTACCGCTCCCCAGCCCTTCCGGTATGCGTCTGTCATTAGCGTTACACGATGACATATTGACCCCAGTACTGGGCCCTGGGAGAGAAACCCAGGTTAGCTCCACACCGCTAGTGCCCTCAGACACTTGCGAGTGACCTGAATGGTGCGGAGGGGGTTCCCCCTCGGGGAAAACCCCTTCGACTTGAGCCACCACTGCAGAGGTCTCATGTACAGCAGGCCCAGAGGTATTACGCTGGCTGCGGCTGCCATGAGACCCAGTATATGTTGAAAGTGCCTGACTGTGACTCTTTGATGAAGCTTGACCCCTCTCACGGCTGCCTGAATGGAATGTATGCGCGTTGTCGTGAGACGTGCAGACATGACCCTCGAGTCCCATTCTATACCTAGGAAGGTTATTCTCTGAACAAGAGAAAGTGAACTCTTCTTGGCGTTCAGCCGTAACCCCAACACATTCATATGAGCGAGAACAACATCTCGATGTTGAGCCGCTAAAGTCTCCGACTCTGCTAGAATGAGTCAGTCGTCTATGTAGTTCAATATGCGAATACCCTGTAAACGCAAGGGTGACAGGGCAGCATCTACACACTTCGTAAATGTGCGGGGTGACAGGGCCAGACCGAAGGGAAGCACCCGGTACTGGTACGCTACGCCCCTGAAAGCGAACCTCAGGAACTTCCTGTGCCTGGGTAAGATGGAGACATGGAAGTATGCGTCCTTCGTATCTATTGTGACAAACCAGTCCGCAGATCTGATTTGGGTCACAATCTGTCTGAGTGTGAGCATTTTGAACTTCAATTTCTTGACTGAGCGATTCAACGTGCACAGGTCTAGAATAGGACGCAAGCCCCCATCCTTTTTGGGAACTATGAAGTAGCGGCTGTAAAACCCTGCTTCTCTCTCTGGGGGAGGAATGACTTCTATGGCCAGGAGTGTATGTACTTCGTGTTCCATGACTAGAGCTTGGTCGGGACCCACCTCGGTGGACACGACCCCTTTGAACACGGGCGGGTTCCGCCCGAACTGAATCATATAGCCGTGTTCTACTACCTATAGAACCCAGCATGAAATGTTTGGCAGAAGTTTCCACGCTGCCAGGTAATTCACTAAAGGGACCAACCCCTCGGGGCTGGTGTCTGGTCTTATGTTTTGTATTAACTCGGGACCCTGGGCTGTACTGGCCGGGGAAAACTCGAGTGGGTGCGGTGTTATATGCACCGTGTGGTACCTGGATGCTGTTGTGCCCCGAAGCAGAGCGCGGGGATGGGTCAGCGCATCCAGAGGGGGGTACAGGGAAGGACCAGGCGCCGTATAGTGAGGCGTTATCCGACCCGTGGGGGCTCTGCGGGGGCAACCTGACTACGCAGCAGTCAGGTGCCCTGCTTCTTGGTCCCGGCCCTCCCAGCCTAAGGCGGACCTGAGGGCCGTCATCCAGGCAAAAAAGGCCTGGGGTTGAGAGTGCCTCCCAGAGCCCCACTGACGTTGTGGTGGAGCTCGGGAACTAACACTCTCCTTTTGCCTGTGCCTGTATGAGGAGGTAGAGGGCTGAGGCTGCTCCCGCCCAGCAGCCTCAGCGACCTGATGACGGTGAGGGAGGAACTGAGAAAAGGCCGCAGCCTGGTTCTTAGTTTCCCGGAACCTGACGACGACGGTATTTACAGCGCTGCCGAACAGGCCCTCGGGGGATAACGGAGCATCGAGCAGCAAGGCTTTGTCGGCTGCTCTGATGCCTGACAGGTTCAACCAGAGATGCCTCTCCGTAGCCACCAAGGCGGACATAGATCTACCGACCGCCTTGGCTGTCTCACGAATGGCGCGGAGAGACACGTCAGTGGCCCGGCGGAGCCACACCCTCGCCCTCATCTAGGTCCCGCAGCAGCTCTGCCGGGTAAGCTTGGAGCTTTGAGATCGTATGTAAACATGCTCCAGCCTGACCTGCTGCGGCATAAGCTTTACCCACCAGGGCTGATGTTACTCTACATGGCCATGATGGGAGTACCGGGGCTTTTAAGGACGATGCCAAGGCGGGGGACAGATAGCCCGTGAGCGTCTGTTCCACCGGTGGCATCGCCATATAACCATGTTCTTTTGCCCCCACGATGTTAGAATACACAGACATACGGGGGTTTTATACACGGGCTGAATAGGGCCGAGTCCAGGAGCCTGATAACTCATTATGCAGGTCTGGGAAAAATGGTAAGCCCCGGCGGGGAGGTGATGATTTTGGCTTTAGGAAGCGCTCATCCAGTTTACTGGGCTGGTGAGCACTCTGCATTTCCGCGGGCCAGTCGATTTTAAGCTGCGCGACTGCCTGCGTCACAACCTCAACTAACTCCTCATACATGGGGGGGCGTGATATTTCTTCACTCTCCCCTGTTTCCATGCTCTGCATATCTTCCTCCTCGGAGGAAGATAGCAAGAAGCGTGGGCTCCCGCCCAGGGCAGCAGGAACCGCAGCGCGGGCTTGCTGGCCGAGAGCGAGAGAGGACGAAGCGGAGAGGGGAGGAGAAAGGGCGGGGCCCGTCTCCAACCTGTCCGCTAAGTCCATTTGCGATCCCCATGACGGCAGACGCCGCTCTTCCTCGCCACGAGAATCGCTTGCCTGGGCATGTTTATCTGCACATGCCAGCCTAGATCTGAGAGTGCGCATGGGGAGGGCTTCACAATGCACGCAGTTGGCGTTTTCGAGAGCCGACAGGGCATGATCCACCCCTAAACAAACTACACAGAAATCGTGTAAATCCCCGCTCGTGATGTAGCGAGCACAGGGAGCTACACACTTTCTAAAGGACATGATAAATTAATTATCTTATTTTGTCACTCAAACACACACTCTCACTTAGTTTATGGCGTTTTCGAGCACCGCTAACCATTCACAACAAACACACGCGCAGCTGAAGGCACAAAAGCTGAATGTGTGTGCGTTCAAGGTCCTTTTATAGCTTCCTGGTCCTGACGCCACCCGCCCTTGACGTTCAGTCTAGCCATTCGGCAATTTTACACACGTGCTTCAGACGCAGTCACGCAAAGGCGTTACCCATAGCGTCAAACACTGACGCAGCGTTGAGTTCCCTTGAAAGGGAACTGTTGAAACTACATCACATCATGTTATGCTTATATTGTGTCTTCTGCAGTGTCTCGTGCCTGAGCGCTGTTTCATACCGCACAGCTGAGCACCTGCCGACTGCTGCATGGCTGTGAGGGAAGCACGAATGCTTTTTGAAGGGGTTTGCTCGTGAATGTATTTAAAATACAAACCTGCCATTACTATGCAGTCAGTTGCGGTGCAGTCGCAAGGTGCACGCTCCCAGCTGTAACACGCGCTGTATAAAACACAGTGCTCAGTCGCTAGGTGCGCGCTCCCAGCTGTAACACATGCTCAGGTAAACACATATGTAACCCATGAAACACTGCGCTCAGACACGAGGCGCGGCAAACTCGTCTGTCTAGCGCGTTTTAAAAAGCAATGAAAGTAGCACTGAACATACTCTGCCGTAATTACCGATCGCTCTGTAGAGAAATAAAACTGGTACTACAACAAAATATGCAGTCGCACAGATGCTCCCAAATATTATTTGAGGTCACAAAGATTAAATTTTGGTCACATATTCGACCAAAATGGTCGCGATTTCGAGCCCTGCAAGCCGAAGCTGCTGCTGAAGTCTCTGTGCACTGAAAGTTCTGTCGATGATGTCACAGTTTCCTTTAGTATCGGAGTATTTTTACGAGTACGAGTACATGAGCCCAGTATCGGGCCCGATACCGATACTGTGCATCCCTAATAATTAAAAAATTAATTCCAAGATAAATTCCAAAATCTAATTACTAGTCATAAATGGAATAAATTCATAGCGTTTTTATGCAGATATGTACCTGAAAATGTGGTTTGTTTAATTTCAGCACATTGTGGAGCTAGAGAGAAACTTTGTTCAGTTGGTTAAGTGTACTCAACTAATTACTGTAAGCATCACATCAATAGAGTGCTAATATTTTTTAACATGACTATGAGAGTGTGTGACCACATTAATTGTTACATTCCTACTAAAGGACTCAATTTAATTAACATAATATGAAAGTACATATTCACCAGAATTCAAAAGCTATCAGTTGTACACTAATAAAGTCACATAAACAGAGAAAACAGGAATCCATCTGCATGAATATGGTTTCCATTAGAAGTCAATGTCAAAAAGCTTTCCTTGTTCCCATTCTGGCCCACGCACTACTGTATCTAGCTGTATTTGTGTATGACTTTTGAGTGAGCCCCCATGCCCTGCAGTCAGTGTGATCTGTGTGTGTATGTACTGCTGGGCCCTGTGCATCCTACTCTGCGTGCCTTTGCATCATAAAAACGCCACTTAACGTTTTTACTCTCCACAATCAAAAGCAGCTGCAGAAACTTTCACTCATACACACACATACATCATCTGTGTTTCTCTTACACACATAGAAAAACAGGGTAAGAGGGGTTTCAGTCTAAACTGAGCCCTCTGTCAGCTCTGTTTTGTGCCGAAGGAAGAGAAAGAATTGGTTGCACTGGACGACAACTGTGTGAATGTTTATGTTTGTGCATTATGAGCACAAATACTTATTATGTCTTTGATATGTTTTCCACAAAGGATGTTCTTGCACCCATATAAAATAACGTATAAAAACGTTTTTTTCTAGGTTAACGTCATGCTGGGCAGCTCTTCTTTTCTCTCTACTGTCAGAGAGTGGTACTGCAACCAACACTTGTTGCCTGAGCAGCTGATCTTGGGTGAATTCTGAGAAGTTATTTATATATTTTAGTATTGATCCCTCTTCCAGCCTGATGCCCCTCTAATCCTACACTGATGAATGTGGTGATGCTTGCCAGGGCACAAAAGATAAATCAGTGCATGCATGTGTGTGTGATGATACAAATACCGTACATAATACCCACTGATGTACAACAGGGAGCTTGTCATAATTATGGAGCATCAATGGAAAAGCCTGTTGGTGGAATGTTACACCACACCCACACACACACACACGCTTTAGAAGAAAAGGATCCAGAAGCTGAGCTTCATCTATCTACACATCTTTATATTTCATTCCCCCACTTCCTGTGATTGCAAATGTATTCAGCCACTGTCCTATTTCCATTCATTGTTTCTGGGTTTGTCTCAGGAGATTCCGCACCACCTTCTGTTCAAGAGTGAAAGAAACAGGGTCACTACAGAAGGAGTGAGATGTTTGGAATAGATACAGTAAATAGATGGCAAAAAATAAGTAAATCAGGAAGTGAGAATGCAGAGAAAAATGCAGCAAATGACAGACAGTCCACTGACAAGTAATGGATAATAAAGGAAGAAAGCTAAGTAAACTGTAGCCCTTCCTAAAATGCCCTTGTCCAAAAATGTGGTGCTGCTGAAACTGAGAACTTGCAGTGTGCGTGAGTTTTAAAAAGCACTTTTATGAAGTCTTTCTAATTTAATGTGTCCTATTCTGCCAACATTTTGCTTTGTTGACTGTCCACATAAGACCACGGTCCCACACACGCCATTCTCTTTTAAACACACATTTATATAACAATAAAATCAGATATTTTTACTGCTGCAGTCAGTCTGTCCTACTGAAAACCTCACTGTCAGTCTTAAAACATCTGTGTAGCTAAGAAAATGACATCACTCAACTTTAAATTAGGTAGTTATCATGATGATGGCATTTACAGACAGCATCAAGCTCCAGTTTTGTCCCAAACAAACTTCAGTCTTGGGTGATTTAGTTTAGGATTTCAGTTTAAATTGCTATATTGGCATGACAAATAATTGTTCCTGAGTTCAGTGATTAATGTATAATAAAAATAGTGCAAAACAATACACAAAAAAACACAAAATCCATTTGTATTAAATAAAATATATTGAACAAACATTTTGTGAGAAGAGACAGACATAAGGCAGATCCCTTACTGATTCACTCAACATAATGAGTTGTAAGGCTTGATAAAGATGATAAAGATGATAAAACTATTCATCAGGAAAGCACAGTTTCTACCCATATGTTCTCCCCCCTCCTGTTTTTTAATCTCAGAGCAAGAGAGAGAGAAGATGAGTGTGAGAAACAGACTGACAGAGAGAGTAAACGCTGCAGATGAAGACAAGATGGGAGGCTCACAGGTATCTCACAGGTGGAAAGCATGAGAGAAGGAGATGGACAGATAGACAGGCACCATAAGGCGTTTATTTGGTTGCTGGAAGGTTGATATTCCCTTGTGACTCACAATTTGTAAATAGCTCACTCCAGGGAGAAAGAGAGAGATATGTTATCCGTAGAGAGTCTAGCTATCTAGCTATTATAGCACCTTGTAACACACAAATAAAGCCAAGATTGGATTTAAGGAAGTCAATACCTCTTCTCACATGTGCAGTAGGGCAGACTTCCGTTCACACATACATTCATTGTAGACATTAGTGAACCGCAGCCCACTTACATCTCTCTCAGCTCTTTTTTTATTTCTGATAGTTAGAGGAAACAGAACCTGCTGGTGTGAACAGCCGGTATTACTATACAAATCAGCGGAGCATGTTGCTGAAGACCCAGTGCATTATGAGAATGAACAAAATCAGATTGTGTGTCCAATATTAACCAAAACTAGATCACATACATATCACCTCTTTAAAATTGACTACCACAGTGCCAAGGTTGGTGCTGTGGGTGGTTGCTAAGGCATTGCTAGTTGGTTGAAAAGGTGTTTTAAGTTTTTTTATCACCATGCTGCTATTTGGTTACTTAGGTGTCTTGAATAGTTACTATGATTTTCTGCATGGCTGCTTATAATTGTGTGAATTCATTGTGTTGTGTTGCAGACCCTCTGTCCTCCATCTTCAGGAGTCCAGGCCAGGAAAGACTGAATCTGGTGTGTCCAGTGCGAGCACTCTAGACACTCTGTGTCTATGGGCCATACTCCAGACAGGAAACCAAGAAGCGAAAACGGAAAAAGAAATTTCATTAAAATCAAAAATAGAGGGAACAGTGAAAGGACAACAAACAAGACTGTCCATCACTCTTATTGTTCACCATGTCCAGTTTTCTCACAAGTTACTGTGCCTCTTTTGACAGCAGATAGGAGAGGAAGAAGAAAAACAAGGAATGAAAATAGAAGGGAAGATTTATATCACAACCCCACTGTTAGGATTCTCCATCACTCCCACATCGACTGGTTACTTGGCAACAGGATACACAATGGCCTGGTAACCTTGACAACAGTGTTGTAGTTTGTCCGGATAGAAACAGGGGTATTAGACAGACAGCAGTGCTTTGGATAGTAAAGTAAAGGTGAGTGTGTGTGTGAGAAAGTATGTATGACCTTTATTAAATGATCTATATATCTGCTTGCATTTACGAGACTGATGTGTTATTAACACACAAACAGCTTTTCATTTCTCTTGTCCTTTCTCTTACACATGAACACACATTCTGCCACAATTTAGTTTCAGTTCAATACTGCTTTATTGGCAGTGAGTGAGTATAATTAATCTGTGCACACACAAACACACACACTGTGTTTAACGTATACTGAAGGGTGAATCTGTTGTTAGTCAGTTCTCTGCAGACATACAGGCTTGATTAAGGTAGATGTGCTTTGTTTAGTCAGTGTTGTTGTACAACACAAACCAAGAACAAACACAGCTATGTACAAATACACACTGTGTTATATACAGTATCTCACAGAAGTGAGTACACCTATCACATCTTTGTAAATATTTTATTATATCTTTTCATGTGACAACATTAAAGAAATGACACTTTGCTAAAATGTAAAGTAGCACTGCCTTTACCTTCTTGGACGTGGAGTTTACCAGAGGTTCACAGGTTGCCACTGCAGTCCTCTTCCACTACTCCATGATGACATCACAGAGCTGGTGGATGTTAGAGACCTTGCACTCATCCACCTTCCGTTCAAGGATGCCCCACAGATGCTCAATAAGGTTTAGGTCTGGAGACATGCTTGGCCAGCCCATCACCTTGTAGCAATTCTGAGGGGAACAGTATTATTTAAACACTTTTGCATTCTCCACCAAAAGAAGTAAGAATTATAATGAGCTTATCTCAAAAATAATAGTTAAAATATTTTTCACCATCCTCTTTGTAGGGGAAACAAATATGACCCCAACAGGAAAATATTTATTTTTGATTATGATCGATTCTAAGTATTCGGATCAAATACTTGATTTGGGTAAAAAATACTGAATGATTAAGAGAATGTAGCGATAATCGACATGATTAGGGACGCCGGATTATGAGCATGAACTACAAACAACATCATGTGTGATATAAACAAGACTTTATTTACTACATAACTATATAACATATACACACATACACACGCACATGCATACAGTTCAGCATTTGAAGAAGATGAAGCAGAAAGAAGAATAAAATATGAATTCATGGAATTATTTGATATTCAGAAGATCAACAGCCTGAACAAACCATAGTACCTGTAGCACCTTTGTAGAAAGAATTAATGATGCTCTTTGCATCCATTAAATAAAACTAGGTATGATACTTGCATGTCCATCAAAAGTAAGTGTCCTGATGCAAATTGTTGAGGCTCCAGTTGATCTTGGCTGGAAGTTGTAGCGATGAGAAAGAAGCCAATCTGATGCAGAGGGTCTATGAGAGATGGAAAGAAAAGGCCGCAGCCTGGCACAAACTTAGGGGTCCGGTGCAGGCTTCTTCTAGCTCATCATCAAAGGACCCTAAAAGGGCTACCCAGTTGACGTAGAATAAGCAGGGTGATGAGAGTGAGATGAGGCAGAAGATCCCCAAAAGGAGAAGAGGGCCCAAAAAGAGAAGAGACAGAAGAAAGGAGTCCGGTGGGCTTTAAACTGTGAAGACGTCACACCCTAAAGATATGAGTGAACCAATCAGAGCTTGTACTTTCCGAGGGAAAGTTAACTCTCTTTGTCTTCCCAAAAAGTTATTTTACATATGGAAGCTGATTGAATGTTCACTGAGAAACTTGAGATTACACTGATATGAAAAGAGTTGCCAAATTATAATGCACACTGATGTACAGGGAATCAAAAATGCAACTCATAGATACCAAACTACATGTGATCATGATTAAGTCAGAAATGGCGGAACATTCATTTAAACAGGTTTGCATAAACAACAATGATATATTATACGGGAAAAGAAGAAATAAGCATGTATACATCTCCATTATACCATTTTAAATGAAAGTTCCTTTGTTTGTCACAAAGTGAATGAAGAAAGAGTGAATCTCCCTACATTCCTTTGGGTCATAAAACAGTCTTATCTTTTGGCTTTAGTATGGGTTGTTATGATCACCAGAGGTCTGTTTCTGCATTTAAGTTTGCGGGTAGTTACAACAGACCCCCAGCGCATAGCTTCAGATTGGGTGAGGGTATTTAGTTATATTTCAGAAATATAACCAAATAGTATGTGTCTGATCTGTGTCATGCACTACATCCCCCCTTTTGCACGTTGTTGTCTGAGCTGTAGGCAACAAGGAGTGACAACAAATGTGCTTGAAGATCAGACACCCATTCAGCACACCATGCAGGTAGATGGAGATAGGCTCTCGGGCCCTTGGTGCTTCCTGGAGTGGAGGATGGGTGACCAGGGGATGCTGTCTTGGGATGGTGGTATGGCTGTACCAAAGTTCAGGTCCTCGAGCTGGTACAGCAGGTGTCAAGGCAGCATCAAATGTTGGGTGAGACCTGCATTAGGAGCTCTCTTACTTGTTTTTAGTAGCTCCTGCGATTCAGGTGTAGATGGGTATGGTCCCCTTTGTGAGGATTCAAGACACCTTGCATCAGATGGTGCTGTCAATGGCTGTTGGGCAGCCAATGAGGTTTCCTAAGAAGAAGAGGATATTCTCCATGGTTTCTTCCAGATGTTGGTCTGGTACCTGGATCTGTAACCATGGTGACAATTCTGTTCTCTTCTGGTTGGACTTGCCCTTGAAGGACATTGCGATTTTGTGACAATGTGTGCCTTTTGGTGACAGCTTTTGGATGTTACAGTCAAGAGCGGATGGTGTATTGGAGGCCTTTTAATTTGAAATGGCCTTATGTTTGCTAAAGGTCCCGCAACTGACACATAGACTCTGTTTGATGTCTAGGATGTCAGTCCATTTTCAGTGTCTGAAAACTCATGTATGAGAGCTTGCTTTAGCTGCTGGGAATCAGACTTGACAGCGTCTGGCTGTCGGTCTAGAAAGCTCTTTACTTCTGGACCAGATGTTAACCAAAGTCTTTCTCGGGTGGTTACATTCGCCATCATTTGCAGGTGGAAGTTAACATCACGTAGGTAGGCTTAAACTTCGTGGTCTCCTGCAGGATTTGGCGTGAAGTGTTTGATGATTTTAGCCAGTCTGTTAAGGTCTTTAAAGGACGCTCCATGTGTTGTCTCAGGGTTCATGTGGAGCAGTCCCTTTTCTCCTGTTGCTGTAAGAGTTTCTAGGGGGCTGGCTGGTGAGATGAGGGCTCTGGCTCCCCCCTTTGTATCTTTGTACTTGGCTGGGGGAGTTTGCTCTGCTGGCCTGCTGTGACAGAGGGGTGTGTGTCTTCCCCTGCGGTTCTCTTTGCAACATGTAAGAGTGTTTTAATTCCCTTTGGACCATGTCAAGTTCTTCTCTTTTATGGTTTAGCTGCTGTGTTTAAATTTCTACCTTGTCTCTGGATGCTTTTAGTTCTCACATGAACAAAAAAGTTTGATCATATTAGCCCGGTACTGTCAACACTGCACTGGTTACCAATCGTGCAACGTATTAACTTTAAGATCTTACTGACTACTTATAAGGCTTTACAAGGTTTAGCTCCTCAGTACCTGAGTGAGCTCTTAATACATTACAGTCCCTCACGTCCATTATGCTCTCAGGACTCTGGCCTTTTGGTAATACCTAGAATTTCTAAATCAAGTGCTGGTGGTAGATCTTTCTCCTATTTAGGACCTAAACTTTGGAATAGTCTTCCTAGTGTTAAGGAAGCGGAAGGCAGACACACTCTTTTAGTTTAATCTAGATTCACGAGTTCGCCTTTACAGATAATAAGCAAGCGTAATAGTTATGGTTATTTGGCGTGCTGTCCGGGGGAGGGCCCCTAGCTCGGCAGTTCTTCCTGAATATGTCACTTCCAAACGGTCGCAACAAATATTTGTCCTTCATAATGGCTACCATTTACAGACCACCGGGTCATCATATAGACTTTCTTAAAGAATTTGCAGATTTTCTGTCAGAATTAGTAGTCACCGTAGATAAAGCTCTAATCGTTGGTGACTTTAACATACACATTGATAATCCAAAAGATATGTCACTTCAAGCGGACGGTGCCAACAAATATTTGTATAGACTTTCTTTGCATAGCTTTTATGGATATCCTGGATTAAGCTTGGCTTTTTGATGTTAGCCAAAGGTCTCAGGTCCCACACATAAATGTAAGCACACTTTAGACCTAATTCTATCTTTTGGACTAAACATAAACAACATAGAAATATTACCTCTGAGCGATACTATTTCAGATCACTGCCTCATAACCTATACTGTACTTTTAGATAAACCCGCTCGTCCTACACCTCGGTTCAGATCAAGCAAATCAATTATCTCTACCACTAAAGATAGTTTTATTAACAATCTTCCAAATCTATATCAAACCCTTAATGTAATCAACAAAAATGAAGATCTTGACATTGTAACAGAAATATTAAACAAAGCCTTTTCAGGTACTTTAGAAGTTGTCGCGCCTATTAGATTAAAAAGAATAAAAGAAAGAACGCCAGCACCATGGTATAATAATCACACCGCAGCCCTAAAAAAAGCAACTAGAAAAATGGAACGTAGATGGAGGACTACGAACCTAGAAGTATGGCGCGATGCATGGAAAGAGAGTACCAACAAGTACAAACAGGCTCTAAAAACCACCAAATCGTCCTATTTCAGCAAGTTGATCACAGAAAATCAAAATAACCCGCGATTTCTTTTTAATACAGTTGCAAAACTGACTAAAAACAAATCATTTACAGAAAAAGATGCTAAACTACAGCACGATAGTAACACCTTTATGAAATTTTTTGATAATAAAATCGAGCAGATTAGGGACAATATTGCATCTACACAGCCAGCCACCTCTATATCCCATAGTATCCCGTCCCGCATCATGCCAATAGTACAACTAGAATCATTTAATGCTATTAAAATGGATGAACTCAAAAAAATAATAAACTCATCAAAATCATCATCCTGTATATTAGATCCCATTCCCACAAAACTACTAAAATAAGTTTTTCCTGCAGTTTCGGAACCAGTGCTCAATATTATTAATTCATCCTTAGAATTAGGCTATGTTCCAGCAGCCTTTAAAATGGCAGTTATTAGGCCTCTCATTAAAAAACCTAATCTCGACCAGGGAGACCTATCCAACTTTAGACCAATCTCTAATCTCCCCTTCTTATCAAAAATACTGGAAAAGGTTGTGTCCAAACAACTACAGACATTCCTAGCGAAAAATAGCATCTATGAAAAATTTCAATCAGGATTCAGGCCCCATCACAGCACAGAAACAGCCATGCTCAGAGTGACAAATGACCTCCTTCTAGCATCAGATCACAGTGAAACATCTATTCTTATATTACTTGACCTCAGTGCAGCTTTTGATACAATAGATCATACAATCTTACTCGATAGACTGGAAAACCTTGTTGGCATTAATGGTCAAGCCTTAGCCTGGTTCAAATCTTATTTAACTGATCGCTACCACTTTGTCTATGCTAACGAGGAAAAATCTTATTACTCTCAGGTAAAATACGGTGTCCCACAGGGATCAGTTCTTGGTCCCATTGTCTTCGCACTATATATGCTTCCCCTCGGAGATATTATTAAGAAACATGACATCAACTTCCACTGTTACGCTGACGATACCCAGCTTTATATTTCCTCAGAACCTGACAAAACCCACCGTTTTTCAAAACTAATAGACTGTATCAACGATATTAGAATATGGATGGCAAACAACTTCCTTCTACTTAACTCCAACAAGACAGAGGTTCTGATTATTGAACCCAATAGCTCCAAACACGACACGATAGTCCACAACATCTCTATAGAAGGCTGCACCATTGTCCCTTCTTCCGCAGTCAAGAACCTAGGTGTGATTCTAGATAAGAACCTGTCCTTCGATGGTCACATTTCCAATGTATGCCTTACTGCATTTTTTCACCTTAGAAATATTTCAAAGATGCGACACATGCTGTCTGTCTCGGATATAGAGAAGCTAATCCACGCATTTATGACCTCCAGAATTGACTACTGTAATTCATTACTGGGGGGGTGTCATGCAAAGCAAATAAATAAGCTTCAGCTGGTTCAAAATGCAGCTGCTAGAGTTCTCACTAGATCAAAAAAGTATGACCACATAAGTCCACTCCTAGCAACACTGCACTGGCTACCTGTAAAGTATCGCATACATTTCAAAATTCTGTTAATTACATACAAAGCCCTAAATGGCTTAACACCGTTATACCTCCATGAACTACTATCAGCATACAATCCATCACGGACATTGCGTTCACAAAATGGCGGGCTGTTAATAGTTCCAAGAATATCAAAAAAATCTAAAGGTGGAAGATCCTTCTCCTACTTAGCACCAAAACTATGGAATGACCTTCCCAGTAAAGTCCGGGACTCAGACACACTCGAACTGTTTAAAATTAAATTAAAAACTTATCTCTTTAGTCTCGCATTCACATAATCTCAGATCCAACTCTCTAAGGCCGCAATAGTTAACTCAACTGGAACCGGGCACACACACATACTACATACTGCATGTGTTATCACATATAACTGCCTACATCTACATAGGAACGGCTGTTACGCTAATGCTACTCTGTTCTCTCTCTCTCTCTCTCTCTCTCTCTCTCTCTCTCTCTCTCTCTCTCTCTCTCTCTCTCCCTCTCCCTCTCCCTCTCCCTCTCCCTCTCTCCGAGGTATCCCGAGGAATGAGTTCCAGCTGGCACAACACTGCCCCACCTGATGTCCATCCTGGTGCTGCTAAATGACGACCACCCAGGACAACCTCCTGCACCTGTTAAATTACAATCAAATCTACTACATTACACTTCACATATAGCATTTTATTCACTCTCTAAAGTAATTTCTGTATCCTACAATGTATGTCTCTGTATCCTGTAAACTGCATAGCGAGTTATAGATGCGATCAATGGCAAATTGTGTCCTTTATTACGGATTGCACATGCTACGGATTGCAACTATAACACGTCATGTCAGGGTTTTTTTTCTTTCTTAAAGAGTTTTTTTGAATCCCTGACCACTGACTGCTATCTGTTATTACATGTAAAGCTGCTTTGATACAATGTCCTTTGTGAAAAGCGCTATACAAATAAAATTGAATTGAATTGAATTGAATAGAATCGTTCTGTCAATTTTTTCCTTGGGTAAGAAGGTCTGGAATTTTTGCGAATCGAAGTTAATACCCAAAAATTCTATAGAAGTGCTTGGGCCCATAGTTTTGTCCTGGGCGAGAGGGATCCCGAGTTCGGAGAAAACTCTCTGGGTTATTGAGAGGTGCGCGGCTGGGATGGCATCGGGAGGCGAGATGATTAAGAAATCGTCCAGAAGGTGGATTAAATAGGGGATAGCGTAGTTATTAGAGAGAATCCAGCAGATTGCTTCTGACAGCATAAAAAAAAATTTTGGCCTGCTTTTGCAGCCGAAAGACGGTCGGAGAAGTAAAACTTGTCATGCCAGTATATGCCGAATAAATGCCAAAAATCGGGGTGAATAGGCATCACTTTAAAGGCAGAGGTGATGTCGACTTTGGTCAGCCAGGTGCCACGGCCAGCGTTCTTGATCAAGGTCATGGCATGGTCAATGTCGTGGTAAGTGAGGGAGAATTCCTCGAGTGGTATGAGACTGTTAACGCTTGGAAAAGGAGAATTGTGCGGGGAAGACAGATCGATTATGAGGCGCTTTTTACCTGAGAATTTACGGGTAGCTACGCCGATGGGGCTCACGCGAAAAACGGGGAGCGGGAAAAGGGGCCGATCATAAAGTTTGCGTCGATTTCTTTTTTAATTAGAAGGTCTACCGTGTCGGGTTCGGCGAGAGCGGACTGGAGATTTGGGCAAATGAGGCTGTGGGCGGGGAGAGTTATGACGCCGGGATGGAAGCCGTGTGTGAGACCGGTCAGTAAATATGCGTAAAAAAGAGGATCGGGGTGATTACATAGTTCGGAAGACAAACTAGAAATGTTCACGGGAGTTGTTAAGTAGAGGTTACATTTTTTATTTGCAGCCCGTGCAACGGGACAAATGATGCGGGCGTGAGCGCTGCCACAGAAATTGCAGACATGCATAAAACGACACCGTTGCGTTGTGCATCTGCCGGCGTTAAAGTTGGCGCAGACCTGGGAATTGAGAGAGACACGGTGGTCGGCGGAGGGAGGTGGGATGGTAGATGTGGCTGGGATGTTCGGGACGTAGCTGGTAGATTTGGGCTGGGGACAAGGGGGATGGATGGGTTGACTAAGGGGCATGAAGTGGTGGTGTGTGCGAGTGAACGGCAGACTGCGCAGGCAAGGTTTGTGCACCCCGTGAAGACCCTGGCATGAAGCTCCGTGTCCAGGGCCCCCCAGTAGGGACACTGGTTCCACTGGGCGACACGGATGGCGCATTTGGCCAAAAACAGCCTGTGGTAAGTGTAAAAGTGAGAGCCCCCGTAAGATAATGCGAGCTCGGCGACTATTGCGAGGTAGTCCTCGAGCTCACGACTCCTGTGTGGGAAGGCAGTGCAGATGACTTTTGCGAAGCGGGTGAATGCGATTGTGAATTCGGGAAAGGATAAAACTCAGGACTGAATATGTGCGGTGCGTTTAAAGGTGACGGAAAAGTTGCTGCAGTCGACTAGTCGATCTGCGGCCGGAGGTGAGAGGGGTGATAGAAGGGAGTAAAGATCTACGTCCGCACCTGAAAGGATCTGCGTCCTGATGCTGTCGGTGACTGGGGGCGGCTCCAGGGCTGGAGCGTTCGGAGGGATGGGCATGGGTGTGGCTGAAGCCAACGTGAAGGTAGAGCGAGCGTGTGATACTGGAGGGGGAAAGAAAGACGCTGGGGCCGCTTGCGGATGCAACATCACGCTCGGGGCCTGGGGAGAAAAGGCTGGGGAAAAGGGGGGACAGAGGGGAGGGATGGCGGGCGTCAGGGCCTGCGCCTGTAGCGGAGGCAGCCTCGCGCTAGTGCTGGACGGAGGAGCTGCGGGCCAGTGGAGAGTGTTAGAGGGGAGCTGGGGGTGCCAGTATGCTGGTAGCGGAGGCAGGCTCGCGCTGAGGTGGCGGCCTGTGGCGGGGGCTGGAGTGTCGAGGAGAGCTGGGAGTTGAGCCGAGGCGTCTGGGGCGCGGCCCAGGCTTGCCGACGGCTTCCTGCTGCGGCCGTCCCGCGGGGGCACTGTGGCTTGGCCGGGCCGTTGGTACGGGCTCCCGCGAGCGCGGCCGGCTGAAGTTGAGGCTTTTGCTGAGGGGGCGGTGCTTGGAGCCGGCGCTCCTGGCTGGAGAGAGATGTAGAGAGCGTGGAGCTCCGCTTTGGTTAGCCGGCGGGACAAGCTGGCGCCCTTGCCGATTAGCGCCTGCCGGAGGCCCAGCACGGCCCATTTCTCCACGGCGGGGACGGAGGGGAGGGCCGACGTGTAGGAGGAAGCCGGTGAAGGTGTCCGGCGCTTGGAAGGCGAGGGCGGGCTTCTGGATGTTGCTGTAGGTGCGGCGCGGGTGGGCAGGCGGCCCCGAGATGTAGCTGCGGGCTCGGGTGTTGCGTCCTGCGGAGTGCTGGCGCGGCGGCCGGGAGAAGAGTCGGAGGATCCGGAAGACATAATCCAATTGTTTCCAATTATTTGTTTTCAAATTATTTGTTTTCGTTCTCTGAATGGCAGCGGTGTAAAGCCGATGCCGAAACGCTAGAGAGAATGAAGGTAAGGCTGCTTGATTATTTTATAGAGGTTCTCTCTTGCGCTGATAGGGCAGACAGTGCGATTACTAATGATGAATTGGCCGGTTCAATTATCTGTGCGTGCTCCTCCCGAAATTAGTTAATCAAACTTCACTTAAAAAACTGTCTCTTTAACAGAGCATACACATAGTCCAACAGTTTATAATACAAATCCCCTAAGGGATTGTTAGGCTGCATTAAGTAGGCCAACCGGAACCGGGAACACTTCCCTAACAATCTGATCTACTTGTTGCATTCAAGGGTGTGGAACAGTATTTTGCTCTCAGTTTGTCTCTTATTATCCCAAGGTTGTATCCTGTTCATACCCGGACCTGACAGATCTCTAATCTCTTGAACTACTTAACTACTTAACTAACTCTTTCTATGTCAGCAGTCTGATGTTATAGCTGCACTCAGTCAACTCAGTCATTCCTGGTTAAACAATCCTTTACTGTATAATATTGGCCTTATTAATTACTACCCAGTTTAACATAAACATAAATTAATTGCACAACTAACACAAATCAGTAAATTTAGTAAAAATCATCAACCCTAATTAAATTCAGTGCTTGATATCGGCCACATTAGCTGTAAGCCGGTTTTAACACTAACACATTAAATTAAATCACAACTAATAATCCAGACCAATTAAAAATTCAGACCTACATATATGTATATGTAACCAGGTGAAAAGCTGTAGTAAAACTCAAGACTGGTTTTTTAGACCCTGGGTTGAATGTATTTGTAATGTACATAGAGTGTGTGTTTGGTGTCTGTCTAGGGTGTTGCTGTAATGTTGTGCTGGCCCTTTAAGAAGCACGGTTGTGTGAGTGTCGCAAAAAAGTGCCGAAAGAGGTGGTTAAAAATGTGTTTTAGTGTGTAAAATTGCATTTCCTAAATTCCTTTGTATATTTTGTGTGACGTTATTTGGTTGGACAATTTTGATGATTAACAGCTGCTGAATATGTGTTTTTGTTTTTCAGAGTGGGGCTACTACCGTTGTTTATGTTTATGTTTATTGGTTGTCCATGTCTACGTTAACTGTGAATGTGAAAAAGAAGGCACAAACAATTTGTTGCTGAGATCAATCTATATTGTCTTACCTGGCTGCATTTAAGTTTGACTTTTTCCATTCAATTCCCCAAATTGCATAATTAACGCTACGCTGTTTCAAGTGCAGTCTGGATTAAAAGTTTCCTTTTTCATCCTGTGTCCGGTGTCACCTTTTGATATCTCGGGCCACATATATGTATAGTGGTTCCTTGCCACTGTCGCCGTGTTGGAGTGCTCACTAGGAGACTGCTGATATTAGATATTAGTTATTAACCATTAGCTAAATGTTTGGCATCACTCCCTGGTTGGCTACCGCTGCTGTGTGTTCAGCTCCCATGCCTAGACCATAACATGTGTGTGCACTTCCATAAAATGGAGAAGTCAATGTGTAATTAAGAATCCCCAATAACTATAGAAATTCTTTTCTGGATAAACGGTTAAAATGTAAGTAAATGTAGCTTTAATTAAATAAATATACAACTTTTACCCTTAGCTTCTTTAGCAAGGCAGTTGTCGTCTTGGAGGTGTGTTTGGGGTCGTTATCGTGTTGGAATACTGCCCTGCAGCCCAGGCTCCAAAGGATCAGACTCTGCTTCAGTATTTCACAGTACATGTTGACATTCATGGTTCCCTTAATGAACTGTAGCTCCCTAGTGCCGGCAGCACTCATCCAGCCCCAGACCATGACACTCCCACCACCATGCTTGACTGTAGGCAAGACAAACTTTTCTTTGTACTCCTTATCTGGTTGCCTCCACACCTAGTTTCCACCACGCTTAAAACGAATTAAGTTTAAGGTCTCATCAGACCACAGGACATGGTTCCAATAATCCATGTCCTTAGTCTGCTTGTCTTCAGCAAACTGTTTGCTGGCTTTCTTGTGCATCATCTTTAGAAGAGGCTTCCTCCTGGGACGACAGCCATGCAGACTCATTTGATGCAGTGTGCGGCATATGGTCTGAGCACTGACAGGCTGACCCCCTGTCAGTGGCTCCCCTTCAACCTCTGCAGCAATGCTGGCAGCACTCATACTTTAATTTTCCAAACAGAACCTCTGGATATGACGATGAGAACATGCACTCAACTTCTTTGGTCGACCATGGTGAGACCTGTTCTGAGTAAAACCTGTCCTGTTAAACCGCTGTATGGTCTTGGCCACCATGCTGCAGCTCAGTTTCAGGGTCTTGGCAATCTTCTAACAGCCTACGGCATCTTTATGTAGAGCAAAAATACTTTTTTCCACATCCTTAGAGAGTTCTTAGCCATGAGGCGCCATGTTAGAGCCATGTGAGAGCGATAATATCAAATTTAACACACCTGTTCCCCATTCACACCTGAGACCTTGTAACACTAGCGAGTCACATGACACCGGGGAGAGAAAATGGCTAATTGTGCCCAATTTGGACATTTTCACTTAGGGTTGTACTCACTTGTGTGGCCAGCAGTTTAGACATTAATGGCTTAGTTATTTTGAGCAAATTAGCTTGTTATACAAGCGGTACACTCACTACTTTACATTGTAGCAAAGTGCAATTTCTTCAGTGTTGTCACACGAAAAGATATAATAAAATATTTACAAAAATGTGAGGGGTGTACTTACTTCTGTGAAATACTGTTTATGAAGTATAAGCCAAATGTGTGAGGTGTGTGAAGTTTTTTATGCTGTGATTCGAAACAAGTCAATAGCTAGAAGGTCTACAGTGACATGGTCATACAAACATACATAGACATATGTAATCTAAGCCACAAATGATTTCCTCTCCTGTTAAACGAGCTTTTTTGGTTTTGGCTTATAAACAAACTTGGAATGTCTTGGAATCTCAATTGTTTCTTCTTGACAGCAATAGGATTAAGTCAGGATCAAGTGGTGATATTAGACTAAAATAAAATAAAATAAACTTTAAATAAAACCTAAAATAAAAAAGAGGTTTTAACATTAACTAAATCATCTGAGCTATGTAACCCACATTCATTTTACAGTGTTTACTCTTACTGTATGTTAACAGTTGGTTCATTTGTGTCTCTTTCTATTTTAAGAAATTGAAAAGACATTTATGAAACAAAATGCCATTATGTCTACTGAGCTATGAAACGGCAAACTTCTGGGCACACAAAAACATGTTGAACTAGTAATAATGTAATAATAACTAGTAATAATAACAATGTCTAAATCTGTTTAATCCAATATATAATCTCTTGCTAGTTAAGGCTAGTGTAAGGGAGTACCCCAGGGGGCCCTCCTGCTGGTTCCAAGGGGGTACTTGTTATGATTTTAATTCAGCTTTGTAAAGCTATAAAACAATTTTGCTGGTTAAAATATTAGTGTTGACAGTAATTTAATAATAAAACACATTTGCTTTTATCATGATAGTGATTTTTTGCTTAAAAATGCGTGTAGATAATTGTTATGAGTGAGTCTGCTTCACATCTTTCCACTTACCAGCTGAGGGCACATTCGCCCGAGTTCTAATACCCCCTGGACTTGCATCCCCCCAATGCATTGCACCCTGATCACCCATCCTACCTAAAGCTCCTTATCCTCTATATTTAAGGACTCTGTTTAGTTTGTGCGTTGTGAAGTCTTGTTTTGCCATAGCTAACATTTCTGAGCATTTCTCTATTATTATTCTCTGGTGGATTTATTGAATTTTTTGAGCTAGACTGCCTTGCCATTTTTGACACTTTGCAGCCTGCCTGTCACAGACACGCCAGGCTTCACCGAGACCCAATCACAACGCTCACCTTCACCGGATTACTGATCATCAACACCTGTTCACAATCAACTTCACGGCATAAAGGACTAACACTCTCACTGTATCACCGTCCAGTCTCGTTTACGTTACCCGGACTTACCCGCTCCTTTCACAAGTGTTAAGAAAGCTGAATAGTTACCTGCTACTCCTCGATTTCCTACGACCCTCTGTGAAGTGTGTTCCTGTCGTCTCCTCGTCTCTTTGTTCTCCGTTGATCTTCAGTTCCAGTTCTAAGGACAGTTTAAGTTACCATTTTGCTCTACTGACTTTGGTTTCGTTTTATGTTAAAGTTTTCTGTTTTAATAAACCTACTTCCTGTTCATCCGCTGACTCCATCCTCTCTGTTCCCGTAACACTGCCCTGGTCCTTGTCTGTTTTTGTCATTTCTGAAAATTTAGTGCCTGCCCTGACTCCTACCTGTTGATCATTGTGATTATTGCCTGTGTTGTTTAATAAAGCTGCTTATGGATCCAAATCCAGAAAATCCTAAATCTCTTCCTTCTTGTAACAACACTGCAACAACATAGCACTCATTCTCCTAATATCACATCACAGATGCGCTCAAACATACAGCATAAAAATATAAATGCTGTAAAATAAACAAATTCTGTAATTTTTAAACTATTTAAACACACAGTATTGCAAATACTTTTTTGTTGTAAGAATCAGACGTTCTATATTACTTGAATTACACAAAAATACCCTGCAAATAATACAAATAATTTAACTTTTATTAGTTGATTTCTGTAATTTAACCCTCTGGGGTCTGAAGGTGTTTTGGGACCCTGGAGAAGTTTTGACATGCCCTGACATTTGTGCTTTTTTCAGTGTCTTATAAACATATTTATGGTTAAAGTCACACATCACTGTGTTCAGTACAAACTGTGCTACAAAATATACAGGCAACATGTATGTGCACACTTTTTGAGAAAACCATGTTTAAGCATGGTTAGTAAAAAGTATAAAATTTGCCACTGCCACACATACACTAAACATATGTTCACAAGACTTTTGACTACAAGATCTTGTAGACTAGAGGGTTAATTTGTTACAAAAAGATGTGAAAACCATTCTGCCCACTTATTTACCTAAAACATTATATTGATTTTTGTTGTGAAAAGGCCATATGCGAGGGAGTGTCAATAGCCGGCTTTCCACTGTCGTGCTGGTGCGAGCCAGGTCTTTTACTGTGTCGAGCCGAGCCAATAGCCTCGTGCTTCTTGCTCCGTGGCCAAAATCAAAAGCTATTGTCAGGCCTGTAGCACAGCAGCGCTGGGTTTTAACCCCACTGCAAACACGCTTTTTGGATACATGCAAGTTGACGAAACACAATTCCACCCGTTTTAGTGTCGAGCCAGATCAAGTCATCACACAATGAACATGATAAAGAGACGCGGCCGTTTGTTTGTTTCTTTTAGTGTTCAGTTTGTGAAAAAAGAAGCTGAGATGAGAAGACAGATGTTTAGGGGTGTTTCCCTTAAAAGCTTTTACAAGAGTAAGTTTTACAATAATTAAATAGCAAATGTACATATCTGTAAACATGTATTTATAATTTGATATATTACCAGCTCTCTGACGATGAAATGTGATGTCTGACATGCAAAAACAACTGTATTTCCGTATCAGAAGAATAAATAGCAGAACATAAGAAAAAAAAGATTCCCCTCAGACAGACATTTAAATAATGGGCCCATTAATAAACATAGCAGTCTACCAGATAGCAAAATGTGTCTGGCCCACCACTGGGCCACATCCTTACTTCAGTTCTGGCTGGGTCCCCGGCCCAAAACTGGCCCAAACACTAAAAATGAGCACAAACAATTTCCTCTGTGCCATATGCA
The DNA here is from genome assembly GCA_019155185.1 of Beaufortia kweichowensis. Lineage (NCBI taxonomy): Eukaryota > Metazoa > Chordata > Actinopteri > Cypriniformes > Gastromyzontidae > Beaufortia > Beaufortia kweichowensis. The sequence continues at coordinate 19,397,318 of CM032794.1, read as the reverse complement.
GCCCACATCCTATCAAACGATTCGTACATACTGATATGACCCAGATCTGGTCAGCACACTGTAAAGTGACTTATCTGGCCCATTTCTGGCCCGGAGCCTTTATTCTATGTGGCCAAGCATTGACTTGGTCCTCAGGCCAGATGTGGCCCAGAACCTGGTAAATTCATTTAATTTTCTAGGGAAACCCAATTGAAAGAAAGATTAAGGGCTTTTATTAAAATTGATTTTAACAATATACTAAACACAAACTTTAAATACATAAAGATATATAAATACATGTAATAACAATGAACAAATACACTATATAAACATATTAGCAATTACAAATTTAACCATTAATTTTTTATACAGTTAAAATGAGAACATGGTTGTTACGGGTGCAGGTAAGAGTCAGTCAAAAGGTTTCAGTCTCAAATTGCTGTCCCTTGGACGTCGCAATCAGAGGCAGAGCAAAAACAGGTAAGTATCCAATAACAGGTTAGTAAATCCAAAAGGCAAAAACAGATCAGGCAGGAACATCAAATATCCAGATATAACACAGAGTATTTAAAGAGTCCTTAATTGCTGGTGACAGGTGCATGTGATTCGGGATGATGGCTGGTGATTGGGAACAGGTGTGGTGAGTGCAAGGCATGATGGGAAATGGAGTTCAGAGGGAGGTGCCGGGTGAAACCGTGACAATGGTAAATAAAAATATTTACTATTTTTATGAAAAATTGTTTTCTGCAGACACATACTTTACACACTTTTTGCAAAAGCCATCTCTTGCGCCCAGCTGGAGCCACCTCTTAAGGTCCCTTCAACGTCAGTATTAGCTGTGATTATCTATTTCTCCAGTTCATCTGAAACAGATTTTATACAGGGACATAGTAGTTCACTCATATCAAATTTTTCATTTTTAGGTAAAGTAAAACAAAAAATATCAGACTAAACATACCGCAGGCTTGTGTGAAATTAGCTTTGGCTTTTACGGAGGTCAAAAAGTTAAAAGTGAACCACTGTAATGGAGTGTGTGTAAAACATGTTGTAAATAAACAAAAATAAATCAGACAATTTTGCAAAACAGAATGTGGGACAATAATTGTTTCACCTCAATTACATGTTTAACAATTGTTTTGCCTCTATTATATTTTCATAAAAAATCTATTACAACTGCTGTCACAACCCTATGTGTTCCAAGGACTCCACTTCCCATAATCCTTTGCACTCCACTCACCTGTTCCCTATCACGGACTTATTATTGTTTAATCATTGTCACCTGTCACCTTCATCACCCCCATGTATTTAAGTCCTGTGTTTTCCACTCCTCATTGTCTTCGGTTAACGTTATGTTGTGTAATTCTGTGCATGTTCCTGAGTTCATCCAGTAAAGATTGTTCCTATTCTGATTCCTGGCTCCTTTCGTCCTTGCGACTACTACACCACCGTAACAGAACCGAAGACCCAAAACAAAGAATGGATGAAGACTTCGATGACTTCTACATCGATGATCGCTTGCGTCAGAACCAAGGAGAGAGACCATTGCTGGCCCACTCCCTGTACTTCCTGGTCCTATGTGAATCGTCGGACCTCCCAGACCGCTTCCTGAGGCTGTTTTTCAATATCAGCTTGAACAGCGCTGTCCAGGATCAGCTGTCTGGGAGGGGTCCACAAGGTGGGATCAGGGAGTATGTGGAGTGGGTCCTACTATCCTGTGGCTGCCACCCTTTCCCCACCCAGGCGAAGGGCTCCGCCCCCGAGGTTCCTGGCTCCGCCCCGAGCTCCCAGGCTCCGCCCCCGAGCTCCCAGGCCCCGCCCCCGAGCTCCCAGGCCCCGCTCCCGAGCTCCCAGGCCCCGCTCCCGAGCTCCCAGGCCCCGCTCCCGAGCTCCCAGACTCCGCTCCCGAGCTCCCAGACTCCGCTCCCGAGCTCCCTGACTCCGCTCCCGAGCTACTGTCGCCTGACCCCGAGCCGCCTGACCCCGACTCCAGGTTCCCACCCAGCCTCCCTCTCCCTCCTCCTCTGAGTTCCCCAGTCCTCCTCAGCCCCTCTGCTCGCCCCCATGTCACACCACCTGGGCGTTGGGGCTCACCTCGGGCCTTCAGAGCCCTGGCGCCCACATGGGGTGCTGCTCCCCTTGCTCCGCCTCCTGCCTCTGAGACCCGGACTCCTCCTCCTCCCTCCGACCCTACAGCTCCACCTCGGCTCCTACCTCCCTCACCTCCACCGTGCTCCGCCCTCGCACTACCTCCACCAGGCTCCCTCGTCTCTCCGGCCTCGCCTTGGTCGGGTCGACCTTCCCTTCCCTTGGCCTCCCTTTCTCCACCTTCGGGTTCAAGCCGGTGCGGCCCGGCTGGGTCGGTCAGGCTCCCCTCCCCCGGATCGTCCCTTCATCCTCGCTGCGCTCCGGTTTCGCAGCTCTGCCGCCCCACTGCTCCAGCTCGGTCGGGCGGAGTGGTCGGGTGCCGCCTCGGACCCTCTGGGGATTCCTCGTCACCCCCTGGCTCTCGGCATTCCATCTCCGCCCGGGGATCCAGCTTCCCCGGGTGTGGTGCTGGTGGTCGGGTCCCGGCACTCCTACTCTCTCCCTACACCATGGCTCCTCCCTCTATCGTCGCCACCCTGGCCGGATGGACTGTTTCGTTGCCCTCGTCCTCCTCACTGTCCCCTCCTCCAGGACCCCCGCCCTCCCTCCTCTGTTGTTTCTTATACGGCGCAAGGACACGCCTTCCGGGAGGGGGGGGTACTGTCACAACCCTATGTGTTCCAAGGACTCCACTTCCCATAATCCTTTGCACTCCACTCACCTGTTCCCTATCACGGACTTATTATTGTTTAATCATTGTCACCTGTCACCTTCATCACCCCCATGTATTTAAGTCCTGTGTTTTCCACTCCTCATTGTCTTCGGTTAACGTTATGTTGTGTAATTCTGTGCATGTTCCTGAGTTCATCCAGTAAAGATTGTTCCTATTCTGATTCCTGGCTCCTTTCGTCCTTGCGACTACTACACCACCGTAACAACTGCACAGCCCTATGCTATTTGATAAACATTTTATATGGATACCTAAGTGAAAATAACTGTTGACCTTACCTGTTTTTGATCATTGCTGGGGCGTGCCTCTATATGTCTGACAACCTGGTAGTGCTACAAGAGAACAATGTGTTAAATTATTTCAAGTTCTACAAAAAAATACTTAAAAATCTATTTCTAATCTAATGACACAGAAAAGGACAGACAAAGCTAAAGGTAAATAGTTTTAATAAACAACAAAATGAATAATACAGCATACGACAAAGATGATGCACACAAAAGGTAGGCAGTTCAGTTCATTTGATGTTGAAGATGTAGAGGAAGAGAGTGAGAGACAGAGATGCATGCATTACTTTATTTGTACAGCTGCGGGATTAAAAAAAGTGATATTATCCCCTCACTGATGAAGACTATGTGTTGTGATTATTTAATAGATTTAATAAAATTATTTATAAATGAAAGTCGCGGGATACCATTGACAACACGTTTCGGTGCTGTTTCTGTGTGCAGGGTGGTTTCTAAACTATGCGTGTGTTATATGATTAGAGCAGGGCTTGACATGTTTGTCCTTTGGACAAGTGAATCTGCTCTTTGCTGTGGGGCCTTACATGGAAATTTAAACTATGTGCTTGAACTATGTTGTCTCAGGTAAAGTTGAAATGGATCACTCATGGTCAGTCACGAAGGCTATGACTCAAATAAATGCAGTTATTACTGTTAATTAGTGACATTTATTGACATTTAAAGGCTACTTGTCAGGTCGGGCAAATCTTTTACTCGCCCATACAAAGGATAATCTTGCCCCGGACAAGCGTATTGTCCTGCACAGTAAGAAAAAATCCACAATATAATATTGAAAACATTTCAATAATGGGCACATATTTAGTAGACTAAAACGGACAGCAAAACCAATGTTTAGGCCTATGCATAACTGCCTGATTTTAATGGTGAGAAATCTCATAAACAACATTCAAACAACATTTAAACCAAGCATGTTAGTAGGCTCAATGTGCTTAAAATTCAGGCTTTTGAATATAGCAAACAATTAATTATCATTGTTTTCATGCATGTTTTGGTCCCGCTCTGCAGGATTCAAATTATTATTAGTATTATAAAATTTTCGCCAAACAGCAAAAACGTTCGTCTGAATCAGTTTCACTGACATTAGGCCACATATTGTATTTCGTCCGTATACTGCATCTAATTAATGTGAGACACGGTTCCAACCTAGACTTCAGGTGCTTGGGCCAATGGCTTTAAATAGTGTTTACTATTAGTATCCAGATTCCTCATCTGGGCCAGTTCTGGTGCATACATGTAAAATCTTGCCGGCTGTCAGCCAACACTGGCGGAAGAAAGCCAGAATCGGCCCAGAACTTACTGCTATCTGAAACCGAATAGTACTGTATTTGCATCTTAAAAAACAAGGGATTACTATCAGATGGTCATAAAAGTATGAGCTCATTACAGCTTCTGTTAAATCCACATGTCTTTAAATACAGTTTGTATATTTAATATTTATAAACTAAAGCATCAGTAACAGAATATTTATTTTTCTATTCTATATATTTATATTTCTTATCTACATATATACATGAAAAGGTTACGTCAGTGCTGGTTTTAAACTGTTTATTCTGCAGTTATTTACACGACTTCCCAAAGCACAACGCGAATCTTGGCACAGATCCAGATAATTTAAACACTTTTCAAGCCCCAGCTGGCCCGCTTTGGACCAAGGTATTTGATGGGCCAGAAAACGCTGGCTGTTGGCCCTGAGGAAGCACCGGCGAGGCACGATCGAGCCCTGGAAGTGAAAGTAAAAACGTGACTGGCCAATGACCAATTTATGGTTTCACTTAAGCTTTACTTTTGAGGCTACAGTGGATACAAAACAAATGATGGTTGGAAAACACTCGCATATTGCAACCTTCCAATGCACAAATAAGAAGCCTGCTGCACTGAAAGGGCACAAGTGGCAAAACCTCACCCCGGGGGGAAAAGGATGCTATGGAGATTGCACCCTGCAAGGAAAGGGAATGGCTCGAGATAAGGTCACCAACCCGAAATATAAACAAGGGGACAACCACAGGGGCAGCTCCCACTTACCTTAGGGGAAGACACTGGCTTGGAAAAGAGTAGTCATATGGGGTTGCCAGAGGGAACCAACACATATGCAAAAGGAGAAAAACTGGATACTGTTAGAACTTACCTGAAAAGAGCACTTTGTATTGCCTCGAAAGGGGAAATATGCTAAAGCAGGCAGAACACCTTAGAGGGGACTCAAGGTCATGTCAGAAGGATAAAATCCTTTGAGAGACCGGGTCTACCCTTAGGTTATAAAACCTGGCAAAAGTATCCCAGCCCACATCTCTACAAATGTCTGTAAGAGAAGCACCTTTAGCTGTTGAAATGCACTTTCCCCTGGTGAAATGTACACGGAACTTCAAGGGGCCACAGCACATAAAGGGTTAGTTTACCCCAAAATAAAATTTTTGTCATTATTTACTCACCCTCATGTTGTTCCAGCCACATAAGACCTTTGTGCGTATTCTGAACACGAATATATTTTTAAATTCACTGTCACATTCTCAGTCAGCACTGTGTTTTGCCAGTGTGATTAAGAATCTAAATTTCCTTGATGTTTGGAAAGAACACAATCCTTCAACACGACAGTACACAGTGAAAGTTAGCCCTGATTTCTGCCTCATGTTTGGACCAGTTTTATGTATCTGGAAATGAGAAATAGCAAAAGAAATACAACTATTAAAAGTTCCTATATCATTTTTGGATCACAAACTTTACAAGACCTCACAGAAGTTACTGTTGACATTTTAATGCAAAACTCTTACAAGATAAACTTTTTATTGAGAGTTTTAAGGTATTTGGGGATAATTGGAAAGCTGGAAAGATCTGTTTGATAGCATGATTCAATGGTGGGATGTGGGGAGAGCAGATATAAAATGTCAGCAATATGCTTCTTATTCTACTTTGTGCTTAAAGAAGACTCTAGAGCAGTTGGAATGGGAAATCATTTCTATTGAGAAAAATATGTTAACAATTTAGTTGGTTTACAGGAAAAGTGGACAAAAAAGAAACTTTCATTGAGTTCTTTTTTAAATGAGAAAGTAAAAAGGTGCTGTTAGGGGTGTTCCAAGTTACGACAGACAGAGAGGTTCTTTCACATCAAAAAGGTTTACTGGGTGAGGGATGATACTAAAAACAGAGGTTCCAAAAACATCACACAAGGCAAAAAACATCCAACAGGTAACAACAACAATACCAGACGAAGACTTCACAAACAAACAGGGTTTAAATAGTGTCGAGCAGGTGAGCAGGTGCAGGTGAGCAGGTGCAGGTGATTTCAAAATGGTGGAGGGTGAAGTGCAAAGGATGATGGGAACTGGAGTTTCAGAAGACCGGTGAATGTGAACGAGTGTCATTAGAATTAGAATGCAATAAACATTAGAATCCAATGCTGTGGGCAGGATACTGATATCCGTGACAGTACCCCCCCCACAGTCCGCTCCTCCGTGGCCTGGGTGCTGGTTGTTCTGGATGGGCACGATGAAACTCCTCAAGCAAAGAGTGATCCAGAATGTCAGCGCGAGGGATCCAACACCTTTCCTCAGGACAATAGTTCTCCCAGTCTACGAGATACTGGAGACGCCCAGACAGCCGTTGGGACTGCAGAATCTTACAGACCCGGTAGATGTTTTCCACAGACTCTACCGGCGGCGGAGGAGGAGGCGGGGTGGATGGTGGTAAGCCCTCAGCATCGGATTTTGTGGAGGAAGACAAAACAGGGTTAGTGAAGGGTTTCAGGAGTGATACATGAAAGGAAGGTGCCAGACGGTAGGTGGAGGGAAGCTTGAGCCGGTAAGTCACTGCATTTATTTGTTTTTTGTTTTATGCCTATGCACTGCCGCTTGCAGGTGAACGTGAGCGGAGTTCCAGACCCTCTCGCTGTTCCGGAACCAGTGGCTGACAGCTGGCACCGAGGAGGGTTCTTCGGTCCAGGGAAATAGAGGGGGTTGAAATCCTAAGATGCATTGAAAGGGTATCATACCGGTAGTGTCTTGGCGGAGGGAGTTCTGGGTGGAATTCTTCCCAGGGGAGGAATCGGTGCCAGCTGTGCTGATGTTGACTACAGTAAGATCTCAGGTATCTCCCGACTTCCTGGATCTTTCGCTCAGTCTGGCCGTTTGCTTGGGGATGGTAACCAGAGGTGAGGCTTACCGTGACCCCTAGTAACTTGAAGAACTCCTTCCACACATGAGCGATAAACTGGGGGCCACGGTCGGAGACAAGGGCAGTGGGTAAGGCTGACAGAGGGAGAAGTTTGCATCCTTTTGAAAATCGGTGGACTACCACCAGGATGCATGTGTGGTTGTCGGAGGCAGGGAGATCAGTCATGAAGTCGACGGCGAGGTGTGACCAGGGTCTCTGAGGGACAGGTAGAGGTATGAGTTTTCCCTGGGGTAGTCGATGAGGGATTTTTGAACTGGCACAGACTGAGCAACTCTTCACAAATCAGGAGATATCCTGAGCCATGCCTGGCCACCAGTACCGATGGGGGAAATCAGCGAGAGGGTTTGCTGCTGACCTGGGTGTCCCGATCCAGGAACCGAGTGTGCCGAGTCCATCAGGGAGAGTCGAAGATCTTCAGGTACGAATGTCTTCCCTTCAGGACCTCCCGGCAGAGCAGGTTGTTCTCCTTGCCTTTGTCAAATCTGATCGTCGAGATCCCATTGAATGGGAGAGACTACTAAGGCTGGAGGGAGGATGGGGTCGGGTTGAGAGGTGTCTGTGTCTGGGACATAGAGTCTTGAAAGGGCATCGGCCTTGCTGTTCTTACTGCCTGGCCGGTATGTAACTGAGAAATTGAAGCGAGTGAAGAATAGTGCCCAACGAGCTTGACGTGAGTTAAGTCTCTTGGCTTCCTTGAGGTAGAGGAGATTTTTATGATTGGTGACGACGGCAAATGGATGTTTTGCTCCCTCTAGCCAGTGCCTCCATTCTTCCAATGCCAACTTGATAGCAAGGAGTTCCCAGTTGCCGATGTCGTAGTTTTGCTCCACCTGGGACAGATTTCTTGAGTAGAAGGTGCATGGGTGGAGACGAGATGCATTCCCCTGCTGCTGGGACAGCACGGCACCTACCCCTGATGTGGATGCATCCACTTCAACAATGAATGGGAGATCCGGAGAAGGCTGGCGCAGGATCGGTGCCATGCTGAAGGCTTCTTTAAGCTGATTAAAGGCTGCAGCGGCTTCGGGCGTCCATTTCAGACTGGTGGGATGGTTCCGCAGGAGAGAGGTGAGGGGTGAGCAGATTGAACTGAACTGACAGATGAATTTCCTATAGAAATTAGCGAACCCTAAGAAGCGCTGCAGACCTTTAATAGTGGAGGGCTGAGGCCAGGAGCGAACGGCATCCACCTTCCCTTGCTCCATGTGCATCCCCGAGGAGTTGATGATATAGAAACTGGACCTCAGGTAGATGGAACTCACACTTTTCTAACTTCAGGTAGAGCTGATGCTCTCACAGACGCTGGAGGACGAGTCGAACATGCTCTCGATGCTCCACGGGGCTCTTCGAAAAGATCAAGATGTCGTCAATATATACTATAACAAAGCAATCCAACATATCTCTGAAGACTTCATTCATCAGGCTTTGAAAGACTGCTGGGGCATTGACTAACAGGACAGGAGGTGACCTGCATCCCCGCAGTATAAACAGAGTCAACTGGATATTCTCTGTTGCCGTTCCTCCCGGGAGATGTGAAACTGATCCACTTGCATTGGTTCAGGTGCTGGAGGGCGATAGTGATAGTGATAGTGGGACTGCTTGAGGGTGTTGAGCGGCAAGCTGCGATCCGCTGTGAGACTCGGATGGACCGCTGGATAAAGTTTTCAAGACCAGCTGTATCATCATACACTACCATCTGTAGCCGCACTTCTGTAGCGAGGCCTTGACGGAAAGCGGCGAGGAGAGCCGCCTCATTCCATCTGCTTGCACTGGCCAGAGTACGAAAACGGAGCGCATATTCCGCTACAGACATGAGACCCTGTCGGAGACGATACAGCTGGTCCGACACTGAAAGGGGAGAAGTAGTATGATCAAAAACTTCTTTAAAATGTTTAATGAATGCATTGAGAGATTGCACTATGTGACCTCCAGCGGTCCACAGGCTTTGAGCACATTGCAGAGCGGGTCCTGATAGCAGCAAAATGATGTAGGGGATTTTTGCAGAATCAGAAGGAAACAGGTTAGGTTGCATTTGGAAAAAAAGTTGACAAAAGTTGAACCCACTACACTCCTCCACTGCTCCAGAAAACCGGTTGGGTGTGGCCATGGGACAGCTAGGGGGTGCAGTGCTTACCGGTGATGCTGCGCTAAATTGGTGACATAATGTACGCAGGAGTTCGGTGGCAGCCTCGGTGACATGAGGGGGAGCTGGGTCCATGGTGAAGGGAGGTGATGTGATCCTCTGGTGTTTGGTCTGGTATACTGTTAGGGGTGTTCCAAGTTACGACAGACAGAGAGGTTCTTTTACATCAAAAAGGTTTACTGGGTGAGGGATGATACAAAAAACAGAGGTTCCAAAAACATCAAACAAAGCAAAAAAACATCCAACGGAAAAACATCCACAGTAAACAGTTGAGCGTGTAAGGCTGGATGGGACAAGTCACCCAAAAACCACCCACTGGCCCAAGGTAGGAGTCCAGTGGTAATGGCGAAGGTTTCAGCGCGCTCGGTCTTTTCCTGCGCTTATTCTTTACTTTTTATTCCTCAATTTTATCTGACTCCAAAAGATAAAACCTTGTAAAGGTTAAGTTAAGATTCTTAAATTTAGATAAATGTTTTATCATTCTATTCAACTCACTATTATTATTGGACTTGTACACCAAGGTTCTCAATGTCGCACAAGGTCCTCGCACCGGCCGTGTGCAGGCCCACGATCACAAACTCAATCGTATAACCAGAGGTTATGGCTAAAGCAATTTAACAATGTAGCTCCCGCTTACTATTGTTAAAAGGTACCCATGTAGCCCCATACAATCGCCTATATAATGCAACTGCATAACAACTTAGTTAAAGTTAAGTAATTTAGATAATCAGAGGTTATGGCTAAAGCAATTTAACAATGTAGCTCCCGCTTACTATTAATAAAAGGTACCCATATAGCCCCATACAATCGAACTCTTCTCTGACTAAACAGAGGATACACAAAACTCTTCTCTGACTAAACAGAGGATACACAAAACTCTTCTCTGCCTAAACAGAGGATACACAAAATCCGACTGCATAAAAACTTAATTATTTCAATATACTTAACCCTGGTCGTAGTATTGCGGTAACACGGATGCATCATAGTCTACTAAGCCAATAATTCAGAGTATTTAGAATGGATACAAACATAACAATTTATTAAACAGGTAAAAGACAGCAATGATTCAATATCTAATTCAAACAATTTAGTAAAGTGATCAATTCATGTGAAACAGTCAATAATGCAGAAATGAGAGAATTTAGAAATGTTTACCTGACAATCAAAACTACGCACAGCGAATGTGCAGGAGATCCGTTTACAGACTCCGACTATAAGAACTACGCACAGCGAATGTGCGGGAGATCCGTTTACAGACTCCCAGAACCTTTTGCTTGCTTCCCTTAAATACCCAAATCAAAGTATACTTCCTCCAAATGGAGATGTAATTTACATTGAAAAGACTCTGAACCTGATCAGGCCCAAATGGCCATTTCCATGAAAGAGCCCAGGAAGGACACACCCACAGCAGTGAGCAGAATATCTCCAAACTTCTTAAACCTTTGTTATGATCTACTCTACTGTTGTGGGGATAAGACCATTGTGTAAGTCGCACTGAGACATTTCAAATGATATGAGACATGAATATTTAGATACTTTGATCACACAGAATGTGGTATATCTTAAATACAGTTCATTGATGAGTTTTGGGGATCTCTGAGCTGAGGGGAAGTAGATGAAGAGAGGGGGAGAAAGAGACAGATGTGAGGGTGTGAGTTCGCAATCAGCATCCTTTGAGGTGTGCTATTTGAGATGGGGACGCAAACTCTGTGGGGGAACTCAATATGTTGGAAAGAGTCCTTTGTTCCCCAGGATGTGATGTCCTGTTGGTTTGGACATCTTGGCACCAGTCTTACAGTTTTCCCCCTTTGACCCCGTGGGGCAAACCTAGATTAGTTCCAATGGGGTCATTGTAAGACATTTGTAAAGTTCCTGCCGATGTTGTGTAACATTCCAATCTCTGGAGCAAGTAGTGTTCAGTTCAGTGTATCAATCAGGGCCTGTGTGCTCTTTTCAGCAAACATGCAAATTTATCATGGAAAGTCTTTCTGTTTCTTGTGTCTTCCTCTTTGTGATGAAGCTCTGACTCTTTGAAGAATTATCTGTCACCTTCAAATGGTGTAGTCCTCTTAGGTCATGCCTCAATAAGTGGGGAAGTTCATGTCGTTGATGACACACCACTGTGTCTCTGGACACCTGCACATCTTAATGACCATTTGTTGATTGAACACTAATGAACTAATGAAGAAGGTGGAAAAGCAAAAACAAGAACAAAACACAATACACCAGAAATTCATGTCAACAAGTGCGACTGGTACACAAGGTCTCATGTGTCCCTCAAGGTCATGGTTTTGGCATGGAAGAGAAGGAAGCAAAAAGATCATGTTAACAGCATTAATTAACATTTTTAGATATGCATATTTAGAACATATAATAATACTAATAATAACAATATATGCACAATATATGCACACATAATGTTTATAATTATAGAGATATCAATAATAATCAATCTTTCAAAAGAATTCAGAATTTCTCATGTAAGAACACCTGGCAGATCTAAGATTTTAATGGTATTAAAACATGTTCAGGAGGCTATACAATTGTAGATTCAAAATTTCATGTCAGATTTCTATGTGTATGTATGTATGTGTACATGTGTCTGTATATATATGTGTATATGATCTGTAGGCCAAGTCACATGTGATGGTATGGGTCTAACTGTAAATCGTTTGGTTAATCAACAGAAGTGTCTGCATTTTAGATTTATTTTAAAATATGAATTGCAAGTTAGTCATTGCAATAAAAAAATGTAATCATCAAAGTGTGACTATAGTCATGTACATTTCCTAAGAAAATAACAACATTTAACAAATTGTGTCATTAGTAGAATTATGACAGGTAAGCCTATGTTTAAGAGACTAGATGGTTGTGTTTATGTAAAAGCAGGATGTTGATCTTAAGTGTGCTGGTGTTTTGAGAATCTAGAACATTATTGTGTTGTGTGGTGTTAAGTGTTTGGATGTAATAGTGTTCAGGTCTAAATCAGATAGGATGTGGTAATGGTGAATGCATGTGTTTTGTACGTGTATGTCTGGGAGATGGGCAGAACCTATTCTATAAAAATTAATGTTGCACATGCTATTCCGATGCTACACCGGTAGGCCATGTAACTATGTGTGAGAGTGTAGTGTTGTGAGGTGTGAATGGCCTATTGAAATGTCTTCACCCATCTCCCTAACTTCAGGTTGTGTGTCTGCAAAACTGTTTGTCTTGATGTAGGTGGGATCAGACATCTCTCTGATGTCTGGTCTCCAAGGTTTCGTTGTTTTCAATCTGAGAGAGAAACAGACATTACAGAAAACAGTTAGTTTACAAATCTTTGGGCAATTTGCATTAATTTGCACCATGTGGTACAATCTGTCTGTGAGATGGTTTTAACATGGTTAATGACATCAGGGTGTAATATACCATTATTCTGTTACCATTCCAAGTTTATTTTGAGAGATCAGATTAATATGTTCATTCAGATTTGGACTGACTGCTTCTTGCAGTGCAGTCAGAATGCATTACACCTTAAAGATGCACTTACAATAAAGTTTTCACAATCTGATGTGTTGTGAGCACTAGAAAGCTCCAGTCCTGCTGGAGAAATATTTTTTATGGGTGACTTCATCACCTTCCATTTTGATTATCCTTAATCTCTGTGATCTCTAAAGACTTTGGAATTTCTGCCTGATGTTCTTTATTTGTCAAAGGTTTCAATACTCAATTGTTAAAACAGTACTGATGATTTGGTTCACTATCGCATGTGTCATGGTATTTGCAGTGTCACTGCAAGGCAAAAGGCAAAAGCATACCCCCCTCTTTGGCACTGGGTCGTGAACCAATGAAATCATACATAACAAAAGACTTTTCTGTGGGTCTGGCTTGTGAGTTAGTCATGTATTTGTTGCATTTCTTTAATCATCTGAGGCCTGTCTGGTTGTTATAATATAATATACATCGTAATGTGGTTACAATGTAAATTATATTATATTAAAATAATATAAATTAAAAAATAATTTTATTACTGGTCTCTTAAGGGTTTTTTAGAAAGATGTTTGTAAATTTGTAAGATGTTTTTGTTAATCTGTTTGGGTATGAAAAGATTTTGGAACTTGGGCTGACTGATGTGAAGCACAGATATTCCCACTGATTCCCACTTACAGGAATTTTACATTCCTATTGTAACGAGTCGGCACGAGGAGTGTGATCCATTAGCAACTTTATTAAAGACGAAAGGTAATAACAACAGCAAAAGGTCAGGCAGGAGTAAAACGGGAACAACGGAGACAGAGCAAAGAGTAGTAAAGTCCAGGCTGGGGATCGGGGCAGGCGGCAGGCGGCAGGCAATCGTTAATCCGGTAAACAAAGCAGACAGGTCCGGGGCAGGCAGAGAACAATCGTAGATCCGGTAAACAAAGCAGATAGGTCCGGGGCAGGCAGATAACAATCGTAGATCCAGTGAACAATCCGAGACAGCAACGAGAAATCCAGTAACTATGAAAACGCTCAGAAATGATAGCCGGGGCAAATCAAGACTTCGCGAAAGTCTGCGCGGAGCGCAGGCGCTTAAATACCCGGAGCGATACAAGATGGCCGACACCGGGTCGGAGTTTAGCCCAAGTGCGGGGAATTGTGGGGCGTGTAGTCCGTGGGGAAAGTCAATAATCCGGAGAGGGCTCCTGCTGGTGGTGATCGGAGGGAGCCACAGAGACCGAGTTCATGACAGAGCCCCCTCCCTGTGAGCGACTCCTGGCGCGAGGAGGATTCGGACGCCGAGGTCTCCCCCTGGGTCTTGGGGCCGGTTTTCCTGGGTGAGTGCGGTGGAAATCCTCGGTTAGTGAAGGGTCCAAGATGTCAGAGGATTTTACCCAGGATCGTTCTTCGGGGCCGTAGCCCTCCCAGTCCACCAGGTATTGCAGTTCTCGACCTCGGTGTCTAGAGTCTAATATTACATTGACCCGATAGGCCTCCTCGCCGTCCACCATGAGCGGAGGGGTGCTCTGGTTCTCGGTCCCCTCTAGGTTCTCCACTCCTTCCTGGTCACCAGCGGGCTTGAGCAAGGAGATATGAAAGGTGGGTGAGATACGGTATTGAGCAGGGAGTTCAAGTCGGTAAGATACAGGGGTTATTTGTCGGATAATTTTAAATGGACTGAGCTTCTTGCAAGGTTGCCGGAGACGAAGATCTCGAGTAGACAGCCATACCCATTGGCCTGGTTCGTAGGTGGGCCCGGGACGACGGTGGCGGTCGGCGTTGTTCTGGGTGCGGCGAACGGCTCTCTGAAGGTGGACATGGGCCTCGTTCCAGGTGTCCTCGCTGCGTTGCATCCAGGCACTGACAGAGGGTAACTCCGAAGCTCGCCCAGACCAGGGAACAGTGGTGGTTGAAAGCCAAGGATGCACTGGAAAGGGGTGAGATTGGTGGCAGGTTTCCGGAGGGAGTTCTGGGCATATTCGGCCCAGAAGAGAAATCGACTCCAGTCATGCTGGTTATTGTGGCAGTAGGTGCGTAGGAAGCGGGTAAGTTCTTGATTAAGCCTCTCCACCTAGCCGTTGGCTTGGGGATGATACCCTGACGTGAGGCTGATGTTGATGTTCAGAAGCTTACAGAAGGAGGTCCAGAGGCGGGAGGTGAATTGAGGACCCCGATCGGGGACGATGTCCTCTGGTAGCCCATAAAATCGGAAGACCTGGTTGCACAGAGTCTCCGCTGTCTCTAGGGCGGAAGGCAGCTTGGGCAGAGGGATGAGGCGGCACGCCTTTGAGAAGCGATCAATGACCGAGAGTATGGTCGTGTTCCCCTGAGACATTGGTAGGTCCGTGACGCAATCGATGGCGATATGGGACCAAGGTCGTACGGGAATGGGGAGTAGTTGAAGTAGACCGGCGGGTATTTGGTGGGGTACTTTGGAAATGTTGCACGGTTGGCAGTTCCTTATGAACTCGATGGTGTCATGTTGTAGGGTGTGCAGGGATTTGGCTAGTTCCTCCGTAATCGAAGTGAGCCTAGCCAGCTGTTGCTGATGAGTTGCCAGCACGGATGCTTGAGCGCTGAGCTCCGTGGCATACTGTTGTAGTGTTGCTGGATCGGGAGATGGCGAAGTCTTCTGTAATGAGTCGGCACGAGGAGTGTGATCCATTAGCAACTTTATTAAAAATGAAAGGTAATAACAACAGCAAAAGGTCAGGCAGGAGTAAAACGGGAACAACGGAGACAGAGCAAAGAGTGGTAAAGTCCAGGCTGGGGATCGGGGCAGGCGGCAGGCAATCGTTAATCCGGTAAACAAAGCAGACAGGTCCGGGGCAGGCAGAGAACAATCGTAGATCCGGTAAACAAAGCAGACAGGTCCGGGGGAGGCAGATAACAATCGTAGATCCAGTGAACAATCCGAGACAGCAACGAGAAATCCAGTAACTATGAAAACGCTCAGAAATGATAGGCGGGGCAAATCAAGACTTCGCGAATGTCTGCGTGAGCGTGCGGCTTAAATACCCGGAGCGATACAAGATGGCCGAGAATTGTGGGGCGTGTAGTCCGTGGGGAAAGTCAATAATCCGGAGAGGGCTCCCGCTGGTGGTGATCGGAGGGAGCCACAGAGACAGAGTTCGTGACACCTATAGTGATCTCAGGACTCAGCTTTGAGCTCTATTGTTTAGGGCTTTCCCAATCTTTAGGCAACTGGACACAAATTGTCCTTTTTAACAATTCTCACAGACTCATGGAGAAAGGGCCAAGCTTTAGCTTCCACAATCTCCAGACAACTGGACCAAATTGTTTCTTTAACAATTACCACAGTCTCATAAAGAAGAGATCAGACCTAAAAATCTCAAACAGTGTTGACACTGTATTGTGTCCTGGTGTTAAAATGGCACATTTGCTTTCTATAGTTTGTGCTATTGTCACATCAGTCAGTTTAACCCAAGTTCTCTTTTCGTACACAGACACATTGACTTGTACAGTCATTTTAAGATATCCAAACTTGTTCAATTGCTCAGAATGAGCTTATTTTCTTTACCATTGTTATGCATTGTGATTACATAAAACAATCATAAAGCCAGTTTACTTATTTACATTAGTCCTTCATTTTTACCCTCAGTCGAGTACCAGAACAAAATTTGGATGATGTTACTCCAATTTAACATGATTTTGAAAATCATTAATTTACAAAGCAAGAGAATTTGTCCTTCATTTACAATGCTGCTATCATGTCCCTGATAATGTGGTTTCCTCTAATTCTTCATCCCCACCGGATTTCTACGGTCACCGGTCTAACAGTGGGTATTCCGACCTATACTACAAATGTGTCTATATGAGGAGTGCAAGTAACTTTCCCTCAACACTTCTAGTAGGCAAAAAAGAATTGACTTACCACAACAGCTGTAGAAATAGAAGTTCAAACCTTGCTCCACGCAACTCCTGGTGTTGCGTTTGAAAAGACGTAACTCGCTAGTTGGAGCATCACGTCGGGGTCACCACTTGTAAGGTTGGATGGGACAAGTCACCCAAAAACCACCCACTGGCCCAACGTAGAAGTCCAGTGGTAATGGCGAAGGTTTCAGTGCGCTCTGTCTTTTCCTGCGCTTATTCTTTACTTTTTATTCCTCAATTTTATCTGACTCCAAAAGATAAAACCTTGTAAAGGTTAAGTTAAGATTCTTAAATTTAGATAAATGTTTTATCATTCTATTCAACTCACTATTATTATTGGACTTGTACACCAAGGTTCTCAATGTCGCACAGGGTCTCTCGACCGCCGTGGTAAGGGCCCACGATCACAGACTCTCGACCATTATAACCAGAGGTTATGGCTAAAGCAATTTAACAATGTAGCTCCCGCTTACTATTGTTAAAAGGTACCCATGTAGCCCCATACAATCGCCTATATAATGCAACTGCATTACAACTTAGTTAAAGTTAAGTAATTTAGATAATCAGAGGTTATGGCTAAAGCAATTTAACAATGTAGCTCCCGCTTACTATTATTAAAAGGTACCCATGTAGCCCCATACAATCGAACTCTTCTCTGACTAAACAGAGGATACACAAAACTCTTCTCTGACTAAACAGAGGATACACAAAACTCTTCTCTGACTAAACAGAGGATACACAAAACTCTTCTCTGCCTAAACAGAGGATACACAAAACTCTTCTCTGCCTAAACAGAGGATACACAAAATCTGACTGCATAAAAACTTAATTATTTCAATATACTTAACCCTGGTCGTAGTATTGCGGTAACACGGATGCATCATAGTCTACTAAGCCAATAATTCAGAGTATTTAGAATGGATACAAACATAACAATTTATTAAACAGGTAAACAACAGCAATGATTCAATATCTAATTCAAACAATTTAGTAAAGTGATCAATTCATGTGAAACAGTCAATAATGCAGAAATGAGAGAATTTAGAAATGTTTACCTGACAATCAAAACTACGCACAGCGAATGTGCGGGAGATCCGTTTACAGACTCCCAGAACCTTTTGCTTGCTTCCCTTAAATACCCAAATCAAAGTATACTTCCTCCAAATGGAGATGTAATTTACATTGAAAAGACTCTGAACCTGATCAGGCCCAAATGGCCATTTCCATGAAAGAGCCCAGGAAGGACACACCCACAGCAGTGAGCAGAATATCTCCAAACTTCTTAAACCTTTGTTATGATCTGCTCTACTGTTGTGGGGATAAGACCATTGTGTAAGTCGCACTGAGACATTTCAAATGATATGAGACAAGAATATTTAGATACTTTGATCACACAGAATGTGGTATATCTTAAATACAGTTCATTGATGAGTTTTGGGGATCTCTGAGCTTGTTCCCCAGGATGTGATGTCCTGTTGGTTTGGACATCTTGGCACCAGTCTTACAAGCGTGTAGGGCAAAAAACATCCACAAAAAACACAAGACTGGTATGCTGGGCAAAAATGCACTTCAGGTAAGTTTAACAAGATACTACAAACATCCTTGGAATTGAAGAACAAAGAAATACTCATCCATAGAAGACTCAAAAAGATCGCTAAGGCAACATGCACGAGGCAACATGCAACATGCACGAGGCAACATGCAACATGCACGAGGCAACATGCAACATGCACGAGGCAACATGCAACACGCACGAGGCAACATGCAACACGCACGAGGCAACATGCAACACGCACGAGGCAACACGCAACGTGCAACATGCAACATGCAACATGCAACACGCACGAGGCAACATGCAACACGCACGAGGCAACATGCAACATGCAACATGCAACATGCAACATGCAACATGCAACACGCACGAGGCAACAACAATACCAGACGATGACTTCACAAACAAACAGGGTTTAAATAGTGTCCATTGATGAAGGTGAGCAGGTGCAGGTGATTTCAAAATGGCGGAGGGTGAAGTTCAAAGGATGATGGGAACTGGAGTTTCAGAAGACCGGTGAATGTGAACGAGTGTCTGGGACATTAGAATCCAATGCTGTGGGCAGGATACTGATATCCGTGACAGGTGCACTTGAAAAGAGTAGGTTTTTTAACAGTGATAGACATAAATTCTCCTACTTCCTTTTTCTTTAATTTGAAAAGCAAAGTTAAAGAAAAGAAACAACTGTACAGTCTGAAGGACTGGGCGTATGACTTCTAACCCACTAGAAATGTGTAGAACAGACACAGCCCAAACAGCAAAAGTCACCTGGCCTAGAACTAGTCCAGGCCCTTGTAAGTTCTGGGCCAGATCTGCACAACAGACTTGGGCCAGTGTCTTAAAAATTATGTAGTTGTTTCTGCCCACTGAAACCTGGGCTCGAACTGAATCTGTATTACAGCAGTAAAATGGGTGTAACTGTAACGAAGATTTGCTCGTTTGAAGACGAATCTGGCTCGGAGTCAGCTGCTGTCTGGGAGAACACACGTTGATCTGCAGGTAGGGGAGGATTGCCCTTTCTGTGGACAACCGGAAACGGTTTTTCATTTATTCTCTGAATGTTCAAGGCTTTTTCTCTTACTTTTTAGAAAGTGGTGCCATGAACAAGGGGAGGTTTTTACAGCTCTTTATAAATATTGCAAAAAACATCCCCATGTTTTAATAAATTTTATTTTCGGCCTGGCAAAGCTGGCTACTTGGTTGTCATGGAAAAATAAGATATAGAGATATGACAGATTGATGTTATATACATTTTTTGTAGAGGTTTGATAAAATCACGTTTAAAGGTTGAATTTGCATTTTATATTTTAATAATGGATATTGAGACTTTTAAATTTAGGTGGGGCATCAATAACTGTATATGTGAAGTTGATTTTAATGGCTCTTTGAACATTTCGCATGACATTGTACATTGTACATTTATGCTGTTTTTGTTGTTTTTTTATGACCTCTGATCTTGATCCTGTTAAAAAACAGCACTGTTTAATATTTTTGATGTTTAAAGTCAAGTCAACTTTTTTTATCATTATTCTCTTTATCTATAGACATTCTGATCTAGGCTCATTTAAACTGTACATAATGTATCAGGTAATGTATGTAACCCTGGTTCCCTGTACGAGATGTGAACGAGATGCTGCGTCAGCGTAGTGACGCTATGGAAATGCCTCTGCATGATTGCATCTGAAGCACATGTTTTAAACCCGTCGAATTATAGGCTGCGACGTCATAAGCGAGATGACGTCACGACAAGGAACTATAAAGCGCTCCGGAACCATCGCATTGTAACAAGGCCGAACCTGCGCTCATGAATGCAGGGAGTATGGCAGGGAGACCTGCAACACAATGGGCCTCAGCACATTGGTGGGTAACCCTGTCTGGGTACAGGAAGGCTTTAGCCATGCCTGGGGCAAATTTCAGGCATAAAGCAGGCCTCAGCCTCAGTGTGCCACGGAGGAAGCGTGAGGCCCGTGTCTTGACCCACAGACTGGCCATTGAAAGGAGTGTGGTAGGCGGAGATGGCTGCCACATACACCTTTAAAGTCAAGCTGGATCCTGCATCCGATCTTCACACCACGAAGTGAATACTTTCCACTTCAGTGCATACTGCTTCCTCATGTAGGGAGCTCTGGAGCTGAGAATAGTCTCAACAACCTCGGTTGAGAGACCTGCCTCTATGAGTCAGGCCCCCTCATAGGCCAGACCCACAGTTTCCATTTCTCTGGGCAGGGATGAAGAACAGTGCCCTGTGCATGAGACAGGAGATCCCACCCCCTGGCAGCTCGAAGGGGGTGCATTCTAGAAGTGCTATGAGGTCCGAGAACCTTATTTGGGCCACAGCCGTACGAGAGCATCCAGACCCAGTGGGGCTGATGGTGTTAGGAAGAACCACAATGGACAGTCTGTTGTCTCTTGAGACACAAACAGGTACACTTCGGCTGGGTAAAACCTTTCCCAGATTAATCTCACCACCTCAGGGTGAAATCTCTATTCGCCTGGCCTCAGACCCTGCCTCGACAGGGCGTCTGCTCCCAAATTGAGACGCCCAGGAATATACATACTGTAGTTCTGAGTGAGAGCAGTTTTCCCTGGGCCCACAGAAGGATCTGATGTGCCAGTCTGTATAATGGGCGCGACCACAGACCCCCCCTGATGGTTTATATATGCCACCACAGATGTGTATGTAAATGGCATTGAGCCTCTACCAACACATCTGCCTATGTTGCATCTGTTCTGACTGGGCTAAGATAAGTCAGTCGTCCAGATATTTGAGTATGCGGATACCCCGGAGATGCAGATGTGCCAGGGCAGCATCCACACACTTTGTGAATGTGCGAATATTGAAATATTGATATATAATCCACTGTTTACATCAGATTTCGCCGGAACAGCCTGCTCTCCATCATTGTTTTCCAAGAGAATATACAATATAAGAACTGTTTATGTCGTAACACTGTATATGGTAGAAAACATTAGACTCTAGCAAACACATGAGCCCACCTACAAAGTTTGTTTTTAAAAATAGTGCGGTAGTTTCAGTGATATAGTCCAAACAGTGCGGTCGAAAACGTGACGTACTAGGAGGGATAGCCTATCATTCTCTTGTTCCCCCGTGAGCCAGTGATCGAATGGAAAAATACTGACAGACAAAATATGTAGCCAGTGAGAAGACTATTTTAATGGTGTGCGTGATGTTTATCTTCCGCATGTAAAAAAGGTTTTTTTTATTCAACACTGAGCCATTCATGAACGAGCCGCCCCCCTGACACACCTGTTACTCATGACTGACATCCTGTATGGCTGGCCATCAGTGTAATATCAGCATATGTAAAGAAACAAAAGACTGTTTTTTGAGGCTGACTGAATCCTGTATGGCCAGCTGTATCAACGTAATGTAGATGGGTATCAGAGATAGACTGATAGCAACAGACTGATAATTAATTTTTTTTGCTTGTTTATATTTGGCTGTTTGCATCTATTTAAATGAAACATTTTAAAATAAAATAAGATGTTCAATGTGTAATTACTTTAAGGTCTAATTAAACATGGTTTAACTAATTAAACATGGTTTTATTAAACATGTGTTGTACATGTAAAAGTAACAGTAATAGCTTTCTCTAGACCTTGCATAATTTTGTTACCTAAGGGAACTTTGAAGCTCTAAGTCTTTGTTTTTGAAAAAGGCACTAGTCAGACAAAAAAAACCTTGCAGCCTTGCAGAACCTAAATTTTTGTTCTATTGTCCTAAAACTTGTAACATAACTTCTTTAGACTTGTTGCTTTGGGATCGTTGTATTTGTAGATTTTTAAGACATGTTCTTTGCTAATATTTTTTAATATAAAAAGGATGTTATGCAACAAAAATTGTCATTCCAATGTACTTCAGCCTCTCTAACTTTTTTATTTTTTAACTTACAAATTTTTTAAAACTTGCGAAATGAGGCTCAAAGTGTCTTCTTTCAGATGTTATGTCTATTATGCATATACTCTAAAGGGTTTAGGAAGAACAACCATTTAAGTGGAAGTAGGCTATTTTCATGGGTTGGGCTTAGAATGGGGGTGTGCTTCAAGAGGTTAAACAGTTTCAGGCGGTATTTCAAACAGCTGTTCTCAAACATACTGTATACTGTTATCATTTACTCAATACCCAGCAGAGCAAAAGCTTGATTTAGACAATACCATCGACAGGACGTCTGCTCCCCACATTGGAAGGAAGGATGGAGACATGGAAGTATGCGTGCTTTATATCTACGATGACAAACCAGTCATCGGACCTGATTTGTAATGTAGCGCTGGCAGGGAGACACACATGGCTCAAACTTTTCCATTTAAACTAAAAACTTGTAGCACAACGGCACACACAATGCGCAGCTGAAGGCACAGAAGCTGAAATGTGATCATTCCCGGGCGCTTTATACTTTCTGGTCCTGACGTCATCCTGCCCATGCGGGATCATTTGACGGTTTGATACACGTGCTTCAGAAGCAAACACGCAGAGGCATTCCCATAGAGTTGCTAAGCTGACGTGAGTAGTCTTTTTGACTGTTCTGTACTTCTCACACCTGTTTAAATGTGCCACATGTTTATTTTGAATGCAGAGAGTCATCGTGTTGCTGAAAGCTATTTTTCTTAAGTTCGTTTTAACACTAAATCAATTTCTGATGAGCAGGTTTTGGTTTTAGTGCTCACTAGAGAACCTAAAGCACCAGATTTTTAAGAATTGAAACAGTTTCAGGCTGTATTTCAAACAGCTGTTCTCAAATGTTTTCATTTAATCAATACTGTAGTGTATGACACAGATCAGAAGTTTGTGCCAGGCTAGTCTCTGGTGTTATGTGTGAGTCCTCTGTGTCCTGGTTTGAGGAGGTGAATAATAGCTTTCCCCGGGAGGACCTGCACCCAAAGCCCTGAGCACGCAGGAGCTTCTTCTTTGATCCGACTTTGAAAGCCGCAGCCAAGAGTGCCGCCTGGAGCCCCACTCAAGCTGGGGTGGAGCATGCAAGCTGACACTGTCTTTTTGGTAAGCGTGGTATGAGGAGATGGATTTTAGAGAGACTTAGTCAGAGACTAAGTATTTATGGAACACTGCCACTTGCTTTGTAGCCTGCAGGAAGCTGCATGCTTTACTCATCATGTTGTTCCACAATTATAGAGCACAAATAAGCAGTTGCAGTTGCACTTGTAAAGGGTTCTTCACATCAATGGCATTGAGCCCCACTAGTTTGTGCAAGGTATAGACGTCACTACCTGTTACATACGTGACAATATAAACTATTTTCTAAAAACGTTAATAATATTGACAAACTATACATCGTTTTAAAGATCTAAGGGTATAGAGTCAGGATATGGTCTCTGGTTTGCAATAAAGATACTCCAGCAACAGTAATATAGTAATTTGTGATGGACACCCAAATTACAACATGCAAAATAAAAACGGGACGCACCTGTTGCTTATGACTGACGTTGCTTCCGCATTCTACATTGTTGTTAGCAGTTAGCAATGCTGCTGTTCTCCAAAGTTAGTTTAGCAACGTTTCTGTCTTTCTAGTGGCGTTTAGCAGTGTTGATTGCTGCAAAATAAATGCTCGTCACAGCTTTTTAAATATAGTAATGATGGCATTACATCGGGCCGTGCAGTTCAGTGGTGTGCAAAAGAGTAGCGATGTTGCTACATGTATGGCTAGACACGAGTATGATGTCTCTGTATGTATGTAAACAAAAGGCGTTTTTTTAGGCTGACTGCGTCTGGATGAGCTAGCCATCAGTGTAATATCAGCATATGTAAAGAAAAAATACTGTTTTTTTAGTCTGACTGCATCCAGATTAGCCAGCCATCAGAGTAATATCAGCATATGTAAAGAAATAAAAGACTGAAGACTGGGTGCATCCTGTATGGCCGACCATCAGTGTAATATCAGCATATGTAAAGAAACAAAAGACTGTAATTTAAGGTGTAATATCTGTGTATGTATGTAAACAAAAGAAAATTTCTTGAGGCTGACTGCATCCTGTATGTCCAGCCTTATCAATGTAATGTGGATGTGTATCAGAGACAAAGACTGATAGCAACATTTCTCATTAAAGTTTTAAAGTTTCTGCGAGACGAGTTTTGAAAGGCATGACAGAGGTAAAGAATTTATTTTATTTATTTTACATTGCTCTATTTTTATATCTGTTAAATAAAAGATGTTTTTCTGACACCCATTCTCTGGCTATCATTACTTATAATCACCTTGTCATTTGAACTGTTCTTTATCTGCTCTACCTTAGGATGTAACCATTCTGCACATATTACTAAAAACTTATTTTTTTAGTTGGTTAGCCAGCTGTTCCCCACTGTTTTTGCTTTATAATATTTCAAGACTTGTGGAGATTGTCATATTAATACTAATATGATAATATTAATAGTGTTAACAATGACCATTAAAAAAACGGTTCAGAAAATACTTCAAAGATCTGTAATTCTGCCTTACAACAACAGAGTTTATAACATTATGGAAATCATTGGAAGTGGGAATAATGGCAGGGTGTACCATCTCCCCCATAGCCTTTACCATGGCAATGGAATAGATCATTCGAGCTTCCAAATGAGTAGTACGAGAAGAACGTCTGCAGTTTGGACAGCGTCTTCCTCCTATTCGTGCCTACATGGTTGACATGAACACCCTGACTTCAACCATTGCATGTACCAAACGTCTACTGGTGAAGCTTCATGCCAATTTAACATGGGCGAGTATGAAGCTAAAACACAATAAATATAGAAGCATATCCATTGTCAGTGGGAAACGCGCAGACCAGAGATTCCATATCGACGAAACACCCATTCAAATGGTGCTGGAGATGCCAGTCAAGAGCTTAGGGCAATGGTACAATGCAAGTCTCAAGGACTCAGACCAACTGAGGGAGGAAACCATTAAAGGCCTTGACAGTATTAATAATACCTTGCTTCCAATTTGGATTGCTCCCGTGTCTAATGTGGCCTCTAATAGTCTACAAGGTCCTTATTGCCAAAACCGAGAAGCTAAAGAGAACAAGTTCAAGTTTATTTGTATAGCGCTTTAACAATGTAGCACTGTTTCAAAGCAGCTTTACAACAAAACAAACAGAATGACAAAAGCAGGGAAATATAAAAGCTAGCTTAATAACTAATATCTAATATCAGCAGTCTCCTAGTGAGCACTCCAACACGGCGACGGTGGCAAGGAACCCAAAATACTGTTTCACACCCTTAGATGCATCAAGTACATCAAATTGTTAGGGAAGTGTTCCCGGTTCCGGTTGGCCTAATTAATGCAGCCTAACAATCCCTTAGGGGATTTGTGTTATAAACTGTTGGACTATGTGTATGCTATGTTAAAAAGATAGGTCTTTAAACAGTGTCTGCCTCTCGCACAGCACTAGGAAGACTATTCCAAAGTTTAGGTGCTAAATAAGAGAAAGATCTACCACCACCACTTGATTTACAAATTGTAGGTATTACCAAAAGGCCAGTGTCCTGAGAGCGTAATGGACATGGGGGACTGTAATGTATTAGGAGCTCACTCAGGTACTGAGGAGCTAAACCATGTAGAGCCTTATAGATAGTCAATAAGATCTTAAAGTTAATATGTTGCGTAATGTGTAACCAGTGCAGTGTTGACAGTACC
Organism: Beaufortia kweichowensis; assembly: GCA_019155185.1. NCBI lineage: Eukaryota > Metazoa > Chordata > Actinopteri > Cypriniformes > Gastromyzontidae > Beaufortia > Beaufortia kweichowensis. The sequence goes on along the minus strand of CM032794.1, from coordinate 19,371,364 downwards.
AGGCTGATATGTTCAAATTATTTTGTTCTTGTGAGAACTCTAGCCACTGTATTTTGAACTAGTTGGAGCTTTCGTAATAGGCTAGCTGGACAGCCACCTAATAATGCATTGCAGTAATTCAGTCTAGACGTCATGAATGCGTGAACTAACTTTTCTGCACTCGATAGTGACAGCATATGACGTAGTTTGTATATGGCTTTTAAATAAGAGGGTACTGTCAAATAAAATGCCCAGATTCCTAGCTCACAAGAAGGCTTGGTAGAGAACCCGTCAATAGTTAGATAATATTCTTGTTGGTTAAGTAACTCTGATCAGAGCAGTCTCTGTACTGGGATGGGCTCTAAATCCCGACTGGAATTCCTCACAGATTCCATTCCTTTGGAGGTAGGAGCATAGCTGTGATGAGACTACCTTTTCAAGTACTTTAGAAATGAAACGTAGATTCGATATAGGTCTGAAGTTTACTAAGTCTCTAGGATCAAGTTGTGATTTTTTAATAGTAGGCACAATAACGGCCAGTTCATCCTTTTCTATGGTTGAGAATAATTGCAATAATTGCACAGCTCAGTAGGAGGGCTGGAATGTGCCGTCTGTTGTGGGAATATAGCCTCTGGTTGCATAGTTATATTTTTTTTCTCTAATATTATAAATTTTATACAGACAAATTAATAAATTCATCACTACTATGTTGATAGTCAGCGTCTGAGGATGGTGACGGTTTATTTTTTGTTAAGCCACTGTGTTAAATAAAAAAATAGCGTTGTGTTGACTTTCTTCTATTAATGACGCAAAGTATACAGATCTAGAGTTTTTTTAGGCTTTTTTGAATTTTGAGACACTATCCTTCCAAGCTAAGCGGAATACCTCTAGTTTTGATTTCTTAAAGGTGCGCTTCATTTTACGGGCAGCCCTTTTTAGTGCATGCGTGTTCTGATTATGCGTGTTCTGGACTTTTATCTTTAATTTTCTTTAGGCGCAGGGGAGCAACCGTATTTAGTGTTTCGGAAATTGAGTTAATATTTTCTGTAATATAATGAAGATCTTCCAAGTTATCATATATGCTATGCAATTGAGGTAATTCAGGCAGATGAGAAATGAGTCTTTGGTACTAGTAGTTATTGTTCTACTGTATTTATAACTCAGAGTTGGGTTTGTAGCTATAGGCAGATGAAGCATACAAGATACTTAATAGTGATCTGAGATGTCTTCGCTTTGCTGATAAATTTGAACATGGTCCACATTTATACCATATGACAGTATAAGATCTAAAGTGTGATTCTGACAGTGAGTGGGTCCTGAGACATGTTGTCTAACGCCTACGGAGTTAAGAATGTCTGTCCCAAAACGTCTACTATTATCTACATGAATATTAAAATCACAGACAACAAGAACTCTATCTGCGGCCAGTACTAATTCTGATAAAAAGTCACCAATTTTTTTAATAAAGTCTGTGTGGTGCCCTGGTGGCCCATATGATGTAGCCAGAAGAAATTTTAAGAATGTTTCATCATTTACATTAGATGACATAATATTAAGTACCATTGCAGCAACACTTCCCCCTCTGCCCTTTAGACGAGGCTCATGTTTATAACAGTAGTCTTGGGGAATAGACTCATTCAAAGTGATACAATCATCTGGTTTCAGCCATGTTTCTGTTAGACAGAGCACATCTAAT